>JAPPVO010000029.1:7090294-7358848 GCA_030407325.1 Camellia japonica
ATCTTCCTTAAACCGTGGAGCCTATCTCCCTCCTCAAAACCAATGCATATGCAATAAAACGACAAATTGGCATATACAACACATAATTAAACAACAAATGTTCTGTATTAACTCCACAGTCAAACAAATTGACTCAATTCCAATTATACCTAAGCCGCATGCAAGGTCTACAACAATCAATGGCTATCCTCCACGATAGCCCAAAACAGTTATTTCTAAACAAGAAATAAATATATCAATGAATGTAAATTTAACATTCCCAAAGGTAAATAATTAAACTACCCCAAATATATATCATCAATTCATTAAATTTCCCAATTTCCATGAATTAAACCAAATTCCACATTATTCCTTTAAATTAATTGTACAAATTACTCTAAACCAAAACCCTAAGGTTTTTCTTCCAAAATTACCAAACTACCCCCACATACCAAAATACTAACACTTAGGATTAAAACATATAAATGGAGTAGGAAATCCCTACTCGAAGAAATAGCCCAAAAAGATGATGATGAAGAAGATGCTCGAAACTCCAAAGTGCTCCAAACTGACAACTGCTCAGATTAAATGGAAGCCCTCACTCTCCCTATCTTATTTGTAAAAGAACTAGGGTAGAAACACACCCTAACTAGATCAAACCTAGGAGAAAAGGTGTTTAGAGAAGAAGAAGGTCGGACTTTAGGGTTTGAGATCAAAAAGAATGAAAACTGCCCTAAAAATCCCGCTGTTACACTTAAATACTGGACAGGCCGCTCGAGCGAAGACCTGGTCGCTCGAGCGACCAGACACAAGAAGCCTCGCTCGAGCGAAGAGATGCTCGCTCGAGCCAAAAGCAAACAGCTCGCTCGAGCGAAGAAAGCTCGCTCGAGCCAACAAACACTGCTATCAGGTCTATGTACTGGACGCAAAGCTCGCTCGAGCGAAGGGACCCTGGCTCGAGCGAAGGACTAAAATCAAAGACCTCGCTCGAGCGAAGAAGAGCTCGCTCGAGCGACCAACCCAAAAATTGAACATCAACTATTGGTTTCTAAACCCAAACCAGCCTGCAATTAACCTGCCCAACATATTCCATAACTCACAACTGAAGAATTACAAGACAACAACATATGGTAATATAATCTACGGAACATAAGTCCGGATACAGTAATCAAATGGGAAAAGACCGGGGTCGCTATAGCCTCAAAATCTCATTTTACAATCTCATTTTCCTGACCCAATCGTGTTCTCGTTTTACAATCTCATTTTCCTGACCCAAATCAGTAAAACTTGACTCTCTCTCAAAATCTGAACTCTCTTTCTTATTTCCCAAATCTGAACTCTCTTTCTCTCCCTCTCAAAATCTCGTTTTCCTATTTTTTTTCTTATTTCCCAAATCTGAACTCTTTTTCTCTCCCTATCAAAATTTGTCTCTCGCTCGATTCTCGCTCGAATCTCACTGCCTCTCTCGCTCGAATCTGTCACTCGAATCTCTCGCTCGAATCTCACTGCCTCTCTCGCTCGAATTTTTCGATCAATTCAACTCTCTCAAGTCTACAACTGTTGAAGATTTCATAATCGGTAAGCCTAAACACATCTTCATCGATTCCACTCTCTCTGTAATGATCCGAATTATGTACTTCTCTGTAATAGAATCTGTCTCAAGAAGAATTTGTAACAGCGCTTTACACGGAGCTATGGCGCGCTTGTGCTGGTCTGCTCATAACAGTGCCTCGTGAAGGCGAGCGTGTGTTCTATTTTCCTCAAGGACATATTGAGCAGGTTAGTTTCCAACTCTAGGCAATCAGATTCGGAGTTCTTTGTTTCTCTCAGAGGTTAGATTCATTAGGATTTCTCATAATGCTCTATAATTTTATCAATTTTGTCTCTTTTGGTTGTGCATCTCCAATTGTTCATCAATTTGTTCATCAGATTCAAATTTGATGAAAAAAATGGCTCCAAAATGTTTGATTATTGATGAAGAATTATATTTGATGGATATGTTTGATTATCTTCAGTCATCAAAATGATATTACTCCAATTTTGCCATCATACAATGATTTTAGGAATTTCTAAATTTTTATTTTATTATTTTGTGATCTAGAACTAGCTGATTGTTTTGTGCGGCCTCTGCCTTATGAGGGTGAAACACCTTACCTTGTGCTTTTTTTTGCATTTGAAAATGCTGTGATAGAATGTATTCTTGAATTGGTGTTTGAGTTACACCAGCCAACAACCAGCCTCTCAGGTTTGTCTGTTTGGGCTCCAAACCAAAAGGCACCTCCGTAATTGTGTTGTCCTGTGTCATCTTATAAGTCCATCATGGACATAATCCACAATTGAACTGGGATTTATTTCTCTACTGTAGAGTAAAGCAACTATCAAATGTAAAAGATAGGAAGCGCATTAATCTCATCCACCTTAAATGGAAAAATAAGAAAAAGTGTCCATACATTCAATAGAAGGGAAGTTACATCCCTGATGCTGATACTGGAAATGATTGATTACATACCAAAGGATTCAAATATCAGAAGAGGTAAAGTAGAAACAGCTATGGTTCTAGTTAACATTAATTTAGCTCATTTAGTCAAGTCTTCTGTTGCAAGCTTATGTGCATACAGCTTCCACAAGTTTGCTACAGACAAATTTATCTGACCACAGCATGCACAAGTATGTGTGTATTGATTTTTAGTAGATATGTGAATAATATGTTTTGTATGTCACTAATGTGAAGGATGCCAACGTTACATTGGTATGTATTCCTGTTCAATGCTTTAAACATATTTAGAAGTGCTTTTCACTATTTAGATGTCTCTTGCATAACAATTAACAGCATTAATGCTTAATATGTGATTCTAAATTAGACTCTTCATTTTTTCCTTTAATAGGAAATAGAATTTTACACAAAAAAGGCCAAACGGGGTAGAACCTATAGGCATTCAGTAAATACACATGGTGTCTGTTTCGTTGTAATTAGAAGTGCTTATCAATCACTGTGAGCTGGGAATATTTATTGGAGCTTTAGGTTTTAGATTCTAATACTTTTAGGCCCCATATTGATGTTGGGGTACATTGAGCTTGGATGACTTTTTGCAACAGCCCTTGTAGTGCTTTATTGTGTTTGGCTTCATTCTTAAGAGTACTTTGATTTTTGGAGTAAATATATGCTTGGTTGTGCCTTTCTGTGTGTCTGTCTTTGAAGAATAAAACCTTTCAATTTTGAGTAGTTATTATTCCTGTCTTTATTGATTGATCAGTCACTGGGTTTGCATTTTTGGTATTCCTTCTTCTTCTTCAAGTGTTATATTCCTTATCTTTTGACACCTTTTGGCAAATTTACTTTTTTACAGTTGGTGTTTGTACCTCAGTAGTTGTCTATACAAGTTAATAAATTTTGAAGGATTCTCATGAGATGAGCATTGGATGATCTAAGCCATATGATTGATGGGCTATGTTGATACGTTTCACTGACCCAAAATCCATGCAATGTTTTTGAAAATAATAGAGTTAATTACACTTATGTCCCTAAGATTAAAAGAAAATAGACTAAGACTCACAATTTTAACATAACACCTAACCACATTATTCACCCAAAAAAACACCTACCGCATTTTCATATAGATAAAAAAAATATTATTGTCATCTCTTCTACATAAGAATGTGTATTTTACCTTATTTATTTTTGTGTCTCTACACACTATCTACATTATTCAATAATTAGCCTTACTAAAAAAAAAAATAGTTTAATCTAATGTTTCATAGTGTCATATATATAATTTATATGAATCAACAAAAAAATTCAGGTTGTTAGGGTTACTTGAGTTATGAAAACTCATGCGCAAACCGTTTTCAAATTTAATTTGGATTAATATATTTTGGTCCAATTTCTGACTAAATTTAATAGTTTAAAATTATTTCCTTTCAAATTCATAAATCCAAATACAACCTTAAATAATAACAATTTGAATTCCTTCTAGTTTCCTTGTTATGCTTGCTTGTCTGTAGGTAAGTTTTTTTATTGGAAAGATGCAGGTAAAGATGCTAATACAGAGGTCGGCTGGGTATTTATTTGGGTTATTATTCTCGGTTTGGCTGCTGCTGGAGTTGGTGGATATGCAGTTTACAAGTACAGAATCCGGGTATGCCTTCATTGCTTTGTTATATCCAACACTGTGATGTCATTCATGGCAGGCTTGAAGTTGGATTTCTTTATCTATCGAAATGAATAAAAGTGATTTGAGCCAACAACTAACAGGGGCAAAACACATGTGAGAACTAGTAGAGAATGTTTCATGAGGGAGGGATGAGAAAAAAGGGAAGTCTTAGGATAAGAAAAATATAATAGTGATGTCTGTCGATTATCTAAATGAACTTGGTAATTGATGGAGCCCGAGTGGGTTTAACACTCAAGTGGGGCACAAGGTGGCGAAGAGAAGTTTGAGAAGAAAACAAATAGAAGATACATAGGAATTTTTAGTTGGGTTATTATTCTCCCGTTTGCCTGTCCTGATTGCTGTAATATCTTGCCATTTGAAAACATTGACTTGCTGAATACCAGTTGAATTCATACTTTGTTTATTATGTTTATTATGCTACTCTGCACATTGCTGCAATATTATTTTTAATTGGGTTATTATTCTCCCGTTTGCCTGTACTGATTGCTGCAATATTACCTAATTTAATAAGTATATTGAAGTAGGCTTTTATGGAGCAATATAATAGCAGGATTGTTAATAATAGACTTTTAGGCATGACGGAAAACATGTACTGTACATGTATATAATAGAATCCTTGATTGTATATCTCAATAAGGCCTTATGGAGTAATTGTTGAATTGATTTTTGGTTAGCCACCAAATTAATCAATGCTAGTTTTCTTGTTATCTTCTGTTAGATTGGCTAATCAAACTAGTGTGATTAGTCAATTGGGATCAGTAACTGCTAGTCAGTGTGTATCATGTCTATTGCTGGGATGCCATGTGTAATTTGTGCATGCTCTTGGCTGGTGAGTATGCAGAGCATCATCCAAAATAGTAACAGATTTAAACATTGTGAGGGTGGCTTCACACACAGGCCAAAATTGATCAATGTATGATTAGAGCATAAATTGATTGTTCTAACCAAAAATTCTTTTCAGGAGCATTAATTAATCATTTTAATGTTTCTTTTCAGGAGCATATCTTTGCAATGTGGAACTTGAAAAGAAAATTGATGAGAAGATTGGCCAGTTCATCGATAGAGTGGAGAAACACTCGAGCAAGAAAATTAATGAGAAGATTGGATTGTATTTTTATCATAAAAGAACTTTTCCCAAGTTTTTAGTTGTAATAACTTTAACATATGACTCAAATTTTGAGACTCAAATGGAATGTTCAATTAAACTATAATGCTATACTGTCTGAATTCTTGTCATTACTATTTCTAGAATGCTTAACGCTACATTTTATTTATTTATTTATATTTTATTTTATTTTTTTTATTTTATTTTGCGATGGTAACAAGATGGTCGCCAAAAATCATGTTAGTGTTTTTCTTTGTTTTTTGCGACGGCAAAATAGTGGTCGCCATAAGTAGTTTAGGCGGTTGCAAATAATTTGCGACCGTTGCTTTGCCGTTACAAAAAGTATTTGCCATCCCCACATTTGTGACCCCCATTTGCCGTCACATGGGCTGTCGCAAAAAGTCTTTTGTGACTATTTTTTATTATTTGCGACGGTTTATAATGGTCGCAAAAAGTATTTTTTTTAGTAGTGAAGGTTCATGAGAATCTTGTAGAGGCGGGGTATCCATCACCAATCTTAATGATGGTACTGCGCTCAAAATTTTATTGGACGCTTAAAGTGATCGGTTGATGTATTCACGGAGGACATAGTCGGTGCAATTATGGAGACTCAAATAATGTTTGAGAGATATAATTTAAGAGTTTTAATGTAATTTTAATGATGTAGAAAGTATTTATGTGAAGGTGGTGCCTACACTCTTCTCTCTATCTCTCTTGCTCTCTCTCTTTTCCACCTTACTAGAGTTCCATTTAAAACTCTCAAATTAGAGGTATCTATCATTATTCACGGAGACTCTTCATCGATTTTATTTTTTGGTCATCTAGTTAATTATTTAATTTTATATGTTATATATTATATTTAAAATTAACTTCTTATGGTCTAAATAAATATAAAATGTTATAAAAATAAATTTCAATTAATGAAGGTATAAAATTAATTTACATAATTGAATGCATAAATTACTTGTGCTTTCATTATTTTGTAATTATTTATTCACTATTCACTTTTTTAATTTTCTCCCTATATATATTCTTAATAAAATTTTAAATTAATGATTCAAATTATTGATACAACTGACCTTAAAAGCCTTTGGATCAATTTATTTTCAAAGGTAGAATAGAGAAAATTAATGATGAGGGATTGTTAGTGAAAAGATTGATAGTGAGGAAATTAATGAAATTGTGTTTGTTTTAATGATAGTTGTTGCTGTTGAGATTGTTAAATTAAATAAATATAAAATAATAAAACAAATTAAATTATGATTTTTACTTAACAAAAAAAAAAAACATTAAACATTAATGTTAAAAAAAAATGCCCAACATGTATATAAAAAAATAAATAAAATTGAAGTTGACCAGTTGATCAGAAGTCTGGGCGGACAACCGGTAACACCCTAAGCCACACAGACTATTTTCTAATACAATCTCCTCGCCCAAACTAACAAGACCCTCACCATGACCTATCGTAGTCCGAATCTAGAGCTCCAAAACTAAAATAAATAAATATGAAACATTTTCACTGTTCATCATTCACAATCTAGAGTGGACTGTGAAGGAGGAAAACAAACAATACTTTATTCTTTTGAACTTGACCTTCAATCTAAATAATGGGCTAGAGAATGTTGTTGCGGGAGTGGCCTAATTATCTTGGGCCTCATGCAAAATCTCAAATAGTAACTTTTAGATGTTTAAATATTAATTAATATAACAATTACTTAATTTTCAAATAATAAATTTATTAAGTAAATTTAATTTTTCTTACTTTTTAAGATGCAAAATTACTAATTTTACAATGAAGTTTTATTCTACTTACTAATTAAGAAAGAAAAAATGTTGCTTTTAATGGAAGCCACTAGGTTTCAAGCACAAGTTGGAAAATGTTATTGATTTCGTAATTTTTCCTCAATTTTGAAAAGCCGATTTTATTAATAAAAGAGATACATGTTACTTTTTTTGTTTTTTGTTTTTTTAATTTTGAGGATTGGATGGGCATTGCAATTGAAGATTTTTGGCGTTTCCATCTATTGATAGTTGGTTGTTTCATTTTGGGTGCAATGCAAGCTTAAGGATTCGGGTATTGTCTTATTCTTTTGCCATTTATTTTTGATCAATGCTTCAATGTGTGATTGCTTGTGGAGAAAGAATTGGCGATTAAAGTGGAGAAAGGCGAAGATGGTCGTTTACGATGATATTGTTAAGTCTTTAAAAGGCATCATGGTGTCGAAGGTGGGAGAGGAAATGAGGACTCGTTTGAGAAAGTTCACTGGAATTGCTAGTGATAGAAAGTTGCAAGATCAATAGATTGATGAGTTTGTCGAGTTTATGTAAAATAAGAAAAATGTCATACAAAGTATAAACATATGATAAAATTATCATCACTTGATTTTTTTCCCCAAATAAATAGTGGATCCCACTATTTTAATCAATCCGGAGACAACCACCCAATGGGCAAAGAATAATTACTCGAGAGCATTTCTATGTTTTGTATTTTACCGCCAAATACTTATTTTCAACAATTTAAGGATTTTTTTTTTCAACTAGTAGGAAATAATTAAGGAATTAAAGCCGATTAATGAATTAACTTCTCAGTAATATGTCAATAATGTTGGGAACTCTAATCCCCTATAATTAATTTTATAAAGTAAAATCTATTCTTACAAAAACAATATATATATATATATATATATATACAAAAATACCATAAAAAACTTTAAATAAAATCTATATTTTACATACGAGATTGAACCCAAAACTCCAATATAATAATACTACTACAAGTTGCCTGAAAAACAATATGCAAAAACATAATATATAAAGGAGAAACAAATATTGAATGTAAAAACATTTTATATGAACTTTAAAGATAGATCTCAACTCAACAATACATTACACTTCATATCATTTTTGAAGATTCACTTTCTAAGCGCCATTCATCTTTGTATTGGATGTGTGAATCACCAGCTAAAACTAATGGACTCAAAATGCAAGTTGTGTGCCAACCCAGATGAACAAATGGCTGCAGCCTCATGTCTCATATTCTTAGGCCCACAAACAAGAACTCCAACACTTGACTCCTTGCGCTCTAACAAAATTCCTGCAATACCCACCTCAGTTAATTTGTAAGATTGCAAACGAATTGAACTGAGCTAAATAATGGAGTGAATTCAAATTGAGGCTTGAGATTGGCTCAAATATAGAATTGTATATTAAATGAGCTCAAGGAAAAAAATATTTGAATTTAGGTTCGAACTCAGTTTGTATACATAATTAAACTAGAAGAAAGATTATCTTCTATCCAAATATAGACTTGACAGTGTTGTTTGTGTCTATGAGACCCACCATGATTCTTGCTTTGATGATCAGATCTATTTATTTTAAATGTATTTAGGCATATATTATCCATTAAAAACTAAATTAATTCGTTAATCATATTCAAATGATTTTACAATATTTGTCTTTCAAAAAATTGAGTAATATAATTTTAAAATTATACCATCATTTTTTTAAAACATGATGAAATAATATGGGTTTGATTATCAAATCCATCTGATTTTTTTTCTTCATGAATGATCAACACATATAAATCAACAAAACAAATAAATCAGATCATCAAAACAAAACTCTTCGTGGGCCTCACGGAGCAGACAATGCTATCCAGTTTATATTGTGGAGAGGGAGACAAGCCCATTCCTTAAACTACTAGTTTGAATTAGTTATGAAATGGCACTATGGAGAAGAATAATTCTAGGAACCATAAAAATATGGGGAAATCACTGGTTAGTAAGGAGAGAAAAAAATTATTACAAATTTATGTCAAAGTTTATATTTTTAATTATTGATATTTATAATATTTATTATTTATTTGTAATTAATTTTGATTGACACTGGTGTAGTTTTCTCTAAAAATATCTTACAATTTAATCATGAAAGTAAAATGTATGGTATAAATTTAAAATTAAACTGCCGTAGACCATAATAAAATGAATTTTATGCGCATCTTTAAATTTTAATTATTTTTTCTTCATATGTAGCACAAGTGCTCTAGAGAAAGCTTTACTTACTCTTTAGGTCAGGCCTTCCACCATAATGCACATTGTTAGGTTTGCCAATAGACTGGTGAGGTAGGCTTTCCAACTCCCTATCATCACTAAACCTAGTTAGCTTTCCACCTTCCATATCTTGAACCTGTTTTGTTGCTTCCATGGCTATCTGTTTCTTGCTCCAAACAAAACCTACACAACCTGTCATGGCAATGGCTATGCATACGAGCAACATATTCAACATAGCTTGTGAAGTGTGCGAGTAAACCCTATTCATGTTGTGATCTACGGGGTAAATATAGAACCGGGTAAGAATCCCCATGAAGAGAAGGAAGACAATGAAAGATGATGACACGATTGCACCAAGCCAAAGCCAACCATTGGGGCCTAAAGTGGGAGACAAGGGTGCATCCGAGGGATTAGGCTTGAATCGGATGGTTCGGAGAGGCTTTTGTTCGTTCTCCAATATGGGTTGTTTTTCTCTTGTTATGTAGGCCTCAATGTGGAGTTCGAAGTTGAGAAGTTCAGATGGGGTTTTGGAATGTGGAAAGAGAAGGTCTAGCATGGCGAGGTCGGATGAAAATTTGAATGCACTTATGAGAAGAATTTGTGGAGTGGTGGTGGATTTTAGGGTTGAGGTTGTGAAGACGAGGTCGCGCGTGATGGAGATGAATGGAGCAATGCCACTGCCTCCACTAACCATCACAAGCATGTCATGCCTGCAACCACAATTTGTATACCAAGTCACCAATGCACACCATAGAAGTAAGGGCTAATTGTTTTGGTTCATTTGATCTCCAACACTTTAATTATGTTCAGTTTGGACTTTAAAGTATTAGATGTGTGTTAAAATGGTTCAGATGGGTGACTTTGGTAATATTCATTGTCAAAATTAATAGATTGAGATCTTTCCATTCTAAAGTTGTAATAGAAAATATTTATTTCATTATTTAAGGGCGTATAATGATTTTTAAATATACTTTTGAAATAAAAAATTACATCTCAAAAAAAAAGAAAAAAAAAGAGAAGCTATTTATAAATTGAAACCACGGAAATGTGGGGAACCAAATGTGAAATTAACATTCTTTTGTTGAGGTGTAATTTCTCGTTCAAAAAATACAACTGATTCTAATAATAAATATTGACTGCATCAAGCATGAAGATTACTTTGCACATTTATGGCTTGTTTGACAATAAATCCAAGTCTATTAGCCTCATTGAATCTAGTTAATGTTAAAAATGGGTTCCCAAAACCTTGGTGTGTTGGTGATGATTTTAATGAAATTAGGAATTTATCTGAGAGAAGAGGAGTATCTAGGAGGGATAAGATGAGAGATTTTGGTAATTTCGTTGAGAGAATGGAATTAGATGATTTCCAATGATAGGGAGAAGTTTTGCCTGGTGTAATTCACTTGAAAGGGAGAGATGAATAGGATTGATAGGTTTTTAGTTGATCCGAGGTGGTTAGAGAAGTTTAAGTTAAAAGTGTAGGGTCTACCTAGGGATGTATCAAATCATTGCCCCATAATACTAAGGGAGAATGATAGGAATTGGGGGGCCAAGACCATTTAGATTTTTGAATGCTTGGACCTACATCCTGTTTCCTGAAAGTAGTGCAGAAATGATGGTTAGATTCACAGGTTGATGGATGGGCTAGTTATAGATTTGTAAGGAGATTAACTTGTCTAATGAATGATCTAAAAAAATGGAATTAGGAAATGTTTGGAAATGTGGATTGCCAGCTCATGAAGGTAGAGGATGAATTACATGATTTGGACTTGATGGCTGAATCAAGAGCATTGCTCCCAGAAGGTGTCAATGAGAAGGGAGGTCAAAAGTCTGTATGGAAATTAAGGAGGAGAAAGAGTGGATATGGCTGCAGAAGTCAAGATTAGATTGGACATTAAATGGGGATAAAACACAAGGTTCTTCCTCTTAGTGCTAACAGGAGATTCACCAAAAATCTAGTAGATTCAGTGGAGGTTAATGGGGTTAGAGTTGAGGAGCCTGATCAAGTGAAATAGGAAGTGCTAAGGCATTTTTCTATGCTATTCAAACAAGAGTGGGTATCAGCTTGCAGGTTTTATGTTAACAGTGAGTAGATCAAAGGTTGTGGAGATACTTTAAGTTGAATTTCTGACATGGAAGTTTGGGAAGCGGTAAAGGATTGTAATGGAAACAAAGCTCCTAAGCCTGATAGTTTTAACTTGTCTTGTACCCAGAAGTGTTGGAAATATATAAAGGGTGAGGTGATTCAATTTATGAAGGAGTTTCATTCTAATGGAAAGTTAGTAAAAGGTTTGAATTGCTTATTCATAACCTTGATCCCTAAAAAAGATAGTCCCAATGGATTAAGTGATTATAGACCTATTAGCTTGGTTAGTTCAGTTTATAAAATTTTGGCTAAAGTACTTTCAAGAAGAATTAGAAAGGTTCTACCAGATGTTATTGGTGAGGTAAAATCCGCATTTCTGGGTGGTAAAAACATTTTCGATGGGATGTTGATTGCAAATGAGGTAGTTGATTGGTGGAAGAAGACAAAGAAGAAGGGAGTCATTTTGAAAGTTGATTTTGAAAAGGCTTATGACTCAGTGAACTGGAATTTTCTGTTTTCTATGATGTCTAATATGGGGTTAGGAGATAAATGGAAAAATTGGATGATATCTTGTGTAACCAAAGCTAGAATTTCTATGTAGTAAATGGGTCTCCTACGGAAGAGTTTTCTCCTCAGAAAGGGATTAGGCAAGGTGATCCAATCTCACCTTTCTTATTTATCATAGCAGCTGAAGGTCTCAATATTCTGTTAGAAAGGGCAAAGGAGTTGGGACTATTGAAAGGTGCATCAATAGGGCTAGCTGAGTTAAAGTTGTCACATCTTCAGTTTGCAGAAGACACTATAATATTTTGTGAAGCAGAGAAGGAGGAAATTTTAGTCATCACGAGGATACTTAGGTGTTTTGAGGTGATATTAGGGCTCAAGATTAATTTTCACAAAAGTGTTGTGTGTGGTGTGAGTGTGGATGATGAGAACATCTGGGAGTTTGCCTCTATTTTGAATTGCAAAAGTCAGAAGCTTCCCATTAAATATCTATGATTTCCTCTTGGTGCTAGTCCTCGAAGTAGAAAGATTTGGAAACGTGTGGTTGATAAGATCAGGTGTAAGTTGGCATCTTGGAAGAGAAAATTTATGTCATTTGTTGGTAGGTTGACATTGATAAAGTCAGCAGTCTCTAATTCACCTTACTATTACCTGTCTTTGTTTGTAATTCCTAAAGGTGTGGCCAAGGTGATTGATAGGATTCAGGCATCTTTTCTTTGGGAGGGCTCCGATCTAAAGAGAAAGATGCATATGGTTAAATGGGGGGAAGTGACAAAGCCAAAAGAGTAAGGAGGGTTAGGTGTTAGGAGGATTAGGGAGATGAATGAGGCTCTGCTATTGAAATAGTGGTGGAGGTATGGGGTGGATGAAAATGCTCTGTTGAAACAAGTTTTGGTTAGCAAGTATGGTTCTCAATGGGGTAGATGGTTGCCTGACTTGATCACTGCAGATGAAGGGAGGGTTTCTACGATTTGAAGTGACATTTTGCATGTAGTAAGATCTAACTATCCACTGTATGACTTTTATGAAAGTAATGTAAGGATAGAGATCGGTGATGGTTGTAGAATTCAGTTTTGGAATGACAAGTGGCACATGAATATTCTAATTAAAGAGAAATTTCTAGGTTGTTTAGCCTATCCATGGATAAGGAAGGATCTTTGAAAGAGTTTTGCTCAAGAAGGCAGAGTTCTGGGGAGTGGGTGTTTAATTTAGAAGACCCCTTTTGGCTTGGGAAGAGGAGGAAGTTATTAGATTACAAGGGATGCTGTCAAATGCATCATATCATAGATCAAATAGCCATGATACATTGATCTGGGTGGCTGCCTTTTCAGGTCTTTTTTCTATGGCATCAGTCAAAAATTGGTGTGAAGCTAGGTATGGGTATAGGTAGAAAGTAGCTAAGTGGTTGTGGCAAAATGTAGCTCCACCAAAGGTATAATTTTTTAGGTAGTTAGCTTGGAAAGACAGGGTTAAAACAGCAGGGTTCTTGCACAATATTGGGGTCATTAGACGCAGTGAAGAATCTATGTGCCCTTTTTGCAAAGTTGAGGTTGAAACAGGTTCTCACGTGCTTATTCATTGCCCAAGAGTATGGAAGGTGTGGTTAGATTTGCTGGATTGGTAGGGAATCAGTTTGGGTAACACCTGCAAATGTGAAGGGCCTGATGAATTGGTGAGTGGGGGTTATGTTTAAAAAGTTGGAATTGTAGGTTTGGAAACTATTACCTTTTGCAATGTTGTAGTCCATTTGGAAGGTAAGGAATGAATGTGTATTCAATGGCCTTAATCCGAATTTTGCTGATGTGAAGGAGCTTATAAAGGTTAGAGTGGCAATGTGGGCCAAATCAAGTTTGAAGGGTGTCCATTTTTCAATCCATGATTTGGTCTCAAACATAAAGGAGGTCAGAGTATGCATTGGTAGAAGTTGAGATGGTCTTGAGCTTTGGAGTGATCTTTGCTGTTAAAGAAGGGTGTGCTACAGGTTTTGTTCTGTTGTGGTCCTTTGTTTGATGCCTTGTTGCTAGTTGGGCTCTGAGCTATCTCTGCTTGTCAGCTGCGGCTGCCACTTGCTGTTGATTGTTGGTAGTGTTGCTGTTGCAGTTGCTTTTTGATGTTGTAAAGTGCTGTTTTGAGTGCTGATTTTGGTGTTGTTTGTTATGTTTATTGCTGGTTTTTTTCTTGGCTTTGGTTGGTAGCTCACAAACTCTTGATGACATACTAGCAACGGATTGGGCGGGCAATTGGTGCCAACCTAGTTAGGATTGATATGTCTTGCTATGATACTTTTTGCACTCATCTCTTTCCTTTCTTGATGTAATGATTTCTTGTTCATCAATAAAGGTTTTATTTTGTCTATCAAAAAGAAAAAAATATATATGATTGATTAATGACTAGAAAAAATATGAAAATTAGAGTTGCCTTGGATATTCAAATAGATTGTCACATTATTAAGTTTGAAAAGTAGATATAATTTTGAATTATGTTAGGGATCTCAAATAATTTACTAAATTTTCTATCAAACCTCTGGTAGAAAATTTGATAAATTATTTGGAATCCATAACATTTTTCTATAATTTTTGGGCATGAATGGCACTACTCAATGCCTTTTGTCAACTTTTTTTATTGATTTTTTTTTTTAATGAATTTTCTTTTTTTTTTTTAAAAAAAAAGGTTTAACTTTTAGGTCTTCCTAAACTAGAAGACCATAAAAATTAAATAAAGATTTGAAAAAATTCCACTAAAGACAAAATTGTAAAAAAATATAAATATATATTTTAGTCCTTTGTGATATATATTTTTTTTCTGGGGGAGATTTTTGAAAATTTTTAGATCATTCAAATCAAACTAGAAAAGGACCTGAGAAGAAAAAAAAAATTGACACAAATTTTTTAAAGAAATTACAAAAGACAAAATTTCAAAAAAATAAAACGAGACATTTTCTTAGCTTTTGTTAAATAGAGAATATTTTTGAGGAGAAAATTGACACGGTAAAATGTTGGGTACTGAAATGACACACAATGCAACCGTTAGACACCAAAAATGCAATTAATCATAGGAGAAACATACCCATATGTATTCACATTTTGCACATACCTAAGAAAATCAGTTGAAATAGGTCCATAGGGTCCTTCAATGGACATGCTAAGACGATCCACCGGAGATGGTGAAGAAAGCATCTGATAGAGCTTCTCACTCCAACTTCCTTCATTTTTTATGATGATGCTTAGCTCGTCCGGTTCGAGATTACTACTTGAGCTAATGGTGAAAGGGTGCCATTGTAGTCTTGAAATGGAGGGCACATTTATGAAGATGATGCTTGTTGGAGTGTAACTCAAAGCTGCCCAAGATCAAAATAAATAAAATCCTACTAAAGAAGTGCTTTAAATTATCGGAATCTGTTTTTTGAATTTTCTCTAAGAATAAACTGGCAAAAAAAAAAAAAATGAAATAAACAAAACTCATCGTTTGTATACCTTTTTTTCCTCTTTTTTGAGGAAAAAATATATTAGTTTCTATTTTTTCATAAATAAAAAAATCAAAAATAGATTTTGAAAACAAAATCAAAGTAAGGATTTTTAAATTTTAATTTTTTTCTCTAGAAATTGCATTGATTGCAGTAAAATCAATACTTGCATTCATCCTGATGGATTATAAACCAATGTTGTAATTAGAATTTCATTTGATGGAGTCATTTAACAACACGTCTTTAGTGGAGTAGATTTTAATTTTACAAAATGTATTAAAATTTTGACATAATGCACTATAATATTATATATTTCCTTTGACATGGATATAAGTAATTCAAATTTATTAAATTGTATGTAAAAATAAAACACAGAAACATAATACTATAGAGAAAGATAGTTCAATTGTGCGCTAAGCAAACATTAAAACTAACCCAATGAGGGTCAAGATTGGTCCACCCATGGTAGTGGGCAAAATGTTGGCCAGTAGCCTCAACGCCCTAGGCCAAGGTTAGGAGCTTAAGACAAGTTAATAAAAATTGTCCATATGTCATGTCTATGATTAAAAAGAATTGACATTTTAAAGGTTCTTTTTTTTATTTTTTATTTATTTTTAAAAAGGTTAAATTGTCCAAAATAATTATGAAAAATAGTAAGTGAAAACAATGTCACCATATGGCAGTACACAATGTTGGCAACTAGTGTTATCACTTGGAGGCCATTTGGGAAGCAAATAAAATGTCAAAAGTCAGTTTTTTAACTCACTTTAGGTCACATTAACTCTCACATTTTTACACAACAAGATAAAAAAATCAAAAAATCAACTTTTAACCATTTTTTCAAAAAGTCCACGCCCAAGGCCAAAGTTGAGAACTTAAGTCAGGTCAACCAAAATTATCCATGTTTTGTCGATATACAAAAATGATTGACAATTTAAAGCTCTTTTTTAGTTCAAATTGTCCAAAATAATCATAAGAAAAAGAGAAGTGAAAACAAAACCAGGAGGCACAATCATTGACCATTAGATTCATTTTGTAAAACTCCTAGTACCATTATATTATAATTTTCCTTTCTTCAAATTTTAATGGTGTAGTCATCTAACTTCACTCACATACATGTAGCCCGCCCTTGTTATAAACTTCATCTAGGATGAATTCAATGTATTTAGAATTGCACTTTATGTACGGTAATAATGTATCTACTAATATGCATATCAACGATCATAAAAAGAACTCGGGCATCAAATTAAGTATAGTTTATAGCTTTATCTCGACTCTTAGAACAGTTGAGCTCCACAGTTTCACACGACATGACACGAGCAGAAACTAAATGAACGCCTTGTCGTGATTGTAAAAACCTCAAGAACCGATCGACCATGAAGAGATAGAAACCGGGAAGAATGGTGTAGGAATAAGAGAAGCCGAGTTGGAAAATATAGAAAATCATGAAGAGAATGTACAAGTGATGAGTGTAAAAGAACAGTTCAAACATTTTTTGCCTTATCCGAGGGTAGGTTGTTACCCACAAGAACAAACCAAATAGCAAAGATAGTTCTCCAGCTACATTTGATACCCTGATGGTACTCCACTTGAGCACCTGCATTGCATCAAGAAAAGAAAAGAAAAGAATTTAATTTTCAATACAAGATTAAGTTTGTTCTAAGATGAAATTTGAAAATTACAAAGATGAATAGGACAACTTTGAGAGGACTTGAATTCTCTTCATTTTTTTTTCCTGCAATAATCTTGTTATGATTTTCTGTTGCAAATAATATAATACAATGATTAATTTTTAAATTTTGAACTATAAAGTAGTGTATGAGACTCATTAAAAGGCGGGCTCACTTACCTTCAAAAAAAAAAAAAAAAAACAAACAAACAAACCTTATACCTAAAAAGAACTAAAAAGAAAGTTGGGCCAATTCATGGTATGCCATTCAAGGTTTTTTAATGTTATGTGTCACTCACCCAACCAACTGGGTCCTAATATTCTATTTCAAAATTCAAAGTTTATGCCAATATGTTTGGATGACATGGATTTTGAGAGAAATTAAAATATAATTTTAATCTTTATAAATTCACTATTTCGATATAGTTGAATTGAGAATGTGATTTTTGATTTCTGAAGTCAGCTTAACTCAATTTTTTAGATTAACAAAAATCTAAAAAATATATTTTTTGTTGAATAAAATTCTTGAATTATTCAAACATAAGAATGAAATTACATGCAAATCATATTATTGAGAACAAAAATGTTTAGGACCCCTTTTCCCCCACCCCCTTTGACCCCCTTTGCTTTTGATTGGTCCATTTTTCTTTCTTTTTTTTTTCTTTTTTTTTCTTCTCTCTCAATCTCCAACCCCCACGTGTGTGTGGGGTGGTGGGGGTGGGAGTTTTGAGGGGGTCTTAATTAGTCCTCTATTGAGAATGAGATTTCTAAGAATGTGATACTCATTTTTGGTTCCAAACATAGATAATGCTATACAAAATAAATATTTTTCTAAAAATTTCATATATAATAGTGTGACATCTCATATGAGCTATAAATTTTTTTTTTTATAAAAGTCATGTTTGTATAATATCATCCTAGATCGTAACCAGATCCTAACCATTTAATTTACAGTACTGTTGTTGCGTTCATAAATAAATAAGGAAAATGATTTGTCCCCCGAAATTCTTCCCTCCGAATCCCCCTAATGGCCAAAACGACGTCGTTTTGGCCTTTTTTTTTTTTTTTTTTTTTTCAACCTGCAACGCAGAAGAGGGAGAGGGAGAGAAAGAAAGAAGAAGAGGGGAAGCGATCGTCGCCCAGCCCGTCGCCGCGGATCGCCCAGCCCGTCGCCGCTTCGCCCAGCCCGTCGCCCAGGTCGATCGTCGCAGCAGCTCCGCCGTCGCCTCTGGCCCCGCCTCCGCCTCCTCCCACTGTTATGACCCTCTCCAGTCCACTCCTCATCCTCTTTCTCCTCCTCCTCCTTCTTCCTTCCTCCTTCCTCCTCCTCTCCTCCTTCTTTCTCTTCTCCTTCTCTGCTTCGGAAAAAAAAAACAGAAATTAGGAAAATTCGGAGGAACTTATTTTTGAGCTCCCTAGCACGGTCCAATAAATAAATAAGTAACCAGAAAAATGTATAAATAAATAATATATTAGTCATTCTTTTAATTTATGATGAAAGTCCTCCTTTCACTGGGGGACGGACCAAAATGATTCCAAAAATTATGCATGATCAAAAGGTGTGGAAAAGTCAAAATACGACAAACAAACACAACTTTCAAACTTTTGCGTCTTTTTGCCAAAAAAAACAAAACTAACACGACAAATTTGTTCTGTTGCCAAAATAAAAAAAACAAACTAATGCCAAGTTTGGAAGACTAAATAAGTGTACTTTTTGTCTTTTTTGACTAAAAAATTGAGGTTGAAAATATGGATGTTTGGGTTAACTTTTTGACTTTTTATGGAAAAATGTGTAATAAAAATTGTAAAAATTAGTTTTTAGAAGAAAATTTGAATTGGGAGTTGTGCAGCCGTAATTATTGACTTTTGGTGAATAGTGTTAACTTTTTAACTTTTTGAATAACTTTTTGACTTTTTAGATTATTTTGCACATCCCAAACTTAGCCTAACCTCCAAAGTAGTGCTACAAACCAAAGAAGATGGCAATGGAGATATGGCCACTTTATTGAGGATGATCCACAATCATTCATTTTATGTGCTTTTTGCTCAATTCTTTTTGTGGTTCTATAAGGTTGAGTTCGGATTAAGGATGGTTATTTTAGTTTGATAGGCGGGAGTTTGACTATACTTGTTTGAATGGGGTAAATTTTATCTAATTCAATATTTATGTTGTGCGGGAGTAAATTATATTTTGGTTAGCCGCAAAGGGGTAGGGCGTGGTAGGGTAGGTATCGTCTTTCTTGATCTAAATCTGATCCGATATAATTAATAATATATATAAATATAATATGTGTATATATATAATATAATTAAATATAAGAAAGAAATACTAAAAGTATGTGATTCTGTTTAAATATAAATAAATAATAATTCTAAAAGTTTCACTGTTTTATATATGAAAATAAGAAAAATTATTTGGTATGTTAAGAATGTTAAAAATTTAAATGATTTTTAATTTTTTTAGCTATTTGAAATGTGGTGGGGTATCTACGAAGGTAAGGATAAGGTTAAAAAATTTCACTTGTAGTGAGATTGGAGCGGGAGTGGGGGCGGTGGTGGTGTTTAAAAACGGTGGCGAAGGCAGAAATAAGGGCGGGGAATGACAAATTCGCCCCAAATCCATCCATGACCATCCCTAATTCGAATCAATAATTTGGATAAAAATTTATAAAAAGAACAAAATATGAAAGAAAAGAGTGAAGGAAAAGAAAGTTAAATGTTTGTGACATTTTCTTCCCCATTTCCTTTCTCAAGAAATTTCTCGTCAAATCCAAACACAGTCCAAGTAAGACCGAACAACCTCAAATTCTAGGACGGTGCCTAACAAAGGTTCAATAAGTGAAGTGTAAGAATTTAGGACTGTTCATGATGGAGATTTCTGTGAAACAAAGTTTAGGCTTTGTTTGTTTGTTTGTGACCTAACCTAGGGTCTGAAGCCAATGTTTCGAGGTCACTTCAGTTGATGGAATGAGAGTAATAATATACAAATAAGAATCAACAATGGTAGAGGGTCTTAATTTTTGTGACTTAAATGATTCGAATTTGTCAAAACGACGTCGTTTTGAGTACAAAATAACATTAAAATTGCCAAAACGACGTCGTTTTAACAATTTTAAGCCATTTAAGCCACAAAAATTAGGACCCCAAACATTTTTCAATAAGAATAATATAAAATTTGTATAAAAATGATAAAATTATATTATGACTTACTATTTTAAAAAGTATAATCATTAAAAAAATATTTAATTATAAAATTATCACTGTCATACTATTTTCGTCAAAAATTATTTATATAAACAAAAATGATTTGTGGCACTAAAATTAAGAACACTAATGCCCCTAATTTCCAATTTTGGTAACTGTTCTTTTTTTTTTTTTTTTTTTTTTTGCCTTATATAGAAATTCGGGGCATTAGTGCCCCTGAATTTCGGGACACATAACACTGCCGTTATATAAAATTTGTAAGAATAGTATTGTTCAATGACAGAACATTAGTAATATACAAATATAGAATATATACATATATATATATATAATATATATATTATATTATGCTATATAACTAAAATTATTATTTTAAACAAAATATTTATTAAAATAATATTTAATTACATAAATGCCACCATCCACCGTCAAATCATCAGAATGAGGATCATGAGACTAAAGGGTTGTTTGGGATGTTCTAAATAAGGTGTCGTTTACGAAGCGGGTTGATTTTTTAGATTTTTGACTTTTTTGGCTATTTTAGCTTGAACTAAAAAGCTTGATTTGGGAATGACTTTTTGACTTTTTTTTGTGAGAAAATAGTGTATGATTATGGATTGGATGTGTTATTTTGTTTGTTGTGGCTAAAAACCCTATTTTGTCTTTTATGGCTAAAATAGCCAAAACCATCTTCCCAAGCGGGACCTAAGTGTACTTTTTGACTTTTTATGAAATATAAGTTGGATTTGAAGTGATGTGGTAGAGAGGTGGTGTGACTTAAATAAAATGATGTGACTTAAATAGGATAGTGACTTTTTGACTTTTTAACTTTTTTAGGGGATGCTAAACGAAGCCTAAATTTGATACGTAATTTCATATTTATTATATAAGAAAAATTTAATATGTTTTAGGACACAAAAATAACTAATTTTGAAAATATCCACTTTTTAAAATATATATTTATTCTGTGAAAACAGTTTTAAAAAATCCAAAACAACTTTTTAGTTTGTTAAAAAGTAGGTTGTTTTTAAAACAATTTTTGAAAACCATTCGTTAAACAAAATTTTCTATATTCTCCAAACAAATAAAAAAAGGACAAAAACACAACCACTTAATTTGTTTTATTGTACTTGTGACTTGCTAATAATGATGATATAATTATGAATAAAAGAAAAATGGTTAAGTATTACCTCTGAAAACCTGTTGGCAACAACCCAATAGATGATGTAGAAGACACCATGAGAGGTGAAGAGGACCATGGTAATGTGTCCAAGCCAAATATGATACTTGATGCTAGCCTCTGGGGAGAGTCCAAAAATAGGCAATAATGATGAGCCACGTGTCACTGGGAAGAATAGAAATGCTAGGCATATGTTCCCGACCAGGCCTAGTGTTAGACCAACTCTCTCCAATTTAACCTCCCATCTGCCAAAACCACCATTTCTCCAACATGATATTAAAAGAAAAAAATAAAAAAATAAAAATACAAATACAAAACAAAATTGATATATAAATAGGAAAATTGTACAGAATTATTACGTCATTCTAAAACCAAATTATGTCTAAAAATTTTGATGTTTTTACATTTTCCTATAAGAAAGGGGTATTGCCTTCCCTCTCTTTTCTTGAATCAATAATATTAGGTTAAATATGTTCAATTTCATAATCTAAAACCCCAAACTTCCACTTACATTTCAATATGACAAGTTTGAAACTAGAGAGATTAGAGTAGAATTCAAAAGAAATATGAAAATTATATGTCGGTGAAATTTATTTGTTTTTCTTTCTTTGTTAAGAATTCTTAAAATTTTCGCATGATCTTTTTTGGTTCAAAATAGTAATGATAATTGACGGAAATGCAATCGAAAGTGTGAAATTTACATTCACGAAATTGAAACAAATAGGCATCCAAGTAAAATATCGTTGAAACTAAAGAGACAAATTATATAAGTTACTCATAATAAGTGTGTAGAAAAGTGTACCAAAAAATTTAATATGCAATTAAAAAAAATTATAATAAATCTGAATCACACATTAATTTTTTTTATTATTTTTAACATAAGATTATTATTGATTTTTGGAAAGGTGTTCCTTACACTGCAAAAAAAGTCACTTTTAGCTACTAAAATATTGGTCGTCAATTGTCTGTTTTTTGGTCGCCAAAGCCATTTTGCGACAAAAAATTTTGGTCGCTACATTTGTCGCCAAAAACCTGTCGGGAAAGGTTTTGCTGACTAAAAAACCTTTGGTCGGCAAAAAGCTACTCTTTAGCGACCAAAATTTTGATCGCCAATAGTCAATTATATTTGTTTAAAAGCATACATTCACCGACCAATGTTTTAGTCGCCAAAAGCTACCAAACGGCGACCGACATTTTTAGTCGCCAAAAGCCTCATCCGTGAAAAAAAATAATTCATTGTTAAGCTTTGCATCCGCTTTTATAAGGACTCAAACCAGTGACCTCCCACAGCATAAGCATTATACACCACACACTTCCCACTACGCCAGCGTAACATCACATAATTACATATGTAATATATATTATTTATATATATGTAATATACATAATTATTTTTATTGACATAATTTATGTAAAAATAATTATTTAGTAGCAAAATAAAAATAAAAATAAAAATTTTACTTTTAGTGACCAACATAATTTTGGTCGGCGAAGAGACTTTCGCGCTAAAAAATACCACTTTTCGCTACTAAACATATTTTTAGTCACCAATGGTAGACTCTTTGGCTACTAAATTTTTTTTAGTCGCCGAAAACCTTACTTTTGGATACTAAAAAATGTTTTTGTCGGTAAAACCCACATAATTGGCGACCAAACTTAGAATTAGTCGCCAATTGGCGACTTTTTTGGCTACTAAATTTTTTTTAGTCGGCAAAAACTGTACTTTTGGCTACTAAAAATGTTTTAGTAGGTAAAACCCACATAATTGGCGACCAAAATTATAATTAGTCGGCAATTGTTGATTTTTTGGCTACTAAATTTTTTTTAGTCGGCGAAAACTATACTTTTGGCTACTAAAAATGTTTTAGTCGGTAAAAGTCATATAATTGGCGACCAAACTTATTTTTAGTCGCCAATTGTGGACTTTTGGCTACTAATTTTGTTTAGTCGCCAAAAACTTCACAATTGGCTACTAATTCTTTTTTAGTCTCTGAAAGCTATACTTTCAGTGACCAAATTCTTTTTAGTCGGGAAATTTGGTCGTCGAATGTGCTACTAATTACATTTTATCGCCCTTTTGCATTGCTTGCCGCCTGACATCGGAGAAAAAGATGTGCAAGTAAGCAGAGAAAGACCAAACCAAGAGTGCAATGAACATCACAAACATAGCTAGCTCTATCCCACAAACAATCCCTAGCCCTTTGATGATCATTGGTCTTTTCCACGAACCAAATTTATGTGTTTTCCCATTGCACCTAGATAGACAAACCAACCATTGAAACATTCAATCAAGTTACTTTTCTCAAATTCGTGATAAATTCAAAACAATAAATAGGGTAGATTATATATATGATTCATGTAAGTTGTTTCTTGTGTCAATTTTTATTTTCATAATTTTAATTGCATTAATTTTGTCATTTAATTTTTCACATTATGTCAATTTAATAGTCTATTCGATTACATTAATTCAATCGATTACATCTATTAAAAAATTAGACAGAATTTAAAAGCAAATGATTCATTTAAAGAAGTGGACAATTTTCAAATTGGATGTCAACCACCAACCATTTTGATGAGTAAATGGACTAGTTTGCCCCCATGATTATATCCAAATTTTAAGATGACCCTATCAATTATATTAAATTGACACACAGTATGAAAATTTTAAGGATAAAATTGATGTATTTAAAACTTCATGCATCAAATTGATACTAACGACAAATTATAGAGATTACGAGTGTAATTTAACCTAGGTTTTTGTTAACATATCCTCTGAGGGCATATGTTAAATAAGCATTAAATAGGTACAATTATCTCTACTTATATAGAAACTAATACAAACTTAAAAACTGTCTAAATTAAATAATATTTTTATAAGACCAAATTACCTTGTTTCTTTCCCTCCATTTTAGCCTTTCATCTTTTTTTTTTCTTTTTTTTTTTCTTCTTCTTTTTCTTTGTTTTGTACATTTTCACCCTCCTTATTTTTATATGATTTTTTTATTGGTAATTTGAAAACATATATTTTTTTTATTTTTTTTGTCAAATTAATTTTTATTTTTTCAAAATAAATTTTTAAATTCAACCAAACAAAAATAATTTCCAATTAATTTTTTTTTTCTAATTAGAATTAACTTGTTATAAAAATAATGAGATAGAGTACAACAAATAAAATTAAAATAGAATTAACTTGTTATAAAAGAATGAGATAGAGTACAACAAATAAAATAAAAATAAATTAAATTAAAAACAAGAGCAAGTTATATTAAACCTCTTTAAACTATCGACCATTTACACTTTACCCTTCGAATGTTTTAAATCTAACAATTACTCTCCTCAAACTATTTGAATTTGAACATTAAGAGTGTGTTTGTTTGGACGGATTGAATAAAGGGGGATTAGAATCCATCGGACTGTTAGTTCTGTGATACATTGCCCCCAGATTATTTGGTTGGACTGGATTTATATCCTATGTTTGTTTAGTCATGAGATTAAATGTTAGGAAATGACTATTTGATTGGATATAATATGAATCCTATATTTGTTTAGGATATTATGGAGAAGGATAAAGTTTAAATGACTATTTTACCCTTTTCAATTATTTACTAAGTAATAGCAATGTTAAACATATCTTTGATATTTTAATTATTTTTAACTAGATTAAATAAAAGTTTATTTTATTTTATTTTTTACACAATTAAATAAATTTATTTTTAAAAAATTAAATAAATAAATTATCAATAAAAAAAATATGTTATTTTTTAATTAAAATTTTAAATAATTTTATTTTAAAAAATAATAATAATTAAATAATGAAATTAAATAAAAATCTATTAAATTTAAATAATAAAATCAAATAAAATATAAACAAAATTTTAAAATAAAACATCAACAAAATAAAAAATTATTTTAAAAAATTAAAAAAATAAAATTATTTTGTTTTTAAATTGAGGCATTTTAAATTTTAATAAATTTTACTAAATATAATACATAATAAAAGTAGAGGGTCAAAATGACCATTTCATCACCTAATCTCATATCCCCTTTATCTCTCCATTTGTGTCTCACCCCTATAAGACACAATAATTCAATGCAAAAATTTTGAACCAAACAATGGACAATTAGTGCAGATGAACTAATAATCCAATCCACCCCCTCAATCCCTCAAAACAAACACCACCTAAGTTTTTCTGTTAGTTATCTATTAAATATTTGAATGAAAAATTGTCAAGTATTGTGTACATGATGATTATATTAAATTTTTACAAAAGATAAAATAGGGTAATTTGGTCATAAAATTTAATATAATCGTTATGTATATAACACTTGACAATTTTTTATCTAAATATCTAATAGAAAAATTTAATGTTCAAATTTAAATAATTTGAGAGGAATAATTGTTAAATTTAAAATATTAAGTAAGTAAAATATAAATGATTGATAGTTTGAAAGGGTTTAATATAATTTGTCCAAACCTTTATTGTCAAGGTTGGCAGAGCTCTCACGTGATTTTTTATTTATTTATTTATTTTTATTTTTTTAACACTACATTGTAATAGTTAAATAATTTTATTATCAAATTCCTACCTCAAAATGGGATAATTTTGTCCATATAAAATAAATATATCACATTTATTAGCTTCTTAAAAAATACTAAATTTATTTATACTTTGAGCAGTACTATAAGTCCTAATTTTTTTTCTACTTTTGTTCAATATCTCCATACAAGTGAAGGTAATTAATGCCAATTATTTACTTATTTGGGCGTATGTTAATAAAGAGTAATTTTTATATACGATAAGATATATCCATGTGGGACTTTCTATTAGTGGAATGTAGTGGAATATGAGAAATATTATTGAATGTTTGAGGAATAATAAAAAGTATATATATTTGTAATTGATAGAAAGAAAATCGCAAGTAATCTTCATACCTTTCTGTGCTATTGTCACTCACTTGCTTTCCCAAATGGAGATATACACAACTCATAACAGCAATGAATAGAACAGGGAATGTGTAAACCAGAATTGTTGGACCTATAGCATGGAGTGTAACCAAAAAATGAGTTTTTTTTTTTCTTCTATTTTAAAAAAAATCAAAATCATGTGATTTTAGAACAAATTTCTGAAATTGAAGTAATTTTAAACTTATTTTCTAAACTCAAACAATTATGTTATTTTATAAAATCAAGTGTTGAAAATACGAGTTTAGATTTGAATGCCATAAAAAATAATTAAGCGCAACAGAATTAACTAGGTGGTGGAGTCATAGAAAAGACCCTAACTCCATGAAATAATATGCTCCTATTGAAATATAGAATAATTAAAATAATATATAGATCAAAACTTTGTGTAAATGGTATAAAATTTCTAAAACAAGAATTTTTAATGATGACAGCCAATTTAGATATTCAACACAAATAAGTATTTCAAAACACAATTTCAATTAATTTATTTTAAATCTGTGTTTTCAAAACACACCATTTGGAAGTACAATTTCAAAAATCAATTGTTGCATCTAAAAAAATAAGTTTTAAAATAGAGTTCTTCAAAAGCCTTTTAATAAAACTATAACTTAAACTATCGAGTACTCACAATATTATTATTATTTTATTTTATTTTTTTTGTAAATTTTAATAATTATTTGGTAATTAAAAAAAAAATACATACATAGCCATGGAAGCAAAAGCTTGTGAATGGAAATGAATGATGAAATAATGTTTGAAGTGACGAACAGAGCACAGATACAAGATGAAATCAAACCTTGGAAACCAAAGTAAGTTGAATTGGTGACAACAAGAATCTTCCCAAACCATGTCTTGTACATGTGAGTCCCTGTCATTACCCACATAATAAGATATCCAACAGAAACTGCCATTATTAACATCATTATAGCTTCCCTCATGATGATTTTTACTCTTCTTCCATGTTCAAGTGAAGGGGCTGATCTCTTCACCACCATGGACTCCATCCTCTCTCTCTCTCTCTCTCTCCCTCTCTCTCTCTCTCTCTAGAAGTTTAGCTACTCAGGAAAAAGACTGGAGGGAGAAAGTCTGTCACAACTTACAAGGGTATGTAAACAGCAATTGTGGTCTATATATATAATGACGGAATTAAGAGATGATTATGGGTAATGATCCTCTATTTTTGTAAAAATTATTATTTGTCATATAATTTTAAAAATATATATATTATTTTGTACATAAAATAGTCCAGTATAAAAATATATATATGTCATTCTTCTTTCATTTTGTATTCTTTTTCTATTTTGCACCAAAAACTTTTCCATCTTATTAAAAATTACTTTTATAATATTTAAATTTATATATATATATATATATTATGTATATAGTAAAAAAATTATTTTTCTTTTGACCACTCGAATAATAATATTGATTCCGTCCGTGTGTATATATATATATGTACAAAGCTTGCTATAGTTTGACAAATGTGTCGCTAGTTAAAAGGTAGATATCTATATCTATAGAATTGGATTGTTCGTATTTTGAAATTTTCTCTCTCTAGAATAAGCTCTCATTCTGCTAGCACCGGCGACCCGATCACCTCTCAAGAGGAAGAGGATCACCTCATACGCAGTACGAAAAAGATTAAAAGCAAGGATTGCATGGGGGAACAGGACATGGAGATCACTGCTGAAAGCACATCGTTTCCCAACCCCCCAAACCCTCCAGAAACTATTTTGGATCTCCTCTCCCCTTCGGAAGTTGTCGGATCTGACCATCCAAGGCGAAATCGTTCAAAGAAGCTCTCGCAATACCTAAGAGCCAGCGATTTCTATTTTGATGATGCCGTAGACACATTCTCTCTGATGATGAAGAGGAAGACGAAGATGGGGACACTAACATTCACAAGAATGATCTCCCCACGGAGGCCTCTAGTATACCAAGAATATCTCTACCCAAGAAACTTCTACAGCAGATCAGGAAACCATGGACCAATACTCTTATTGTTCGTCTTCTTGGTAAGAGCATAGGGTACCGGTTGCTCTGCAACAGAGTGAAGACCCTGTGGGCAATCCAAGAGGATTTTGATGCTATAGATTTGGGAAATAACTATTTTTTGTTCAAATTTTCTTCCCAGGACGACTGTAACCATGTCTACACGGGAGGTCCCTGGGTCATCATGGACCACTACCTTACGATTTGGAAATGGGAGCCTGACTTTAAGGTATTGGAAGCCTTTGAAACCACCACTGCTGTTTGGGTAAGGTTTCCGGAGCTTCCAATTGAGTATTTCCAAGAAAAGGTCCTATATACCATCGCTAAACAGATTGGGAAGCCTCTCAAGATTGACCTTACAACGGCCATGGCTACCAGAGACAGATACGCCAGAGTTTGCATTGAAATGGACCTGAACAAACCCCTCTGCCCCAGGTTTCTTTTAGGTAAGAAAAGCTATAACATTAAATATGAATCCATTCACTCATTTTGTTTCTTCTGTGGCAGGGTGGATCATTGAAGGGAGCTATGCCGATACAAAGCAGCACACCAATCCTCACATATGCCTCAAGCCACAAACTCGCCGTCAGCCAGTAATGGACTATCCGTTTCAGAGAACCATTCAACGGCACAATTACAGACGAATGACAGCCGGCAATGTTCAGCGGACAGTGATGCTGGTTTTGGGCCATGGATGTTAGTTACCAAAAAGACTCGAAGGCCCACACCCACTCGGAAGGCCTAGAATAGTGGACCTAGCCCAAAATCCAATAGATTTGCTGAGTTGGGCAGTTCTGCTTATCAGGAAGAGGGTTCTGGACGAGGTAAAAAAACCAATAGATTAGGCCTTGATAAGGAGGCCTCCTCATCCTTCAATGTTTCGACCCCTTCTGGGCAAGAGACTACCACAGTTAACCAAAAGACTAACCACACTAAGATCCCCAACCACTCTGAAAGCTTAGATTACCCTCATTACACCCCAACCCAGATACATCACCCAACCTATGTGCAAATCCAACTTTGAGCTCACCTACACATAATGACAATGACAACACACAGAAAGAGTCCACTCCTACTCTGGAGCCTGAAACTACCTCTCCCAAGGATTCTGATACCATATCTCCAGAAATCACAATGGACGTGATAACTGAAGCCCCCTCCAACCCTCTCCCACCTATAACCCCCCTTTAAATCATTCCATATCTCTCAGAGAAGGGAAAGCAAGAGCTAGAAAACCTCATGATCCAGACATCCAATATGGAAGAGGAGATGAACCTTCCGGAAGTAACAATCAACAAGATGGAAGGCAACAACTTGGGGCTGTTGTTAGAGTTAGGGATAGAAACAATTCACCGAGTAGACACAATCTAGTGGATAGAGCAAATAAAGTTGAGAATCGAACCAGGGTAGAGCAACACAGCCATACCTTCACTTCACTCCCCGCAAATGGCATCCATGCGGTCGATAGACTAGGACCATCGTAGGATCCGTAGCCTCCTACCAAGTATTATAGCTGATCCTCTACCATCATTCCCATCCATGGACTCACTCAAAATCTTGATTTGGAACTGCCGCGGGGCTAGTAGCAATACCTTTCGATGCAACATGCGTGAGCTCCTTCAAACCCCCAAACCTGGGATCAATGTTCTCTTGGAAACGAAAGTCATGTTCAGTTCCATGGGGAATTTCTTCAGTAACATGGGTTTCTCCACAGCTACCATTGTTGACCCAATGGGACGATCAAGTGGAATTTGGTTAATTTGAGACACTGACCAAGCTAACGTTCGTGCATCTGCTGTTACTAATCAGTACATACAAGCCACTGTTCATAAAGAGGACTACGAGAAATGGGTTTTCAACGCAGTGTATGCCAGCCCTAACCTCTCTCTGAGGGAGACTCTTTGGGAGGAGCTGGAAGACACAGCGAAGAACTTAAACAAGCCTTGGCTTGTAGCCGGAGATTTCAATGACTATGCTAACCAGAGTGAGAGGAGGAGCTTCTCACACACCCCTAATCAGAACAGGACACTGAGATTTATGGAAAGGATCAATAATTGCAATCTCATTGATTTAAGAAGTGTTGGTCCCCGTCTCACATGGACAAATAACCGTCAAAGCCTGGCTAACTCTATGGAGAGATTGGATCGAGCTATGAGCAATGATCAATGGCGAGCCCTTTTTCCTGAAGGAACTGTGAGGACTCTCCTGCGAACCTACTCGGATCATTCTCCACTGATAGTATACACTCAAGGTATGCATCCTTCTAACCCTCAGAATAGGCCTTTTAGATTTGAAGCGGCTTGGCTTTGCCACCCTAATTTCCCTGAGGTTGTCCATCTTTCTTGGTTAAACAAAGATTTTAACCTCCTTGAAGCTATTGACAATTTTACCCAGAATGTTAAAACCTGGAATAGAGAAGTCTTTGGTAACATCTTTAAATGCAAAAGAAATCTGTTGGCCCGTATAGAAGGCATCCAAAAAACTCAAGCCCAGGTCTTTTCTCACAACCTGCATATCCTGGAGAAAGACCTCATCAAACAATTTAATTCGACCTTTTTTCAGGAAGAGATTCTTTGGTTTCAAAAATCCAGAAACAAATGGCTCACTTTGGGAGACAATAACACTAGATTCTTCTACATGTCTATCTTAACCAAGCGTAGAAAACTTAAAATTCATGTGCTAAAAGACGACAATGGTAATTGGATCTCGAACACTAATGACTCAAAACACACATCATGGATCATTTTAGTCAACTTTTCCAATATGAGAAACTCACCTTGTGGATAAATGGATTAACATTGCTAGAACCTGTTTCACCTCTGAAGACAATAATCGTCTCCTTGCCCCTGTGTCCAATTCTGAAATATGGGCAGCCATCAAAACATTAAAGCCTTCAAAGCCCTGGGGAAAGATGGACTCCAAGCTATTTTCTACCACAAACACTGGAACACTATTAGCACCTCTGTTTTCCATTTTATCCAAGAGTGCTTTCACTCTAAAAAGGTCCCCAAAAAAATCAATGAAACTCTCATTACCCTTATACCCAAGCTAGATAATCCCGAGTCTTTAAAACAATTTAGACCTATCAGTTTTTGCAATGTCATCTATAAATCCATATCCAAAATCATTGTCAACAGACTCAGACCTCTCATCCCTGACCTTATCAGTCCCAACCAGAGCAGTTTTATCCCTGGCAGAACCACTACTGATAATATTACATAACCCAAGAAATCCTCCATACGCTTGGATGTAAAAAAGGTAAGCTTGGTGGCATGATCCTCAAAATTGACCTTGAGAAAGCTTATGACTGCATTTCCTGGGATTTCATACACCATACCCTTAAAGAATTCAAACTAACTCCGGACTGGATCACTCTCATCATGAACTGTGTGACTTCTGTTAATTCTGCTATTATTTGGAATGGAGAAACCTTACCCAACATCAGTGTGGGAGAGGTCTCAGGCAAGGGGATCCTCTCTCCCCTTGTTTGTTTGTCCTTTGCATGGAAAATCTTTCCAACATGATTCGTTTTAAAATTGAGAGTGGAAAATGGAAGGGCCTCAAAGCTTCTAATAACAGCCCTCCATTTCCCACATATTTTTTGCAGATGATTTGATTCTCTTTGCTAAAGCTAATAGAAGTAACTGTAATTGCATTATGGAAGTTCTATCTGAGTTTTGTGATATGTCTAGTCAAAAATTAATTTTCACAAATCCAAAATGTACATTTCCCCAACATCCCTGAAGAAAAGCTTTCCCTCTCAGCAATATGTGTGGCATCTCCATCATTACTGACCTAGGGAAATACTGGGTACTCCCTCCTTCACACAGAGTTAGCAAACTCATTTACAAGATATTCTTGACAGAATAGCCAAAAAACTATCTGGTTGGAAAGCCAAAAATTTATCTCTGTAGGTAGAGCTACCCTAGTCAAGGCTATCACTTCTTCCATGCCTATCATCTAATGCAAACCATGGAAATTCCAAGAAGGGTTTGTGACCAAATTGATAAACTAAATAGAAATTTTCTCTGGGGTAATACAGAGGATAGGAAGAAAGTTCATCTTGTTAACTGGCAGCAGGTTTGTAAATCTAAGAGTAATGGGGGCCTTGGTATAAGACAAGCTAGAGTCCAGAATTCAGCTCTCCTATCTAAGCTGGAGAAATTAACTAATAACTCTGATGAGCTTTGGTGCAAAGTTCTAAAAGCCAAATACCTCAAGGACCATTTAGTCTCTAACTGGCCCACCCAAAGAAGAGCATCACACACTTGGAAAAGCATTATCAGGAATGAGGAGGTCCTGAATAGGAATATAAAATGGAATGTTGGCACAGGGGAGAACATAGCCTTATGGATAGATTGGTGGTGTGGTAACCAACCACTGTGTATCACTCAACCAGGGGCTCACGTTGACAACACAACCAAAGTTATTTCTATAATCAATAAAGAAGGACAATGGGACTTAACCTCAATTCAAGATCTTATTTCCCAATCAGTGAAAGAGGAAATTTTCAGTATATATAGACCAAGGCATGTGACTTTTAGTGATAACCCTCTTTGGAAAGGCTTCCTTAGTGGACAATTTACAACAGCAGCAGCATACACAGCTATTTCAAATGAGGACAGAGAGGAAGTGAATTGGCAGTGGCTTTGGAAATTAAAGGCCCCTCAAAAACCAAAACCTTTCTGTGGCTTGTTTTGCATGAGAGGCTTCTGACTAATCATATGAGGTTCATCAGACATCTTTCAAACTCTGAGATTTGCCCAAGATGTCAAACTTGTAGAGAAGATATGTACCATCTACTTCGGGATTGCCCTAAAGCAAAGGCAATATGGCTTAACCTTAGAAGTCTTGGCTGGTGGCAACATAGTAACAACACTCCTTTGCAGGCTTGGATCAAAGTTAATATGAGAAGCAAGGATCGGGTGCACAATATTCAGTGGCCCACTATTTTTTGATAACACTCTGGCACATTTGGAAGGGAGAAACAAAGAAGTGTTTGATAACCTCTCCACGCCTTATATATAACTGTTAACTCCATTCTTGAACAAGCTATGGCAACTCAGGAGGCCTTCCAGGCCATCATGAACCCACATTTCAGAGATCCCAATCTAATGTTGTGGTCTTGTCCTCTTGCAGGTAACTCAAACTAAACACGGATGGAAGCTCCAGAGGAGACCCAGGCCAGTCCAGATTTGAAGGGCTGCTCCAGATGAAGTTGGAACCTGGTGTGGGGGTACTTGGCTATTTAGGAAATGCACAAGTCTGGAATCCGAGTTGTGGGGAATTTACAGAGGGCTGACCATCATCATGCAGAAAGGATTGACCAACATTGACATTGAGACCGACTCACAGACAGCCATGGAGTTAATCCGAGATGGTTCTGCAGCAAACTCTCCCAATCAAGCACTCATTGAGAATGCTAATTTCCTCCTACGGCGCTGCCAATGCACACTTAAAGCCATCCCTAAAGAAGCTAATCAGAGTGCTGATGCTCTGGCTAACTTAGGTGTAAACCAGCATGACCACACTGTCTTCCTAGAGGATTCTCTAAGTTCCATTATCTCTTTTTTGATCACTAATATGAGCACTGCTAGCTCTAGTAGGAATTGATGTATCCCAGGAATGTAGCAATAAACTCTTCTTTGTTGAACTTTTATCTTCCGTAAGAATCAAAAAAAAAAAGAAAAAGATATCTATATCTATATCTATAAAGTATTATATAAGGAGGAGTTGATTATGCTACAATGTTTGTGGGTCTCTTTTTCATTTGCCTGTTTTGCCCCTCTGCTTTGTTGTGTTTTCCTAGCCAGTTCATAGCTCTTGTACAACAGCCATGTCGCCTTTTGCTATAATTTTTAGTGAGTGCGAGAGAGCCACGTCTTTATATTTTCTCAATCTATTCTCTCATACTGAGTTTAATTGGAGATTTAAGAAGGGTTTTAAAAACAAAAAATAAATAAAATATACTTATATTTTATTTTACACATTTTTTCTCCTTCCCTTCTAAATTGTTTCCTAAATTCCCAATCAACACATCTGAATTCTCTGTTGCTATCTCAAACTCTCACAACTCCTATCTCCCAACGACAATCGAGGATGTCAAACAGCTCTCGTTCTAGGCCACCATCATCATAGGTAACAAAACTTCCATTTCTCTCTCTATTTTTTTGAAATCTGGATCTTCTCTAATTTGATTATGAAATAGTTTTGAATTCAGTTCTGAAATGGTTTGATTTTGGAAAATCAGCCAAGATGATGGATGTTAATTGAACTAGGTGAAATGTGAGTAAAATGTGTGTAAAATTAAGTGAAATATTTTTTTTTTCTTTTCCAATTTCCTTAACAAATCTTCCAACCAAACACAGCATAAGAGAACTGACTGAAACTTTACTTTGCACCTTCACATGATTCCTTTAGTAGAGCAACTCGCATATAACTTCTGAAACTTTACTTTGCACCTTCACATGATTCCTTTAGTAGAGCAACTCGCATATAACTTCAAAGATAAACAAAACCTTGAGATGCACGGACTGCATCTAGGTTGGTGGGTGGGGAATAATTTAAGTGTCACCAGTCAATAATTTAATTCTTATTTGTTTATATATTACCTACCAAAAAAAAATCAACCCATCTATCATTTTTTGAGCAAAAGAAATAACCCATCACAGCTCGATAACAAAATTATGAAATATCAAAAAGGGTAAATTGTAAATATACTTATTGATATTTGATTAAAATATAAATCATTTCTTATGATTTTAGAAATTACATTATATTCCTCTGAGATTTCTAATTTCATAACAAATCACCCATTTTATTAATAAATTATCAAGTTAATTAATAATTTTTAATGATATTAGAAATATATTTTAATTAATAGGTAAATTTTGCACCCTTGCAATTTATATCAATCTCAGTTTAGCCGCTACACATGAAATCATGATAGTTAAGCCCTACATTTCTAATCAAATCTCACTTTGGTCTCTGCATATGAAATTGTGACAGTCAATCCCTTGCACTTTTGGTCAAATCTCACTTTGATCCCTACACAAGTGTTAATGTCCCATTTCTGTTACTCAATTCTTGTGATAAGAATATGACTATGACGAGAGGGTAAGAAAGGAAAATCATCTATATTTTCTACCAATACACACTTTATTGCAAAATTTACATCAAAACATGGTTGAATTAGGCTAAAACAAAACTTAGATTGCAAACAATTAAGAAAATAAACTAGGGTTTTGCAAAAATTAGAATCACAAAACTCTATTTTTTACAGTAACACAGTTTTTTGTCTATTCATCTTTCTTTCTCTTTGATTTATTTGTCGCATTTTTTTTTAATATTTTAAAAGCACATATTTCTTACATTTCCATCATTATTTTTACCATACGAACACAGACACATAGACACACACACACATATTGTATTATATAATTCTGATGCGCTTATCACGTACGACAAAGTGTATTGGTGGAAATCATGGATGATTTTCTTCTTTTACCCTCATTTTGTAGTCATATTTTTGTCACATGACTGAATTTTGTTAAAATTTTAAAACTAAAGTAACAGAAATGGGACGTGGACACTTGTGTAAGGGTCAAAGTGGGATTTGAATACAATTGTTGGGGGTTGACTATCACGATTTCATGTGTAGGACCAAAGTGAGATTTGATCAAAAGTGCAGGGGGTTAACTGTCATGATTTCATGTGTAGAAACCAAAGTGAGATTTGGTGCAAAGTATAATTTAACCTTCAATTCATAATTTAGGTAATTTTATTATCGTATAGGAGAACAATTATAAATTTTATTTTTTTAGTTAATTCTGTTAAATAAAAAATTTTAACAAGGGAATATTTGTAATTTTCTAAATCACATAGGACAATCTGTACTTTAAGTAAATCTCAAGAGATGTATTTGTAATTTACCCTATCAAAAATTATAATACATCTTCAAAAATAATATTAAGAAAAATAATTTTTCTAATTAATTAATTTATTTATTTGTCTAATCGTGTAAATGTGAATATGTAACTTTTTAAAAAAATTGTTTTAAAAAGATCACAAAAAATGAAAAAAAAAAATCACTTAAAAAACTAAACCCAAATATCAACTAAAAAAAAAAAAAAAATTAATTGATATTATGCCAAAATAGCATGTCACCATTGTGACAACATTATTATAATTTTCTTAAATTTTAATTTACATTTTAAGAGGTACTTAAATTTTTAAATGATATCAATTATGTTCATCAAACAGACTTAATTGGTTATTACTTAATCAATTCAAATTTAAGTGTTGAATCATATTATTAAACACTCCTAACACTACTATTGCTACCCTAGTTTAAAAATAGAAAAAAATTAGTGGAATTACACATCAGAAACAATATTTATAAAAAAGAAATTAGTAAATATTGTAAATATTATAAATATTAATAATTAAAATCATAAATATTTTTACTAATATTTAATAATTTTTGAAAACCCCCTCTCCCTTAATGATAATTTTTTCAGAATTTTTGACTAAAATTACTTGATCCCATCACATTTACTTAAAAATTAATAGATTATTTTTAAATTATATTATTCATTAATTATTTTTTAAATAAATATTAATTTGAGGGAGTGGCTATTTGTGACAAGGATGATCTTCTCAAAGGTATTACAAAGAAAAAATGCTATGGATCCCAAATGATTTATCAAATTTTTTATTAAATCTCTCACATGAGTGTGAGATCCACACAAACCCATATATGTGTGAGTCCTACACCCATGTGAGAAGTTTGGTAAAAAATTTAGAATTTCTAACATAATCCATTACAAAGTGAACATTTAAATTATTGAGATGGGTCAAAATGATGATGATATTATTCCTTTTAATAGAATTCGATTTCTCTTATATTTACAATTTAACATGAGCAAATTTGAAGGGTTCGTCAGACCTACAATATGTCTCGTTTTAATGATCCAAACTTTTTATTTTGTAGAATTCTCAATAGTATATCATTCGTGAAAAAAATTAGTTCGATATGATAATTACATTTTTATTTTTCACATTTATCTTAAAAAAATAGATGACATATATTTTTAAAAATAAATACTATTTTAAAAAAAACAAAAATAAATAAAAATATTATAATTATCGATATAATTGTTTATAAGTAATATATGTTAAGAATATTATAAAATAAATAATTTAAATTATTAAATTGTCGTAATGAGATGAGTCTTAAACACGCGAGCGGATCCTCTAAAGTGAATTCTCTAGAGTGATCCTCTAAAGTGGAGATCGGACGGCTGAGGATTTTTCTAAAAAAAAAAAAAAAAAAAAAAAACAGAAATTGCAGATCAATGACCGAATCTCCCAAGCAACCCCTCGCCCATCTCTCTTCCTCCTCAACAGATCAATGACCCATCTCTGCAACGTGAGAGGACTGAGAGGAGAAGAGGAGGCATGGCTGATCTCCTTCGCCGAACTCTGGTTGCCGATCTCCTCCCCCCGTCGGCGGCATGACCGATCACCATGGCCGATCTCCCAAGCAAGATCCGGGTTTCCGAATCCAACTCCCAGTCTCTCTCTCTCTAAAAATTGCAGATTCAAGCGGGTCATCGAATACATTGATTACTCTCTTTTCTTTCAACTTCTTTTCAGATCAGATGTGTTTGTTATATTCAAATCAATGGTTTTGATTCTGGAACCATTAGGTTACCATTTTTTTTAGGGTCTCAATTCGCTTCTTGATTCTTAAATCTTGTGGCAAACTATCTGGGTTTGCCATTACACTAATCTTTTTTTAGAGTACAACAGATCAATGGTTTTCATTTTGCAATTCATTGTTTGTGGTTTTCATTCAAATAACTCTCACAGGAACGATGAACAGAACCCAGAAACCATTGATCTGTTGTAAACCACAAACCCAGAAACGATGAACGATGAACAAATTTGATTTTTTTTTTTTTCAATTTACCAGACAAAACGACGTCGTTTTGGTTAGGTTGAATCTCAGCCCTTGAAAAGCTGAGTGGGACACGCGTCGCTCCTCAAAAAATCACTCTAGAGGATCACTCTAGAGAGTTACTCTAGAGGATCCGGACGCCTTAAACACACCTCAAATTCTCTAAAATATTGAGCGGGGAAAGAAACCATACCTATTGCAATATTTACACATTAATGATAGTACTGCGCTCAATATTTTATTGGATGCTGAAGTGATCGGTTGATGTATTCACGGTGGACGTTGTCGGTGCAATTATGGAGACTGTTCATCAATTTTATTTTTTTGTCATCTAGTTAATTATTTAATTTTATATGTTATATATTATATTTAAAATTAACTTCTTATGGTCTATATATATATATATATGGAAGAATTTCAAATAAGGGAAATGTTATAAAAATAAATTTCAATCAATGAAGTTATAAAATAAATTTACATAATTGAATGTATAAAGTACTTGTGCTTTCGTTATTTTGTAATTGAATAAAGGTTGAGATCCCCTTTGCGGGTTACCCCCTTCACCCCTTTTAGTTTTGATTGGTCAATTTTTCTTTTTTTTTCTTTTTTTTTCTTCTCACCCAATCCCCAACCTCCATATGTGTGAGGGGGTTGTGGGGGTGGGTGTTTTAAGGGGTCTAAATCAATGCCCTTTGTAATTATTTATTCACTATTCACCCTTTTAATATTCTCCCTATATATATTTTTAATAAATTATAAAATTAACCATTCAAATTAAAGTGAGGGGATTAATAGTGAGAAATTGTTAGTGAGGGATTGATAGTAAGGGGATTAGTAAAATTATATTTGTTTTGATGATAGTTGTTAGTGTAAGGATTATTAAATTAAATAAATATAAAATAATAAAACAAATTAAATTATGATTTTTACTTAACAAAAATATTAAACATTAATGTTCAAAAAAAAATGCCCAACATGTTAAAAAAAAAAAAAAAATTGTAGTTGACAGCCGGAAGTCTAGGCAGACAACAAGTAACACCCTAAGCCGACAACTATTTTTTAATATCATTTCCTCGCCCAGACTAACAATACCCTCGCCAAAGTCTATCGTAGTCTGAAGGAACTACGAATCTGGAGCTCCAAAAAAAAAAAAAATATAAGGCATCTTCACTATTCATCATTCATAATCGAGTAACTGTGATAGAAAAACAAACGGAAACTGTTCTTTTGAACTTGCCCGGCAATCTAAATAATGGGCCAGAGTGTGTTGTTGGGAGTGGCCTAATTATCTTGGGCCAAGCAAAACCTCAAGAGTAACTTTTGATGTTTAAATATTAATTAATATAACTATTACTTAATTTTCAAATAATAAATTTTTTAAGTAAATTTAATTTTTCTTACTTTTTAAGATGCAAAATTACTAATTTTACAATGAAGTTTTATTCTACTTACTAATTAAGAAAGAAAAAATGTTGTTTTTAATGGAAGCCGTTAGGTTTCAAGCACAAGTTGGAAAATGTTATTGATTTTGAAATTTTTCCTTAATTTTAATCAAGTTCATTTTATTAATAAAAGAGATACATGTTACTTTTTTTGTTTTTGTTTTTTTAATTTTGAGGATTGGATGGGCATTGCAATTGGAGATTTTTGGCGTTTCCATCTATTGATAGTTCGTTGTTTCATTTTGGGTGCAGTACAAGCTTAAGGATTCGGGTATTGTCTTATTCTTTTGTCATTTATTTTCGATCAATGCTTCAATGTGTGATTGCTTGTGGAGAAAGAATTGGCGATTAAAGTGGAGAAAGGCAAAGACGGGTCGTTTGGGATGACATTGTTAAGTCTTTAAAAGGCGCCATGGTGTCGAAGGTGGAAGAGGAAATGAGGACTCGTTTGAGAAAGTTCACTGGAATTGCTAGTGATAGAAAACTGCAAGATCAATAAATTGAAGAGCTTGTCGAGTTTATGTAAAATAAACAAAATCATATTACAAAATACAAACATATGATAAAATCATCATCACTCGATTTCCCCCCAAATAAATAGTGAATCCCACCATTTTAATCAATCCGGAGACAACCACCCAATGGGCAGGGAATAATTACTCGAGGGCATTTCTATGTTTTGTATTTTACCGCCAAATACTTATTTTAGTTATTTAAGGATTTTTATTTTTTTCAATAGTAGGAAATAATTAAGGAATTAAAGCCGATTAAAAATTAATTTCTCAGTAATATATCTATAATGTTGGGAACTATAATCCCCTATAATTAGTTTTATAAAGTAAAATCTATTCTTCCGAAAAAAAAAAAAAAAATTATACAAAAATACCATAAAAAACTTTAAATAAAATCATATTTTATATACGAGGTTGAACCCAAAACTCTAATATAATAATATTATTACAAAGTTGCCTGAAAAACTATATGCAAAAACATAATATATAAAGGAGAAACAAATATTGAATGTAAAAATCATTTTATATGAACTTAATTAAAGATAGATCTCAACAACACATTACACTTTATATCATTGTTGAAGATTCACTTTCTAAGCCCATTCATCTTTGCAATGGATGTGTGAATCACCAGCTAAAACTAATGGACTCAAAATGCAAGTTGTGTGCCAACCCAGATGAACAAATGGCTGCAACCTCTTGTCTCATATTCTTAGGCCCACAAACAAGAACTCCAACACTTGACTCCTTGCGCTCTAACAAAACTCCTGCAATACCCACATCAGTTAATTTGTAAGATTGCAAACGAATTGAACTGAGCTAAATAATGGAGTGAATTCAAATTGAGGCTTGAGATTGGCTCAAATATACAATTGTCTACTAAATGAGCTCAAGCAAAAAATATTCGAATTTAGGTTCGAACTTGGCTTGTATACATAATTAAACTAGATTATCTTCTATCCAAATTTAGACTCAATAGTGTTGTTTGTGTCTATGGGACCCACTATGATTCCCACTTTGATGATCTCATCTATTTATTTTAAATGTATTTAGACATATATTATACATAAAAAAATAAATTAATTCGATAATCATATTCAAATGATTTTACAATATTTGTCATTAAAAAAATTGAGGAATAATATAATTTTAAAATTATACCGTCATTTTTTTAAAACATGATGAAATAATATGGGTATGATTATCAAATCCATCTGATTTTTTTTCTTCATGAATGATCAACACATATAAATCAACAAAACAAATAAATCATATCATCAAAACAAAACTCTTCATGGGCCTCACGGAGCAGACAATACTATCCAATCTATATTGTGGAGAGGGGACAAGCCCATTCCTTAAACTACTAGTTTGAATTAGTTATGGAACGGCACTCTGGAGAAGAATAATTCTAGGAACCATAAAAATATGGGGAAATCACTGGTTAGTAAGGAGAGAGAAAAAAATTATTACAAATTTATGTCAAAGTTTATATTTTTAATTATTAATATTTATAATATTTATTATTTATTTGTAATTAATTTTGATTGACACTATGGTGTAGTTTTCTCTAAAAATATCTTACAATTCTATCATGAAAGTAAAATGTATGGTATAAATTTAAAATTGAACTGTCGTAGACAATAAATAAAATGAATTTTATCCACTTGTTTAAATTTTAATTATTTTTTCTTCATATGTAGCACAAGTGCTCTAGAGAAAGCTTTACGTACTCTTTAGGTCAGGCCTTCCACCATAATGCACATTGTTAGGTTTGCCAATAGACTGGTGAGGTAGGCTTTCCAACTCCCTATCATCACTAAACCTAGTTAGCTTCCACCTTCCATATCTTGAACCTGTTTTGTTGCTTCCATGGCTATCTGTTTCTTGCTCCAAACAAAACCTACACAACCTGTCATGGCAATGGCTATGCATACGAGCAACATATTCAACATAGCTTGTGAAGTGTGCGAGTAAACCCTATTCGTGTTGTGATCGATGGGGTAAATATAGAACCGGGTAAGAATCCCCATGAAGAGAAGGAAGACAATGAAAGATGATGACACGATTGCACCGAGCCAGAGCCAACCATTGGGGCCTAAAGTGGGAGACAAGGGTGCATCCGAGGGATTAGGCTTGAACCGGATGGTTCGGAGAGGCTTTTGTTCGCTCTCCGATATGGGTTGTTTTTCTCTTGTTATGTAGGCCTCAATGTGGAGTTCGAAGTTGAGAAGTTCAGATGGGGTTTTGGAATGTGGAAAGAGAAGGTCTAGCATGGCGAGGTCGGATGAAAATTTGAATGCACTGATGAGAAGAATTTGTGGAGTGGTGGTGGATTTTAGGGTTGAGGTTGTGAAGATGAGGTCACGCGTGATGGAGATGAATGGAGCAATGCCACTGCCTCCACTAACCATCACAAGCATGTCATGCCTGCAACCACAATTTGTATACCAAGTCACCAATGCACACCATAGAAGTAAGGGCTAATTGTTTTGGTTCATTTGATCTCCAACACTTTAATTATGTTCAGTTTGGACTTTAAAGTATTACATGTGTGTTAAAATGGTTCAGATAGGTGACTTTGGTAATATTCATTGTCAAAATTAATAGATTGAGATATTTCCATTCTAAAGTTGTAATAGAAAATATTTATTTCATTATTTAAGGGCTTGTAATGATTTTTAAAATACTTTTGAAATAAAAAATTACATCTCAAAAAAAAAAAAAAAAAAAGAAAAAAAAGAAAAAGAAAAGCTATTTATAAATTGAAACCACTGAAATGTGGGGAACCAAATGTGAAATTAACATTCTTTTGTTGAGGTGTAATTTCTCGTTCAAAAAATACAACTGATCCTAATAATAAATATTGACTGCATCAGGCATGAAGACTACTTTGCACATTTATGGCTGGTTTGACAATAAATCCAAGTCTATTAGCCTCATTGAATCTAGTTAATGTTAAAAATGGGTTCCCAAAACCTTGGTATGTTGGTGGTGATTTTAATGAAATTAAGTATTTATCTGAGAGAAGAGGAGTATCTAGGAGGGATAAGGGGATGAGAGATTTTGGTAATTTCATTGAGAGAATGGAATTAGATGATTTGCCAATGATAGGGAGAAGTTTTACCTGGTGTAATTCACTTGAAGGGGAAAGGTGGAGTAGGATTGATAGGTTTTTACTTGATCTAAGGTGGTTGGAGAAGTTTAAGATAAAAGTGTGGGGTCTGCCTAGGGATGTATAAGATCATTGCCCCATAATACTAAGGGAGGATGATAGGAATTGGAGGTCAAGACCATTTAGATTTTTTAATGCTTGGATCCTACATCCTAGTTTCGTGAAAGTAGTGTAGAAATCATGGTCGGATTCGCAAGTTGATGGATGGGCTGGTTATAGATTTGTAAGGAAATCAACTTGTCTAAAGAATGATCTAAAAAATGGAATCAGGAAGTGTTTGGAAATGTGGATTGCCAGCTCACGAAAGCAGAGGATGAATTACATGATTTGGACTTGATGGCTAAATCAAGAGCACTGCTACCACAGGAGGTGTCAAGGAGAAGGGAGGTCAAAAGTCTAGTATGAAAATTAAGGAGGAGAAAGAAGTGGATATGGCTGCAGAAGTCAAGATTAGATTGGACATTAAATGGGGATAAAAACACAAGGTTCTTCCTCTTAAGTGCTAACAGGAGATTCACCAAAAATCTAGTAGATTCAGTAGAGGTTTATGGGTTTAGAGTTGAGGAGCCTGATTATGTGAAACAGGAAGTGCTAAGGCATTTTTCTATGCTATTCAAAGAAGAGTGGGTATCAAGGCCGAAGCTTGCAGATCCTATGTTAACAATGAGCAGATCAAAGGTTGTGGAGATACTTGAAGTTGAATTTTCTGACATGAAAGTTTGGGAAGCGGTAAAGGATTGTAATGGAAACAAAGCTCCTGGCCTTTGGGAAGCGGTAAAGGATTGTAATGGAAACAAAGCTCCTGGGCCTGATGGTTTTAACTTGTCTTGTATCCAAAAGTGTTGGAAATATATAAAGGGTGAGGTGATTCAATTTATGAAGGAGTTTCATTCCAATGAAAGTTAGTAAAAGGTTTGAATGCTCATTCATAACCTTGATCCCTAAAAAAAGATATAATAGAGTGATTATAGACCTATTAGCTTGGTTAGTTCTTATAAAATTTTGGCTAAAGTACTTTCAAGAAGAATTAGAAAGGTTCTACCAGATGTTATTGGTGAGGTACAATCAGCATTTCTGGGTGGTAGAAACATTTTCGATGGGATGTTGATTGCAAATGAGGTAGTTGATTGGTGGAAGAAGACAAAGAAGAAGGAAATCATTTTGAAAAGGCTTACGACTCAATGAACTGGAATTATCTGTTTTCTATGATGTCTAATATGGGGTTAGGAGATAAATGGAAAAATTGGATGATATCTTGTGTAACCAAAGCCAGAATTTCTGTGTTAGTAAATGGGTCTCCTACGGAAGAGTTTTCTCCTAAAAAAGGGATTAGGCAAGGTGATCCAATCTCACCTTTCTTATTTATCATAGTAGCTGATGGTCTCAATAGTTTGTTAGAAAGGGCAAAGGAGTTTGGACTATTGAAAGGTGCATCAATAGGGCTAGCTGAGTTAAAGTTGTCACATCTTCAGTTTACAGACGACACTATAATATTTTGTGAAGCTGAGGAGGAGGAAATTTTAGTCATCAAGAGGATACTTAGGTGTTTGGAGGTGATATCAGGGCTCAAGATTAATTTTCACAAAACTGTTGTGTGTGGTGTGGGCGTGGATGGTGAGAACATTCAGGAGCTTGCCTCTATTCTGAATTGCACAAGTCAATATCTAGGATTTCCTTTTGGTGCTAGTCCTCGAAGTAGAAAGATTTGGCAACCTGTGGTTGATAAGATCAAGTGTAAGTTGGCATCTTGGAAGAGAAAATTTCTGTCATTTGCTGGTAGGTTGACATTGATAAAGTCAGTAGTGTTTAATTTACCTTGCTATTACCTGTCTTTGTTTGTAATTCCTAAAGGTGTGGCCAAGGTAATTGATATGATTCAGGCATCGTTTCTTTGGGAGGGGCTCCGATCTAAAGTGAAAGATGCATATGGTTAAATTGGGGGAAGTGACAAAGCCAAAAGAGCAAGGAGGGTTAGGTGTTAGGAGGATTAGGGAGTTGAATGAGGCTCTGCTATTGAAATGGTGGTAGAGGTGTGGGATGGATGAAAATGCTCTGTGGAAACAAGTGTTGGTTAGCAAGTATGGTTCTCAAGGGGGTAGATGGCTACTTGACTTGATCACTGCAGATGAAGGGAAGGTTTCCAAGATTTGGAGTGACATTTTGCATGTTATAAGATCTAACTATCTACTGTATGACTTTTATGAAAGTAATATAAGGATAGAGATTGGTGATGGCTGTAGAATTCAGTTTTAGAATAACAAGTGACACATGAATATTCTAATTAAAGAGAAATTTTCTAGGTTGTTTAGCCTATCCATGGATAAGGAAGGATCTCTGAAGGAGTTTGCTTAAACAAGGTAAAGTTCTGGGAAGTGGGTGTTCAACTTTAGAAGACCCCTTTGGGAAGAGGAGGAAGTTATTAGATTACAAGGGATGCTGTCAAATGCATCATATCATAGTTCAAATAGCCATGATACATTAATCTAGGTGGCTGCCTCTTCAGGTCTTTTTTTTTGTGGCATCAGTCAAAAATTGGTGTGAAGCTAGGTGTGGGTACAGGTTGAAAGTAGCTAAGTGGTTGTGGCGAAATGTAGCTCCATCAAAGGTACAATTTTTTGGGTGGTTAGCTCGGAAAGACAGGGTTAAAACAGCAGGGTTCTTGCACAACATTGGGGTCATTAGAAGCAATGAAGAATCTATGTGCCCCTTGTGCAAAGTTAAGGTTAAAACAGGTTCTCATGTGCTTATTCATTGCCCAAGAGTATGGAAGGTGTGGTCAGATTTGCTGGATTGGTGGGGAATCAGTTGGGTAACACCTGCAAATGTAGAGGGTCTGATGAATTGGTGGGTGGGGGTTAAGTTTAAAAAGTTGGAATTGCCAGTGTGGAAACTTACCTTTTGCAATGTTGTGGTCCATTTGGAAAGTAAGGAATGAATGTGTATTCAATGGCCTTAATCTGAATTTTGCTGATGTGGAGGAGCTTATAAAGGTTAGAGTGGCAATGTGGGCCAAATCAAGTTTGAAGGGTGTCCATTTTTCAATCCATGATTTGGTCTCAAACATAACGGAGGTCAGAGTATGCATTGGTGGAGGTTGAGATGGTCTTGAGCTTTGGAGTGATCTTTGTTGTTAAAGAAGGGTGTGCTGCAGGTTTTGTTCTGCTGTGGTCCTTTGTTTGATGCCCTATTACTGGTTCGGCTCTGAGCTATCTCTGGTTGTCTGCTGCTACTATCACTTGCTGTTGATTGTTGGTAGTGCTGCTGTTGCTGTTGCTGTTGCTTTTTGGTGTTGTAAAGTGCTGTTGTGGGTTCTGTTTTATTTGGTGTTTTGGGTGCTGATATTGGTATTTTGGTGCTGATTTTGGTGTTGTTTGTTATGTTTATTGCTGGTTTTTTTCTTGGCTTTGGTTGGTAGCTCACCAACTCTTGATAACGTGCTAGCAAGGGATTGGGCGGGCATATTGGTGCCAACCTAGTTGGGATTGGTATGTCTCGCAATGATGTTTTTTGCACACATCTCTTTCCTTTCTTGATGTAATGATTTCTTGTTCATCAATAAAGGTTTTATTTTGCCGATCAAAAAGAGAAAAAAAAAATGATTGATTAATGACTAGAAAAAATATGAAAATTAGAGTTGCCTTGGATGTTCAAATAGATTGTCACATTATTGAGTTTGAAAAGTAGATATAATTTTGAATTATGTTAGGAATCTCAAATAATTTACCAAATTTTTAACCAAACCTCTGGTAGAAAATTTGATAGATTATTTGGGATCCATAATATTTTTCTATAATTTTTGGGCATGAATGGCACTACTCAATGCCTTTTGTCAACTTTTTTTATTGAGTTTTTATTTATTTATTTTTAATGAAAAAATAAAAAAAAGGTTTAACTTTTAGGCCTTCCTCAACTTGAAGACCATAAAAATTAAATAAAGATTTGAAAAAATTCCACTAAAGACAAAATTGTAAATTTTTTTTTGAAACAAACTAGAAAAGGACCAAATTTTTGAATTTTTTTTTTGAAACAAACTAGAAAAGGACCAAATTTTTAAATAAAGACAATTTTTGAAACAAACTAAAAAATTCCACTAAAGAGAAAAAAAAAAAAGAAAAAAAAAGGGATTTTTGAAAATTTTTAGATCATTCAAATCAAACTAAAAAACGGACCTAAGAAGAAAAAAAATTGAAACAATTTTTTAAAAAAAATTACTAAAGACAAAATTTCAAAAAAATAAAACAAGACATTTTCTTAGCTTTTGCTAAATAGAGAATATGTTTGAGGAGAAAATTGACACGGTAAAATGTTGGGTACTGAAATGACACACAATGCAACCGTTAGACACCAAAAATGCAATTAATCATAGGAGAAACATACCCATATGTATTCACATTTTGCACATACCTAAGAAAATCAGTTGAAATAGGTCCATAAGGTCCTTCAATGGACATGCGAAGATGATCCACCGGAGATGGTGAAGAAAGCATCTGATAGAGCTTCTCACTCCAACTTCCTTCATTTTTTATGATGATGCTTAGCTCGTCCGGTTCGAGATTACTACTTGAGCTAATGGTGAAAGGGTGCCATTGTAGTCTTGAAATGGAGGGCACATTTATGAAGATGATGCTTGTTGGAGTGTAACTCAAAGCTGCACAAGATCAAAATAAATAAAATCCTACTAAAGAAGTGCTTCAAATTATCGGAATCTATTTTTTGAATTTTTTCTAAGAATAAACTGGCAAAAAAATAAAATAAAATGAAAATAAACAAAACTCATCGTTTGTATACCTTTTTTTCCTCTTTTTTGAGGAAAAAATATATTAGTTTCTATTTTTTCATAAATAAAAAAAAATCAAAATTAGATTTTGAAAACAAAACCAAAGTAAGGATTTTTAAATTTTAATTTTTTTCTCTAGAAATTGCATTGATTGCAGTAAAGTCAATACTTGCATTCATCCTAATGGATTATAAACTAGTGGTGTAATTAGAATTTTCATTTAATGGAGTCCTTTAACAACACATCATTTAGTGGAGTAGATTTTAGTTTTACAAAATGTATTAAAATTTTGACATAATGCACTATAATATTATATATTTCCTTTGACATGGCTATAAGTAATTCAAATTTATTAAATTGTATGTAAAAATAAAACACAGAAACATAATACTATAGAGAAAGATAGTTCAATTGCGCACTAAGCAAACATTAAAACTAAGGCAAATTATACAAATAGTCCCTATAATTTGAGACTTGTATCACTTTGGTCGCTGACTTTTCAATTGTGACACATTTGACCCTGAATTTTGAATCTTGTTCCAAATAAGGACAAATTGAATATATAATTAGATTTTTCAAGGGTAAAATTGTCAATTTGATAAAATATAAACTAATTTGATAAAAATAAATGTCAAACAAATATTTTGAATTTTAAAAAATTATTTCTACCTACTAAAAATAAAATTATGTAAAATTGATAAATCTTTTAGACATTTATTTATTTATTTTACCAAATTAATTTTTATTATGTATTTGGATGATGATCATGTAAAATTAATTTTAAAAAATTAATCATGTAATTTTTATTAATTTTACATAATTTTATCATTGGTGGATAAAAATAATTTTAAAAAAATTTAAAATATTTTTTTGACATTTATTTTTGTCAAATTAGTTTATATTTTATCAAATTGACAATTTTACCCTTAAAAAATCTAATGATATTTTCAATTGTTCTTATTTGAAACAAAATTCAAAATTCAAAGTCAAATGTATCACAATTGAAAAGTCAAAGACCAAAGTAACACAAGTCTCAAACTATAGGGACTATTAGTATAATTAACCCTTAAAACTAACTCAATGAGGGTCAAGATTGGTCCACCCATGGCAGTGCGCAAAATGTTGGCCAATGGCCAGTAGCCTCAACGCCCTAGGCCAAGGTTAAGAGCTTAAGACAAGTTAATAAAAATTGTCCATATGTCATGTCTATGTATAAAAAGAATTGACATTTTAAAGGATTTTTTTTTTTTTTTAAAGGTTAAATTGTCCAAAATAATTATGAAAAATAGTAAGTGAAAAGAAAACAATGTCACCATATGGCAGTAGACAATGTTGTGTACTAGTGCTATCACTTGGGGGTCATTTGGGAAGCAAATAAAAAGTTAAAAGTCAGTTTTTAACCTATTTTAAGTCATATTAACTCTCATATTTTTTATACAAAAAAGATAAAAAAGTCAAAATCAACTTTTAATCATTTTCCAAAAAACGTCCACTCCCAAGGCCAAAATTAAGAACTTAAGTCAGGTCAACCAAAATTATCCATGTTATGTCTATATACAAAAATAATTGACATTTTAAAGCTCTTTTTTAGTTCAAATTGTCCAAAACAATCATAAGAAAAGAGAAGTGAAAAAAAAAAACAGGAGGCACAATCATTGACCATTAGATTCATTTTGTAAAGCTCCTAGTACCATTATATTATAATTTTCCTTTCTTCAAATTTTAATGGTGTAGTCATCTAACATCACTCACATACATGTAGCCCCGCCCTTGTTATAAACTTCATCTAGGATGAATTCAATGTTTTTAGAATTGCACTTTATGTACGGTAATAACGTATCTACTAATATGCATATCAACGATCAAAAAAAGAACTCGGGCATCAAATTAAGTATAGTTTATAGCTTTACCTCGACTCTTGGAACAGTTGAGTTCCACAGTTTCACACGACATGACACGAGCAGAAACTAAATGAACGCCTTGTCGTGATTGTAAGAACCTCAAGAACCGATCGACCAAGAAGAGATAGAAACCGGGAAGAATGGTGTAGGAATAAGAGAAGCCGAGATGGAAAATGTAGAAAATCATGAAGAGAATGTACAAGTGATGAGTGTAAAAGAAGAGTTCAAACATTTTTTGCCTTATCCGAGGGTAGGTTGTTACCCACAAGAACAAACCAAATAGCAAAGATAGTTCTCCAGCTACATTTGATACCCTGATGGTACTCCACTTGAGCACCTGCATTGCATCAAGAAAAGAAAAGAAAAGAATTTAATTTTCAATACAAGATTAAGTTTGTACTCAGATGAAATTTGAAAATTACAAAGATGAATAGGACAACTTTGACAGGACTTGAATTCTCTTTATTTTTTTTTCCTGCAATAATCTTGTTATGATTTTCTGTTGCAAATAATATAATACAATGATTAAATTTTTAAATTTTGAACTATAAAGTAGTGTATGAGACTCATTAAAAGGCGGGCTCACTTACCTTCAAAAAAAAAAAAAAAAAAAAGAAACAAACAAACCTTATACCTAAAAAGAACTAAAAAGAAAGTTGTGCCCAATTCATGGTATGCAATTCAAGGTTTTTTAATGTTATGTGTCACTCACCCAACCAACTGGGTCCTAATATTCCATTTCAAAATTCAAATTTTATGCCAATATGTTTGGATGACATGGATTTTGAGAGAAATTAAAATATAATTTTAATCTTTATAAATTCACTATTTCGATATAGTGGAATTGAGAATGTGATTTTTGATTTCTGAAGTCAGCTTAACTCAATTTTTTAGATTAACAAAAATCTAAAAAATATATTTTTTGTTGAATAAAATTCTTGAATTATTCAAACATAAGAATGAAATTACGTACAAATCGTATTATTGAGAATGAGATTTCTCAGGATGTGATACTCATTTTTGGTTCCAAACATAGATGATGCTATACAAAAAAATATTTTTCTAAAAATTTCATATATAATAGTGTGACATCTCATATGAGCTATGATTTTTTTTTTATAGAAGTTATGTTTGTATAATATTATCCTAGATCGTAACCAGATCCCAACCACTTAATTTACAGTAATGTTGTTGCGTTCACAAATAAATAAATAAGTAACCAGAAAAATGTATAAATAAATAATATATTAGTTATTCTTTTAATTTATGATGAAAGTCCTCCTTTCACAGGGGGACGGACCAAAATGATTCCAAAAATTATGCATGATCAAAAGGTGTGGAAAAGTCAAAATACGACAAACAAACACAACTTTCATACTTTTGCTTCTTTTTGCCAAAAAAACAAAACCAACGCAACAAATTTGGTTCTGTTGCCAAAATCAAAACGACAAACTAACCTCCAAAGTAGTGCTACAACCAAAGAAGATGGCGATGGAGATATGGCCACTTTATTGAGCATGATCCACAATCATTCATTTTATGTGCTTTTTGCTCGATTCTTTTTGTGGTTCTACAAGATTGAGTTCGGATTAGGGAGGGCTATTTTAGTTCGATTTGTTCGTCTATACTCGTTTAAATAGGATAAATTTTATCCAATTCGAAATTTATGTAGGTATTGTTTTTATTATTTTTCTTCATCTAAATCTGACTCGATATAATTAATAATATATATAAATATATAATATATGTGTATATATATAATATAATTCGATATAAGAAAGAAATATTAAAAGTATGTGGTTATGTTTAAATATAAATAAATAATAATTCTAAAAATTTCACTGTTTATATATATGAAAATAAGAAAAATTATTTAGTGTGTTAAGAATTTAAATGATTTTTAATGTTTTTGACTATTTGAAATGTGGTGGGGTATCCACGGAAGCAGGATGAAGTTAAAAAATTTCACTCATAGCGAGATTGGAGCGGGAGTGGGGGCGGGGGTGGTGCTTGAAAGCAAGGATGGAGGCAGGGATAAGGTGGGGAATGACAAATTCGCCCCAAACCCATCCATAACCATTCCTAATTCAAATTGATAATTTGGATAGAAATTTATAAAAAAAACAAAATATAAAAGAAAAGAGTGAATGAAAAGAAAGTTAATTGTGTGTGACATTTTCTTTCCCTTGTCCTTTCTCAAGAAATTTCTCATCAAATCCAAACACAGCCCAAGTAAGACCGAACAACCGCAAATTCTAGGACGGTGCCTAACAAAGGTTCAATAAGTGAAGCGTAAGAATTTAGGACTGTTCATGATGGAGATTTCTGTGAAACAAAGTTTAGGCTCTGTTTGTTTGTTTGTGACCTAACCTAGGGTCTGAAGCCAATGTTTCGAGGTCACTTCAGTTGATGGAATGAGAGTAATAATATATACAATAATGTTTTAGAGCTCTAAATTGGGAGCACTAGAGCATCACTAATGATGTGGCACAGGGGGCCCCACCAAAGTGATGTGATGTTTTGGCTTGAGTTTGTTTGTTTTTTTTTTTTTTAAGTTCATTAGTGCTATTAGTGGTCCAAAAATTAGTGGGATGAATCACCACCCTAATATATAAATAAGAATAATATAAAATTTGTATAAAAATGATATAATTATAGTATGACTTATTATTTTAAAAAGTATAATAAGGTCAAGTTTGACATATTTGAAAAAAAATAAAAAGTCAAAAAGTCACTATCCTATTTAAGTCACATCATCTTATTTAAGTCACATTACCTCTCTAACATATCATTTCAAACCCAACCCAAACCCAACCCATATTTCATAAAAAGTCAAAAAGTACACTTATTTAGATCATCCCAAATAACCCCTAAATAAAATAATGTTTAATTATAAAATTATCACTGTTATATTATTTTCATGAAAAATTATTTATATAAATTTTGTAAGAATAGTATTGTTCAATGACAAAAACATTAATAATATATAAATATAAAATATATATACATAATGATAGATTACACTAAAACTTATTATTTTAAAACAAAACGCTTATTAAAATGATATTTAATTGCATAAATGCCACCATTAGCCACCATCGAATCATCAGAATGAGGATCAGGAGATTAAATTTGGTACATAATTTCATATTCATTAAAAAGAAAATTTAATATGTACTAGGAAACAAAAATAACTAAATTTTGCAAACAGTTTTAAAAAAGAATAATATTTGGGATCACTAAAGTAGTAGCTCTAAAGTTACACTAATGAGGTGGCATTGTTGTGAGTCCCACCTTGATGTGATAGTTTGGTCTTTGTCTTCTTTTTTTTTTCTTTTTTTCTTGCACTGCCAACTCATTAGAGCTAGCATTACTGCTCTAAAATTAGAGCACTGAATCAGTGCTGTTTAAAAAATCCAAAACAAATTTTTAGTGTTTTCTTAAAAAGTAGGTTGTTTCTAAAACAATTTTTGAAAACCATTGGCTAAACAAATTTTTCTATATTCTCCAAAAAAAAAAAAAAGAAAAAAAGAAAAAAGGACAAAGAACACAACCAATTAATTTGTTTTGTTGTATTTCTGACTTGCTAATAATGATAATATAATTATGAATAAAAGAAAAATGGTTAAGCATTACCTCTGAAAACCTGTTGGCAACAACCCAATAGATGATGTAGAAGACACCATGAGAGGTGAAAGGACCATGGTAATGTGTCCAAGCCAAATATGATACTTGATGCTAGCCTCGGGGAGAGTCCAAAAATAGGCAACAATGATGAGCCACGTGTCACTGGGAAGAATAGAAATGCTAGGCATATGTTCCCAACCAGGCCTAGTGTTAGACCAACTCTCTCCAATTTAACCTTCCATCTGCCAAAACCACCATTTCTCTAACATGATATTAAAAGAAAAAAAAAAAAAAAATACAAAACAAAATTGATATATAAATAGAAAAATTGTTCAGAATTATTACGTCATTCTAAAAACAAATTATGTCTAAAAATTTTGATGTTTTTACATTTTCCTGTAAGAAAGGGATATTGCCTTCCCCTCTCTTTTCTGGAATCAATAGTATTAGGTTAAATATGTTCAATTTCATAAATCTAAAACCCCAAACTTCCACTTACATTTCAATATGACAAGTTTGAAACTAGAGAAATTAAAGTAGAATTCAAAAGAAATATGAAAATTATATGTCGGTGAAATTTATTCATTTTTCTTTCTTTGTTAATAATTTTTAAAATTTTCACATGATCTTTTTTGGTTCAAAATAGTAATGATAATTGACAGAAATGCAATTGAAAGTGTGAAATTTACATTGACGAAATTGAAACAAATAGGCATCCAAGTGAAATATCGCTGAAACTAAAGAGACAAATTATATAAGTTACTCATAACAAGTGTGTAGAAAAGTGTACCAAAAAATTTAATATGCAATTAAAAAAATTATAATAAATTATCTAAATCACACGTTAAATTTTTTTGTTTTTGTTTTTTTTAACATAAGATTATTATTGGTTTTTGGAAAGGTATTCCTTACATTTTATCGCCCTTTTGCATTGCTTGCCGGCTGACATCAGAGAAGAAGATGTGCAAGTAAGCAGAGAAAGACCAAACCAAGAGTGCAATGAACATCACAAACATGGCTAGCTCTATCCCACAAACAATCCCTAGCCCTTTGATGATCATTGGTCTTTTCCACGAACCAAATTTATGTTTTTTCCCATTGCACCTACATAGACAAACCAACCATTGAAACATTCAATCAAGTTACTTTTCTCAAATTAGTGATAAATTCAAAACAATAATAGGGTAGATTATATATATGATTCATATAAGTTGCTTCTTGTGTCAATTTTTATTTTCATAATTTTAATTGTATTAATTTTGTCATTTAATTTTTCAGTCAATTTAATATTCTAATCGATTACATCTATTAAAAAATTAGACATAATTTAAAAGCAAATGATTCATTTAAAAGGAAGTGGACAATTTTCAAATTGGATGTCAACCACCAACCATTTTGATGAATGGACTAGTTTGCCCCCATGATTATATCCAAATTTTAAGATGACCTTATCAATTATATTGAACTGACACACACCGTGAAAATTTTAAGGATAAAATTGATGTATTTAAAATTACATGCATCAAATTGATACTAACGACAAATAACAGAGATTACGAGTGCAATTTAACCTAGGTTTTTGTTAATATATCCTCTGAGGCCATATGTTAAATAAGCATTACATAGGTACAATTATCTCTACTTATATAGAAACTAATACAAACTTAAAAACTGTCTACATTAAATAATATTTTTATAAGACCAAATTACCTTGTTTCTTTCCCTCCATTTTAGCCTTTCATCTGTTTTCTTTCTTTTTTTTTCATCTTCTTTTTCTTTGTTTTGTACATTTTCACCCTCCTTAATTTTATATGATTTTTTTATTGGTAAAAAAATAATTTTGAAAATTTGAAAACATATTTTTTGTATTTTTTTGTCAAATTATTTTTTATTTTTTCAAAATAAAATTTTAAAATTCAACCAAACAAAAATAATTTCCAATTAATTTTTTTCTAATTAGAATTAACTTGCTATAAAAATAATGAGATAAAGTACAACAAATAAAATAAAAAATAAATTAAATTAAAAACAAGAGCAAGTTATGTTAAACCCCTTTAAATTATCGATTATTTACACTTTACCCTCCTAGGCCCCGTTTGTTTTCAGAGATAGAATGGAAGGGATTCATAGTGAGGGGATTGTTAGTGAGATAATTGATAGTGAGGGGATTAAATAAAATTGTGTTTGTTTTGATGATAGTTGTTAATTTAGGGATTGTTAAATTATTTTTATATAAAATAATAAAAGAAATAAAAAATACAAAAACATTAAACATTAATGTTTTTAAAAAAATGCCCAACATATAAAAAATTTAAAAAATTAAAAAAATTTCAAAAAAAATAAAACAAATAAAATAATGATTTTTACTTAACAAAAAATACAAAAAATTAAACATTAATGTTCAAAAAAAAAAAAAATGCCCAACATGTAATAAAATAAAATAAAAATAAAAAATTTCTAGTCTAGCGGACTATTTTTCTAATACCAAGTCTTAGAGGCCCATTCGAATCCGGAGCTCACTATCAATTCTCTCCTCATCTTTCAAAACAAACACAATGTTAGTGGGTCTCACCTCACTACTAATCCCAATCCCCCCACTAACTCTCCAAACAAACGGAGCTCTAATGTTTTAAATCTAACAATTACTCCCCTCAAACTATTTGAATTTGAACATTAAGGGTGTGTTTGTTTGGACGAATTGAATAAGGGGGATTGGAATCCACCGGACTGTTAGTTCTGAGATATATTGTCCTAGACTATTTGGTTGGACTGGATTTATCTTCCATGTTTGTTTAATCATGGGATTAAATGTCAGGAAATGACTATTTGATTGGATATGATATGAATCTTATGTTTGTGTGGGATATTATGAAGAAGGATAAATATTCAAATGACTATTTTACCCTTTTCAATTATTTAATAAGTAATAGCAATATTAAACATATCTTTAATATTTTAATTATTTTTAACTAGATTAAATAAAAATTTATTTTATTTTATTTTTTACACAATTAAACAAATTTATTTTTAAAAATTAAATAAATTAAATAAATAAATTATCAATAAAAATATATGTTATTTTTTAATTAAAATTTTAAATAAATTTATTTTAAAAAAAATAATAATAAAATAATAAAATTAAATAAATCATCTATTAAAATTTAAATAATGAAATTAAATAAAATATAAACAAAATTTTAAAATAAAACATCAATAAAATAAAAAAATTATTTTAAAAAATTAAATAAATAAAATTATTTTATTTTTAAATTGAGACATTTAAATTTTATTGAATTTTACTAAATATAATACATAATTATTTAGTAGATGGTCAAAATAACCATTTCACTACCTAATTTTATATCCCCTTTATCCCTCCATTTGTGTCCCACCCCCTATGGGACACAATAGTTTAATGGATTTGGAACTAATAGTCCGGTGCAAAAATTTTGAACCAAACAACGGACTATTGGCAGATGAACTAATAATCCAATCCCACCACTCAATCCCTTAAAACAACCACCACCTAAGTTTTTTTATTAGTTATTTGTTAAATATTTGAATGAAAAATTGTCAAGTATTATGTACATGATGATTATACTAAATTTTTACAAAAGGTAAAATAGGATAATTTGGTCATAAAATTTAATATAATCGTTATGTGTATAATACTTGATAATTTTTCATCTAAATATCTAATAGAAAAATTTAATGTTTAAATTTAAATAATTTGAGAGAAGTAATTGTTAGGTTTAAAATATTAAGTGAGTAAAATATAAATAATTGATAGTTTGAAAGGGTTTAATATAATTTGTCCAAACCTTTATTGTAAAAGTTGGCAGAGCTCTCACGTGATTTTTTTTTTTTTTAACACTACATTGTAATAGTTAAATAATTTTATTATCAAATTCCTACCTCAAAATGGGATAATTTTGTCCATATAAAATAAATATATCACATTTATTAGCTTCTCAAAAAATACTAAATTTATTTATACTTTGAGCAGTACTGTGGTGTTTGGCAAGTAGTTTTGGGGCTAAAATAGCCACAAAAAATAAAATAGGCTATTTTAGCCACAACAAACAAAACATCACATCCAATCTATAATCATTACACTCTTCTCTCACAAAAAAAGTCAAAAAGCTAAAAAGTCCTTTCTAAACCAACCTTTTTAACCCAGGCTAAAAAAGTCAAAAAGCCAACTCACTTCCCAAACGGAGGCTATATGTCCTAATTTTTCTTCTACTTTTGTTCAATATCTCCATACAAGTGAAGGTAATTAAGGCCAATTATTTACTTATTTGGGCATATGTTAATAAGGAGTAATTTTTATATAGGATAAGATATATCTATGTGGTACTTTCTATTAGTAGAAGGTAGTGGAATATGAGACATATTATTGAATGTTTGAGAAACAATAAGAAGTATATATATTTGTAATTGATAAAAAGAAAATCGCATGTAATCTTCATACCTTTCTGTGCTATTGTCACTCACTTGCTTTCCCAAATGGAGATATACACAACTCATAACAGCAATGAATAGAACAGGGAATGTGTAAACCAGAATTGTTGAACCTATAGCATGGAGTGTAACCAAAAAATGAGCTTTTTTATATAAAAAAAAAAAAAATCAAAATCAAAATCATGTCATTTTAGAACAAATTTCTGAAATTGAAGTAATTTTAAACTTATTTTCTAGACTCAAACAATTATGTTATTTTATAAAATCATGTGTTTAAAATACGAGTTTAGATTTGAATGCCAGAAAAAATAATTAAGCGCAACAGAATTAACTAGGTGGTGGAATCATAGAAAAGACCCTAACTCCATGAAATAATATGCTCTAATATATAGATCAAAACTTTGTATGTGAATGGTATAAAATTTCTAAAACAAGAAATTTTTAATGATGACAGCTAATTTAGATATTCAACACAAATAAGTATTTCAAAACACAATTTCAATTAACTTATTTTAAATTTGTGTTTTCAAAACACACCATTTTGAAGTACAATTTCAAAAATCAATTGTTGCATCTAAAAAAATAAGTTTTGAAATAGAGTTCTTCAAAAGACTTTTTAATAAAATTATAACTTAAACTATCGAGTACTCACAATATTATTGAAGATGCTTGGTTATCATTTTTCAAAAAAACTTTTTAGAAAATTATACTTTCTTATTTTTCGTGTTTTTATGTTTTTAATGAATTTTTTAATATTTTGAGCAATTTTTTTAATTTTTAGACATACCTAACATAAATATATTTAAAAAGTAAAAAAAAAATTGAAAAAACCTTTTAAAAATTCACTAAATATAAAAAATACAAAAAAAAAAAAGACGAGAATTTAGTACATTTTTTGTATTTTTATGTATTTATTAATTTTTAAAAATATTTTTTCACAAATTTTTTACTTTTTAGATACATATAAGTAAGGTGTATCTAAAAAAGTAAAAAAAATGTTTAAAATTTTAAAAATATTCACTAAAACAAAAAAAAATCGAAAACCAAAAAACTCAATTTTCAAAAAACTTAATTCAAAAAACTCAAACCAAACACACTGATTATTATTATTTTATTTTTTTTTTGTAAATTTTAATAATTATTTGGTAATTAAAAAAAAATACATACATAGCCATGGAAGCAAAAGCTTGTGAATGGAAATGAATGATGAAATAATATTTGAAGTGACGAAGAGAGCACAGATATAAGATGAAATCAAACCTTGGAAACCAAAGTAAGTTGAATTGGTGTTAACAAGAATCTTCCCAAACCATGTCTTGTACAAGTGAGTCCCTGTCATTACCCACATAATAAGATATCCAACAGAGACTGCCATTATTAACATCATTATAGCTTCCCTCATGATGATTTTTACTCTTCTTCCATGGTCAAGTGAAGGGGCTGATCTCTTCACCACCATGGACTCCATCCTCTCTCTCTCTCTCTAAAAGTTTAGCTACTCAGGAAAAAGACTGGAGGGAGAAAGTCTTACAAGGGTATGTAAACAGCAATTGTGGTCTATAAAGACGGAATTAAGAGAAGATTATGGATAATGATCCTCTATTTCTGTAAAATTTATTATTTTTCATATAATTTTAAAAATATATATTATTTTATACATAAAATAATTGCAGTATAAAAATATATATATATTCATTCTTCTTTCATCTTGTATTTTTTTTTTTTTTTTTGCACCCAAAAAAAACTTCTTCATTTTATTAAAAATTACTTCTATAATATCTAAATTTATATATATATATTTTATGTATATAGTAAAAAAATTATTTTTCTTTTTACCACTCTAATAATAAAATACTGATTCCGCAATGTGTGTTTGTATATATATATATATATATGTACAAAGCTTGCTATAGTTGTACAAATGTATTGCTAGTTAAAAGTTAGATATCTATATCTATATATATCTATACAGTATTATGTAAGAGGCAGTTGATTATGCTACAGTGTTTGTGGGTCTCCTTTTCATTTGCCTGTTTTGCCCCTCTGATTTGTTGTGTTTTCCTAGCCAGTTCATAGCTGTTGTACAGCAGCCATGTCGCCTTTTGCTGCAGTTTTTGGTGAGTGTGAGAGAGCCACGTCTTTATATTTTCTTAATCTATTCTCTCATACTGGGTTTAACTGGAGATTTAAGAAGGGTTTTAAAAAAAATAAAAATAAAATATATCACACATTTTTTTCTCCTTTCCCTTCTAAATTACTTCCTAAATCTCCAATCAAACACATCCGAATTCTCTGTTGCTATCTCAAACTCTCACGGCTCCTCTCTCCCAACGGCAATCGAGGATGTCAAATAGCTCTCGTTCTGGGCCACCATCATCATAGGTAACAAAACTTCTATTTCTCTCTCTATTTTTTTGAAATCTGGTTATTCTCTAATCTAATTATGAAATAATTTTGAAATCAGTTATGAAATGGTTTGATTTTGGAAAATTAGCCAGGATGTTAATTGAACTAAGTGAAATGTGAGTAAAAAATGTGTAAAATTAAGTAAAATATTTTCTTTTTTCCTTTCCAATTTTCTTCACAAATCTTCTAACCAAACATAGCGTAAGAAAACTCCTTCACATGATTCCTTCAGTAGGGCAACTCACATATAACTTCAGAGATAAACAAAACCTTGAGATGCACAGACTGCATCTAGGTTTGTGGGTGGGGAATAATTGAAGTGTCACCGGTCAATAATTTAATTCTTGTTTGTTTATATATGACTTGCCTACCAAAAAAAAAAAAAAAGAAATGATTTGATTTTTAAATGTCTTCTATGATTGAAATGGTTCGGTTTGTCACTCAAGTTATGACTTATCTGAGAAGTTATTGCTCGTTTTCCTTGGGGGAAATAACAATTTAGTGTTAATTTGAAGAAAAACAAATTTGAAATTGGTGGTAAAATTTATGGAATTATTGGGATCTCATAATTTTTTGAATATGCAATGGTACCATTCTTTTTCATAATTGCTGAGTTTTTTACCCCCAACTTTTATTCTCCAAATTAATACGAATTCTTTATGGGAAAATCGGTCTAAGGTCCCTCTCCCACTTTTCATAATGGAAGAGATCCACAAAATTATTTTTTGATGTCTAAGGTCCCTAAACATTTCTCTACCCTAAACAACCTATCGACCTCGATACCCAGATCTTGAAGAAATTCTGTAATGGCTCCATTCGCAAGATCTCAAACGACACCTTCATCCACATCTAGATCTCATCATTCATCTTTATCATCACGAACTTCTGTATTGGGAACAATGTCTAACAATCATTCTCCTGGTAGAAATAGTGGTATCTTGAGTCGCAATGCTTCAGCAATATCATTTATGTTTCAGAATCAAGTCATTAAGCCCTAATTCGTGGTTTTGGATCAGTGATGGGAAAGCCAACTGGCAAGAAGAACAAAGACATTGGATCGAAACCCAACGACGCAAATCCAAAACAGAGCAAAGTTTCAGATCGAACTTCCAAGGCCTTCGATGAAGACACATCTGTCTTCATCAACATGTCACGGGAATTGAAAGAAGAAGGCAACAAGCTCTTGCAGAAGCGCGATCACGAAGGTGCTATGTTGAAATACGAAAAAGCTCTCAAATTGTTGCCCAAAAATCACATCGATGTTGCTCACTTGCGTAGCAATATGGCCGCTTGTTATGTGCAGATTGGAATCGGTGAGTACCCAAGAGCTATAAATGAATGTAATTTGGTTCTTCAGGTTGCTCCCAAGTATAGCAAGGCTTTGTTGAAGAGAGCCACGTGTTACGAGACTTTGAATAGGCTTGATTTGGCTTTGAGAGATGTTAATCTTGTGTTGAGTATAGAACCCAATAATTTTCTCTGGGTTTTTAAATTTTTCTGGATTCATTTTGATCAATTGAAGGCCGGTGAAGTCAGAGAAATTTTCAAATTTCTCTGGAGTGTTGAGTCTAACAGAGGCAGGAAAGGCAGAGAAAAATTTCTCTGGAAATTTTTCCTGAGTGCTATTTGCTTTCATGTCTCCAGGTTAGTTGGGTCTCTTCTATTGGTTCTCTAGGTATCAACATTTGTCTAACCCCTCTCTCTCTTTCTCTATTTAATGTGTTTGTGTGTCCATTGTTTTTCTCTGGTTTGGAATCCAGAGAAATTCTAGAAATTTCTCTGGAGAAAACTAAAGAAATTTGCAAATCAGAGAAATTTGAAGAGAATTTTTAAGTGGGAAGTCTAGAGAAATTCTATGATTTTGATTGAATTTCTCTGGTTTGGACCAGAGAAATTCTCAGAGTTGGATTGAATTTTCTCTGATTTGAACTTGAGAAATTCTCTGAGAAATTTTCTAATTTAGATTGAATTTTCTATGATTTTGATTGAATTTCTCTGGTTTGGACCAAAGAAATTCTCAGAGTTGGATTGAATTTTCTCTGATTTGAACCTGAGAAAATCTCTGATATAGATTGAAATTTCTATGATTTTGATTGAATTTCTCTGGTTTGAACTAAAGAAATTCTCTGAGTTTGATTGAGTTTTTTCTGGATTGAATTTTCTTTGTTTTTTTTTTATGTTAGTTCATGGATCCAGAGAAATTTGAATGTTTAAAGTCTTGAACCCAGAGAAAATCTTTGAAAGCCCAGAATTTCTCTGGTTCTGGTAAGTTGCCATTGTTATCCCTTCTAATGTTGCTTACATATTACAATGCAGAATTTTTCTAGTTGAATTCAGATGGATTGTTTGGTAATTACTTCCAAACATCTACTTTGTTTTCACACAAACATGGTTGAGCACAGATTTGTGAACTAAAATTGGTAGCTTATGTGATGAATATGATGCATTTGCTTGTGTTTTTTGTGTTTGCTTGTGTTTCCTTATACTTTTTTTGTTGCCTCTGATACAGATGCTTGTTGGTAAAATTTAGAGCTTGAATTGTGGCGTTCTTACTTGGACCTTTATTCTTGTTTAAACGTCTGACTAGCTAGCCTATTGTTGTGGCTGTGGCTCTATTGTCTAAGAAAATGAGGAAGGTAGTCCTTAGGAAGGATATTATATTTATGTAGTGAATTGGAAACATAGATATCAAAACACTTTGAAGTCAGCAAAAAATTTCTCTGGATTTTAAACAGAATTGAATTTCTCTGGATTAATTTTTTTTTCAGAGAAATTTGGTCTGAAATTTCTCTGCACCAATTTTCTTTGGACTGAAATTTCTCTGCATCAATTTTCTCTGGACTGAAATTTCTCTGGATCAAGGTTGAGGGACCTTAGACATTATGAACACATTGTTGATGGACCTTAGACATCATAAAAATATTTGATGTCCTTTATGCTATAAAATCATAGAAAAATGTTTGGAGGCCCTAATTTTTGTGGCTCAAATGGCTCAAAATTGCAAAAACGACGTCGTTTTGGCAATTTTGATGTTGTTTTGTACTCAAAACGACGTCGTTTCGAGCCATTTGAGTCACAAAAATTAGGGTCCTCTACCATTGCTGAAAATCATAATATCAAGGACCTTAAAAAAAAACCCCATTCTTTATTGTCTATTTTTGTACACTAATTTTATTAACAAATTAATAAATCTAACTACCTAATATATTGAATAAATAAATAAATCTTCCACCTCTCCCTCAGCAAAAGCCAACTACTTCAAGCTACAATCAACCCATCTATCATTTTTTGAGCCAAAAAAATAACCCATCACAGCTCGATAACAAAATTGTGAAATATCAAAAAGGGTAAATTATAAATATACTTTTTGATATTTGATTAAAATATAAATAATTTTTTATGATTTTAGAAATTACATTTTATTTTTTTGAGATTTCTAATTTCATAACAAATCACCCATTTTATTAATAAATTATCAAGTCAATTAATAATTTTTAATGATATTAATTAGAAATATGTAAATTTTGCACGCCCGCAATTTGTATCAAATCTCACTTTAGCCCCTACACATGAAATCATGATAGTTAAGCCCTACATTTCTGATCAAATCCCACTTTGGTCACTGCACATGAAATTGTGACAGTCAATCCTTTGTACTTTTGGTCAAATTTCACTGTGATCCCTACACAAGTGTTAATGTCCCGTTTCTATTACTCAATTGTTTAAATCTTTAATAGAATCTAATCAAGTGATAAGAATATGACAATGAGGTGAGGGAAAGAAAGGAAAATCATCTATATTTTCCACCAATAAACACTTTATCGCAAAATTTACATCAAAACATGGTTGTATTAGGCTAAAACAAAACTCAGATTGTAAACAATTAAGAAAATGAACTAGGGTTTTGCAAAAATTAGAATCACGAAACTCTATTTTTTATGGTAACACAGTTTTCTGTATATTCATTTTTCTTTCTCTTTATTTATTTGTCGCATTTTTTTTTAATATTTTAAAAGCACATCTTTCTTACATTTCCATCATTATTTTTACCATACGAATACACACACACACACACATTGTATTATATAATTCACATGTGCTTATCACGTACGACAAAGTGTATTGGTGGAAAACATGGATGATTTTCTTCTTTTACCCTCATATCGTAGTCATATTTTTGTCACATGACTGAATTTTGTTAAAAGTTTAAAAATAAAGTAACAGAAATGGAACGTTGACACTTGTGTAAGGATCAAAGTAAGATTTGAATAAAACTGTTGGGGGTTGACTATCACGATTTCATGTGTATGAACCAAAGTGAGATTTGACCAGAAATGCAAGGGGTTGACTGTCATGATTTCATGTGTAGGAACCAAAGTGAGATTTGGTGCAAAGTATAATTTACCCTTCAATTGATAATTTAGATAATTTTATTATTGTATAGGAGAACAATTATGAATTTCATTTTTTTATTTAATTATGTTAAATAAAAAATTCTAACAAGGGAATATTTGTAATTTTCTAAGTCACATAGAACAATCTGTACTTTAAGCAAATCTTAAGAGATGTATTTGTAATTTACCCTATCAAAAATTATAATACATCTTCAAAAATAATATTAAGAAAAATTTTTTAATTAATTAATTTATTTATTTGTCTAATCGCGTATATGTGAATATGTACTTTTTAAAAAATGTTTTAAAAAGATCACAAAAAATGAAAAAAAAAAATCACTTAAAAAACTAAACCCAAACATCAGCTAAAAAAAATTAAAATAAAATTAATTGATATTATGCCAAAATAGCATGTCACCGTTATGACAACATTATTATAATTTTCTTAAATTTTAATCTATATTTTAAGAGGCACTTAAATCTTTAAGTGATATCAATTATAGTTATCAAACAGACTTAATTGGTTATTACTTAATCAATTCAAATTTAAGTGTTGAATCATATTATTAAACACGCCTAACACCACTACTACTACTACTACAGTAGTCTAAAAATAGAAAAAAAAATAGTGGAATTACACATCAGAAAAAATATTTATAAAAAAAAATAGTAAATATTATAAATATTAATAATTAAAATCATAAATATTTTTACTAATATTTATTAATTTTTGAATCCCCCCCCCCCCTATTATAATTTTTCCAGAATTTTTTGGCTAAAATTACTTGATCCCATCACATTTACTTAAAAATTAATAGATTATTTTTAAATTATATTATTCGTTAATTATTTTTTAAATAATATAATTCGAGGGAGTGGCTATTTGTGACAAAGATGATCTTCTCAAAGGTATTACAAAGGGAAAATGCTATGAATCTCAAATGATTTATCAAATTTTTTATCAAACCTCTCACATGGGTGTGAGATCCATACAAACCTAAATGTGTGTGAGTCCCACACCCATGTAAGAGGTTTAGTAAAAAATTTGATAAATCATTTGAGATCTCTAACATAATCCATTACAAAGTAAACATTTAAATTATCGAGATGGGTCAAAATGATGATGATATTATTCCTTTTAATAGAATTTGATTTCTCTTATATTTACAATTTAACATGAGCAAATTTGAAGGGTTCGTGAGACTTACAATATGTCCTGTTTTGATGATTCGAACTCTTTATTTTGTAGAATTCTCAACAGTATATCATTCGTGAAAAAAATTAATTCGATTTGATAATTACATTTTTATTTTATCACATTTATCTTAAAAAAGTAGACGGCATATATTTTTAAAAAAATAAAATAATATTTAAAAAAATAAATAAAAATATTATAATTATCAATATAATTGTTTATAAGTAATATATGTCTAAGAATATTATAAAATAAATAATTTAAATTATTAAATTGTCGTAATGGGTCTTCGACACACCTCAAATTCTCTAAAATATTGAGCGGGGAAAGAAACCATACCTATTGCAATATTTACATAATGATACTACTGCGCTCAATATTTTATTGGATGCTGAAGTGATCGGTTGACGTATTCGCGGTGGACATAGTCGGTGCAATTATGGAGACTCTTCATCAATTTTATTTTTTTGTCATCTAGTTAATTATTTAATTTTATATGTTATATATTATATTTAAAATTAACTTCTTATGGTCTATGTATATATATGGAAGAATTTGAAATAAGTGAAATGTTATAAAAATAAATTTATTTAAAATTAACTTCTTGTGGTCTATGTATATATATGGAAGAGTTTCAAATAAGTGAAATGTTATAAAAATAAATTTCAATCAATGAAGTTATAAAATTAATTTACATAATTGAATGTATAAATTACTTGTGCTTTCGTTATTTTGTAATTATTTATTCACTATTCACCTTTTTAATATTCTCCTTATATATATTCTTAATAAATTATAAAATTAACCATTCAAATTATAGTGAAGGGATTAATAGTGAAAAATTGTTAATGAGGGATTGATAGTAAGGGGATTAGTAAAATTGTATTTGTTTTGATTATAATTGTTAGTGTAGGCATTATTAAATTAAATAAATATAAAATAATAAATAAATTAAATTATGATTTTTACTTAACAAAAAAAAATATTAAACATTAATGTTCAAAAAAAAAAAATGCCCAATGTGTTGTAAAAAAAAATACTGTAGTTGACCGGTCGGAAATCTGGGTAAACGACCGGTAACACCCAAAGCCGCACGGAATATTTTTTAATATCATTTTCTTGCCCAGACTAACAATAGCCTCGCCAAGGTCTAATGTAGTTTGAAGGGGACTATGAATCTAGAGCTCCAAAATATATATACATATATATATATATAAAAGGCATCTTCACTATTCATCATTCACAATCCGGTGTGGACTGTGATAGAAGAAAACAAACGGAAACTAGATTCTTTTGAACTCGCCCTGCAATCTAAATAATGGGCCGGAGAGTGTTGTTACGGGAGTGGCCTAATTATCTTGGGCCAAGCAAAACCTCAAATAGTAACTTTTTGATGTTTAAATATTAATTAACATAACTATTACTTAATTTTTCAAATAATAAAAATTTTTAAGTAAATTTAATTTTTCTTACTTTTTAAGATGCAAAATTATTGTGTGTGCTAATTTCCAACCATACTGCCAAATAGGAACTCAGCAGGAAAGCATAGGCAGAATAGATTACGCACAGAAAGATAAGACTCTGGCAGTGGTTCGTCCACCCGGGGGCACTCCGATGATCAAGTCAGTACTCAATTATTTCTCAAATATAGCAAATAGTGCTTAACTCACAAGCCTGAATATAAAAAACATATCTTAGACCCACGAGGGTGCCTTACTTTTATAGCTAGCACTAACCTGATCCATGTAAAAGCCTAACTTCAATGGACTCCGGCTCAATGCTTATCTAGGACTCCCAGCCAGATAAAGATAAACTCTCTAAGAGCTTTATCTTTTTCCAGACTGAGGTCCTTTCCCATTCTAGGACTCTTGTCCCTTATCTGTTTATCTCGGATTTCGGCATCTTCGCAGATAACCTCGGCTTGGCCGATATCACCTCGGCGTCATGACCAAGACACGTGGCACCTCGGCTGACACTTCGGTGTTACCTTGGCCACGTGTTGTCATTCGCAAAATATATCCCTACAATTGCCCCCTAAGTTCTATTACCTCGGCATCCTGAGGTGATGGAACCTACATCGTTTGTCCATATAGCACGTCAGCTAAGACTTACTTCATCCTTCATAACCGAGATCATCACACGTCGGTTTGTCTTGACTAAGACTCTACAATCTACTTTTTTAATGACCAAGAACCAAGTTCTTCAAGTTCCTTAACCAGGACCGTTCCCCTAGCCGAGGTCCTTACTTTATTAAATCAAAAACTCCAAGAGTTTCATCTGCGTATGAGCTGTCACGCACGGTTTTCTCAACCGTTTCCGCCACGCGTCCTTCTCACATTGATCCGTACCTGACACGCGCCAGCAGGTCGCGTCGCTTCTACGCACGCTGCCTGACATACACGTCGTCCAAGGCACATTCATTGTGGTCTTGCCGCCTTTTCATGTTTAATCAAAACATCTCATTCTCTCTCCGTCTTTTCACCTTTGCATCCTTTGTTTTCCTTCTGCGTTCAAGTTTCTCTCTCTCTAAACAAATCCTCCACCTCCATTGCCATCGAGCTTTCTGCAACTGTACTCCGTTCATCTCCTCCGGCGAAGCTTTCTCTATTCTGCTCCATCTATTTCCATCGTCTGACTCCGATGAACCTCAATCTCGGACCCAACTGGTGAGTTCTTTGTTCCTTTTCATTTTTCAGTTTCAATTTTTCATGACTTGAATGTGTTTCCATCTATACCATACGTTCATTCTGTTGCCATTAGATGATTACACTCTGTTTCTTTCTTTTCTTCGCTTATGAATTGATTCATTGTTCTTGAATCTTAAATCTTGTACCCGTATGGTCTTTTATGAAAAATGCCAATCATGTTCTTTTGCTGTGACTTTTGCATACTGTTCTGAGTTTTTGCATATCTGCACATACTCATTCAGTGTTCTTGAATTTCTTGAGTCTGAATCACGTTTCCTTTTCTGTTTCTCTTCCTTTATTTCTAGATTCTTGCCTCTGATTCCTATATCTACATAGATTTTAGGTTTGGGATTTGTTTTAGAACCTTGCTCTTTAGGAAAACCGAACCAAAACCCCCTTAGATTCTCAGAAAAATTCACTCCAGTGCTCTCTAGGGTTTAGCTGCGATAATTTGCCACTTTCCAAACCTCTTACCAAAAAACCTAAAATTGGACCGACTTTGGCCGGGGCAATGGGCATGTTCAAGTGGAGAGTCGACACCTCTTCTAAGCTAGAGTATTTTAGGAGAGAGTTCTCCATCCCAGTCGGTGTTCACCTTAGGTTGGTAGGGGAGGAGGACTCCATCATGCCTGATGGGGACTCTACGCCTTTCCCCATAGTTGCTTTCATAGAGTATGGACTTAGGTTCCCTCTAAACATTCTTTTCCGACAAGTCCTTCATTACTATAAGCTCAATCCAATGCAACTGGTCATTAACTCCTATAGAGTCATTAATGGTATAATTGCCCTAGCTAGCCGAGAAAACACTAGGATAACACTAGCCGATATCCAATACTGTTACACCATGTGTGGCCTGAAATCCGAAAAAGGCTACATCTATTACCTCAAGCCGAGATCCACAACCTACAAACTTATAGCCAACCTCCCAGACTCCAACAAAGGTGCTGGAGATGATTATTTCATCGTCTCGGGTAACTGGGAGTTCTTACCTGATGACGACCTCCGCCTCTATCCTTTGAGCCGATCAGTGTTTAAAGAGGTTGATGGTAAGAACCAAGTGTCACTTTACATGCTTTTAAGTCTTATCACTATATTCCCCCTTATATGTTCTAATGACTGATTCTTGTACTTGCAGCTCTCCCTCAGCCATTAAAAAATTTCCGTAAAACCTTCTTCCCCAGCAAAGACTTTAAGAAGTTACTGGACTTGCCAGTTGACCAGTGCAAGGCCCCTCTACTGCTCAACTATATACCGATGTACAAATCCGCATTGACAAATGTCCCCAAGAAGAGTAAGTCTCCACTTTCAGCAACAACTCCACAAGCCGAATTCTCATCAAGGCCAGATCAAGGATCAACCTATAGTCCTATGGAGCAACCATCCACCTCGGCTCCCCAATTAATTCCTCCACATCAGCGCCAACATCGTCGTCGAGCTCCTGCCAATGCTCTAGCTGGTAGAACTTGCAGCTGTAAACGCCGACTTTTAGAATCGTCGGCCTACGACCCAGAAAACCCACCTACTTCATTTCCAGTTATCCGCCTTGGCACCAAAGTAACTGTAGCCGCCACTACTAAAGAGATGGGGTGCAAACCGACAGTTGTTAAAGACCTGCTCGCAAATATCCCCGGAGTTGTGACAGTGCAATCCTCGTCCTCTCCTTCCCAACCAATTCTGAAACCAAAACGGATAAAGAAGGCCAAAGCAAAGGCCACAGTGACTCAGATCGATTCTGAGGACACTGTCCTTATTTTAAAACTAGCCGAGGCCGAGAAAAGCATCTCCTCTACCGATAAACGGCCATCCGAGGCCCCATCATCTGATGACCCACCGGCCAAAAAACCAAGGTCCGACTACCCAGAAGGCAGCAGCTACTCCCGAAAGATGACCTAGGGGCCCAAGGTTATGGTCGACGATAGACTTTTTACTGCCGGTGACAACGTGGCAAATCTTAAAGTCGGCTCAGCCCTGTCAATGGTTGTTCTTCTGCTGGAAGACATGAACCAGATGGCCGAGTTATATGTGTATGAGAACTTTGCTCTCATGATGCAACACTCGGTTTTGGTAATCCTTTTTTACCCATTTATTTACAGTTCTTTTTACACTTAGAAAAAATCTCACTAATTTGTTTTACTTCTTACAAGCGATTCAGCATGCTAACTCATATGCTGTCAAAATCGAGATGATGAGGAAGGAGTTGGCAAGAAAGACAAAAGAAATAGCCAAACTCCTATCCTTACTCAACAAAGCCGAGGCCAACAACCGAGCTCTAATAGACCAGGACAAAGATGCCAAAGTTGCTCAGACTTTGGCTGAGGAAAAGGTCAAAACGGCCAATGACGAAGCCGAGGCCGCAAGAGCTGACCTTGAAGTTGCCAAGGCCAAGGCAGCTGATTTGGAGACCAAGCTTTAGAAGGCCCTTGCCTCTAAGGAGGCCAAGGTAAATGCGACTGATGAAAAAGCCTTCGAAGAGGGGCAGACCGCCGTCCGTGATCAATACAAACAACAAATCAACTTGGCTTGTAATCGAGGTTATTACCTTGGTTGGATGGTGGCCCTCAACAAGTTAGCTATTTCCATGGACTCCGACCTTCGAGACATCAACCAGCTTGAGGTGTTGTAGACACCCCATTTTTGACCGCCCACAAGACTTGGGCACTACTGATGGTTTGCTCGGTGTTGAGAGATGTGCAGGGCACAGGTTCGATTTCTTCGGCAAGGAGAGAGGCAAATCTCAACTTCACACCCCGTTTTGGACCACAATTATTTTGGATGGTTTTTAGACTTTAAAAACCTCTCTTTCAAAACATTTTTTTGAAATAAAATTCCCACGATGTTCCGACGCTCGCATTTTGGTAAATGTTGCGCTTTTCGGTAAACCGGGCAAGGACAAAGTGGAAGTGAATGAAAGAGAGATGAAATCTTTGAAAAATCTTTCAAAACACCTTGCTTAGGGGTTTGAAGTTGAAGAGAAGAGGAGAAGAGGGGAGAAATCAAGTTAGAGAAGAGGTTCGGCATGGATCCGGGTAGAAGGGAGTCGAGCAGCCCTCGCTGCATCGAGCTTATTTGTCTATACACTTGGAGTTAAGTTATGAGGCTACCGCCATTGGAAAGAAGACTTCCGGGGCTCATTTTTCATACAAGACTCTCTTAAACCCGAGTCCGGATGGCGGAGATATGATAGGTTGAAGTTGGGCATCATCCCGGTTGGACTGAAACTAAGTAACCTTCACCAAAACAAGCATAACTTTCTTCACAGTTGGAATTTTAATGCAAGGTTTGCGGCATTGGAAAGCTTACTTCCGGGGCTTCAATTTTGACACAAGAATGACTTGAAAAGGAGTTCATATGAAGAAGTTATGCCCGTTTGAAGTTGGACCTACAGAGCAGATTTTCCTGCCGACCGGCCGGAACAGAGTGCCGACCGGCCAAATAAATGGCCGACCGGCCAAATAGAGTGCCGACCGGCCAGTAAAGGTAGCCGACCGACCATTTTTTCTAGCCGACGACCTTCCGGTGTATTCTACAGATTGAATGGATGCCATCTGTGCCAGCTGGAATACACAGATTCTGTCCCATGCACGTGTGTGGCTGTTTTGCACCCTTTGCACCCCTTTGACCCCTCTTTTGTGCACCCTTTGCTCATGGCTTCTTGAGGAAGCCTTGACCCCTTGTCTTGGCTTCCTCAAGAAGCCTACCAGCTGTCCAAGCTTCCTTAATAAGTCTTGCATCATTTGCCCCTTTGATTTAGCTTCTTGGAGAAGCTTGGAGCTTAGTCCATTGCCTATATAAAGAACCTTCCTCTTCCTTTGTGTGGGTTGGATTTTTTGGAGCAAAAAAACCAGAGATATAGGCATATATCTGATATACATACACACAACCCTCCATCTCTCTCCATATCTCTCTCATTCAACCATCAAATACCCTTGTTCTTGGGCCATTTCTTCACCAATCCATAGCACCACCACCACTACTCCATCACAGCAGCTTGGAGCAGTTTTTCAGAGGCCAAAGGTGCTGCAACTCAAGCCAAGAAGCAACAAAAAGGGTAGTCTTCAAGGGTAAGATCATTTTCCCTCTTTTGTAGCACATTCTTGTCACATTTTTCTACCCTATTTTCTTACTGTTTTGGGCTCCGACCCTAACTGAAAGGGGAATTATTTTGAGCCATTCTTCATGTTTGTTTAAGGGCTCAACCCTGTTTGAGCCCTCCATAGTGCACTTGCTTCAATACTCCTTGGTATGCCACATTTTTGCATGAAATTTCTAGCCTATGTGTGATCTGTTTTTGAGCATAATGTAAACTGTAAGTAGGCTCATTTTGAGCCCTTATTCAACATTGAAGAAGGGCTCAACCCTGTTTGGGACCCCTATCTTGCACTTGTTTCATAATCTCTTCTATTTACCGTAATTTTGCATGATTTGTTTGGCCTACATATAAATTGTTTTGGAGCATGTCATGAATTGAAGTTAGGCTTATTTTGAGCCCCTCTTCAACGTTGAAGAAGGGCTCAACACTGTTGGGGGTCTCCATGTAGTACTTACCATTATACCCCTCTTGGCCCCCATTTTTGCATGCTTTGTTAGCCTATCTTGCTTCTGTTTTTGGGCCATCATCAGAACTAGAAGGGGTCTTATTTTGACCCCCTCTCCATGTCCCATGAAGGGTATTTTGCTGTTTGATGCATGTTTTGTATACCTCATATTATAGCCTCTTGTGGCCTTAATCTTGCATTGCATTTTGAGCATGTTTGTATATTGATTTGGGGCTTGTCATCTACTGTAAGTAGTCATATTTTTGGTCCCTCTTCAGTGTTGTAGAAGGGTCTTTTTCTGTTTGGGCATTGCATATACTACTTGCTTCATTGCCTCCCTTGCGGAGTCATTTTTGTATGCCATGTTAGCCCTATTGTGTATTGTTGTTTGGCCTGACTTGAACTGTAAAAATGTGATTTTGGGGGCTGCCTTGCTTCTGCTTTTTCATGTCATGACCAATTATGCATGCTTTGTTAGCTATAAGTCATTTTTGTGCAATTATCTTCGCATTTCGGGATCATTCCTTGCATCGGATGTCATTTTACCGGGTTTCGGGGCTGTTTTTCCCCCCATGGCCGCTGATTTTTGGATGCTTGCGACTGCCCATGTTATTTAAGTCCATCGTTGCATGTTGCTGCATGCCATTTTGTTTACATGTTTAGGTTGCGCGCCTAGTATACATTGCTCATTTGTATGTTCATGTTGCATACTTAGCCTCCATGCCTAGGTTGCATTTCATTAAGCATGCATCCCTTGCCTCTTGATCAATTATGACAGAGGTTGGGGCCCTTTGGTGTGTTTTTGCTTGCATTTCATTTGATATCAAGGTTGCTAACTTGGCTTTTGGGCCATCATGCATTGAAACGCGTGATTGATGGCCCGGGGTCGAGGGCCATGCTCCCTTGAGTCCATTGCATGATAGGGAGTGTGTCCGTGCATACATTTGCTTGGAATTCCATGCCATACACTGTCTGTCCTTGTTGCTGTCAAAACTGTCTTCTGCAGGGAGTTTTTGCCGATCGGCAGATATAGTGCCGACCGGCCGATTTGATGGATAGCCGATAGCTTTATCTCCAGCCGATGGACATTGTACACGGCTGGTGGACATTCTATTCAGCCGATGATGATCCTCAGTGTGCAGGGAGCATGTCTTGAGACTTTGGCAGTTTTCAGAAAACAGGACAGTGAAAACAGAGGCAGCAATGCTATGGCAACGGGTTTCCGGGCAAGTCGGATTCGAGCATGCATCATTCGCGTATCCCGAGGCGGGGCTGCGGCCATCTTCTCTTTGCATTTATTTTGATTAGATTAGAAATTATGTAATAATTAATTTAGCGATTTGTTATTCGGACTGTATATTCTTTTGGTCCCTCTGTGTGAGGGCATATTTGTAATAAGTGTGAGTGAGTGTGTGTATGTCTTCCAACCCCCATCTTTTCTTTCCCTTTATTTACCTGCTTATGATGGTAGATTAGGGATATTTAAAAATTAGCAAACCTTATGCAATGCATGCGTGCATCCATGCATTTGTTGACACGCATCGGGCTCGGTACATCATACAAACTGCATTGTATTTCAAATCTAACTTGAATACGTGTTATTCGTGCATTTCACATGCCATGTTTAGGATAGCCGAGCCTGTCTAATTGCACTCTGTATGCGTTACATTAGTCATCTTAACATGAGCTAGGTCATGCATATTTTGCTAACTAGTTTATTGTTTTGGCACGGAGTACTAGGTGAGCTTTTATGCTTTAGCATATCGCATGCGTGTGAATGTTGCCATAATAGCATGATTACCATGAGGCTAGCTGCTTATGTGATATAACTGCTTGATTGCCTATGGATGGAGGTTGAATTACCTAAATTGGGACAATGCATTAAAAACTGTGAGTTTTAAGCCCACCAGTTAGTGGCAAAATCATCTTTTCTAAAGCCCACTTGAGGGTGGCAAAACCTGCATTTTAGCCTACTTGCGAGTAGCAAACCGTTTTCAAAACAAACATGTAGTATTTTGTTCCAACTTAGGCGATTTGGTCTATACTTGTTTGCTGTGCGCATAACATAGTAATTCTAGGCTAATAACCGGAATAAGAACATATAATGTTTTCAAAACAAGATATCACGGTTAGTAGAGGCCGATCTTTGATCGGGCGAGAGGGGGTGCTCATAGCTGACCTTCCTCAATCGTACCCAAGTTCCCGAGCCGAGGCACCTTTGGTGATGACGGACACGTGGCCTTTGGCACCGATTCAGGGTTTTCTAAATTCCCCCAAAATAAAATATTTAGGTAGCGACTCTGTATCTGGCAAAGCAGTCCATGTTTGGCACTTTTTTTCTAAAAATCTGTATTTTCAAAACGATTTGCTGGATTTGGACTCTTCGGTTCAAGATTTAGAACCGTGACAATTTGAGTCCGAACTGTAGTAGACCCGCAAAAATGAACAGGATGGGACTTAACCCTCCCGGGGCGTTCGGGGACGTCTACAGGTGTCTTTCCCTCCAGAGCTCGAAGATAACGCCGAAGACGATGAAGCTGACGAAGTAGAGGAGGAGGCTGCCACTGATGTCAAGTCTCCCACCTTCAATGAACAAATAGACTTGACTCAGGACGAGGAGGATGACTTGGCATCCAAGGACGTCTCCCCCAATCCAACTACCTCTGAGGCCGAGGTCCAGTGCGCCGAGAAGAGCCTGGATCAGACTTTGCTGGAGATAGACGCTGAGATAGCAGCCGAACAAAATGCAACACCGTCATCCGAGGTTGAGAAATCACAAATCAGTCCTAGTACTTTGAATGTTTTATCTTTCTTTGTACTGTCTTTTCTTTTAGTTGTATTTTGTTTTGTCTTGAACAAATGTTTAACTTCATACTTGGCCGATGTGCCCTTTATGTAATTGAACAAGTAGTCTTTTTTTTTAATGCAAGTCTCCTCATTTCTTCTAAGTGTTTGAATGCCTTCTTTTCTCTTATACATGTTTACCACTTTCATACTTAGAATAATTTTGCATGTCTTCAAAGTATACCTTTATCTGTATAACCTTTTCGGAGTAAAGTGCCTCAGACGTAACTTCTAATTGTTTATCTCGGTCTTGGCTTAACACTAAAAAACATTGTAAAATATTTTCACAAGTATTGTTTTAAACTTGCTACTTCACTCTCACTTATTGTCTTCTATCAAGACTTTTGTCTTCTATACTTCCCAAGTTTGGCAACCTGGTCATCTCGGCAAGTACGTATGTACTTCTTGCAATATTACCTCGGCTTAACTTCAACTTATAAATTTTTCTGAAAATTTCAATAAGTGTTAAGCCAACTCTAGCTTATAAATTTTTCTATAAAATTCCAACTCCCAAGCACTTTAAACTTTTACTTATCATTCTCCAGCTCTTCGCCCCCTTATGTGAACTTAAGTTTCACTTATATTCACATTAAGTACGTATAGTTTTTGTCGAAGTCACATTCAAACAAAGACTAGCCGAGATTCTCAACCTTGGTTAATCTAACTGAAATGCACTTAGTTTCATTCTAAGCTTAATTCTGCCCACATGGAAAGGCTATGTTAAACCAATTTAGTTCAACTCCATTATATGCAAGTCTAATTTCATCTCTACCATATAACGAGTCTAAGTTATTCGTTATGTTTCAATCAGAAACATCGCCAACTTAGTTCAACTCTATTATATGCAAGTATAATTCAATTCTTCCATATAATAAGTTTAAGTTATTTGTCATGTTTTAATTAGAAACATCGCCAAAGGACTGGTCAGTCCAATCACACAAATTTTCAAATTCTTAAAAATTAGGCTAAAAATTTTATTACTACCTCGGCTAAGAAAATTATGACATAAATTTCGAAAAACAAAAAAATCTAATGATAGAAAAACTTTAAGTTGCAAGTGTTCCAGGGTCTTGGTAACTCTTTGCCTTTACTGTCCTCAAGCCGATATGCACCATTGTTGGCTACCGAGATGATTCTATAAGGTCCCTTCCAATTTGGGCCCAGCTTGCCCTGTTTAGGATCCTTCTTGTTGCCAACCACTTTCTCCTTTTTCTTCTCAAGTAGGTCCAGATCTCAGACCAAGAATGCCTCGTTAGTCCTATTCTCTACTCCTTTGGTTCTGATCCTTGGGATGCTGATTTCCAGAGAGATGACTGCTTCTATGCGATAAGCCATAGCAAATGGGGATTCCCCAGTTAATCTTCTCGGAGTAGTCTGATGTGTCCAGAGTACATTAGGCAACTCTTCCACCCATTTTCCTTTTGCTGCTTTCAGCCTTTTCTTGATCCCATCCAAGATAGTTTTGTTAGATGCTTCTGCCTGACCATTACTCTGAGAGAAACTTGGAGTGGAATAATAGTTCTTGATTTTGTACTTTGCACAGAAGCTTTTGATTAGCTTACTGTCAAATTGTGTACTATTGTCTGCTATTATTGCCTTCGGATCCCAAACCCGGTGATGATGTTCTTCCATATGAAGTTCTTCACATCAATGTCTCGAATCTTCGCGAGGGATTTAGCTTCTACCCACTTTGTTAAATAGTCAGTTGCTACTAGCAGGAACTTCCTTTGTCTAGTTGCTTGGGATAGTTGTCCAACAAGATCCATGCCCCATTGGGCAAAAGGCCAAGGGCTAGATACTGGGTTCAAATTTGCTACTAGTTGATGTATCAAAGGTGCGAACCTCTGACATTTCTCACACTTTCTGACATAGGCTTCAGCATCCTTCTGCATGTAGGGCCACCAGCACCTCTGAGTAATGGCCCTATGAGCAAGTGATCTGCCCCCAGCGTGTCTTCCATATACTCCTTCATGTATTTCATGCAAGAAGTCTTCAACTTGTGAAGGATGCACACATCTTAAAAAGGGACCAGTAAAAGACCTTCTGTAGAGATGTCCTTCTGCTGTCAGATTGAACCTAGCTGACTTCAGTCTGGTCTTGTGTGCTTCTTTGTGATTATCTGGCAACTTCTCATCTCTAAGGAATATTACTATTGCATCCTTCCAACTTGGTCCCATCTCCACACACATTACTTCGTACTCTGTGATTAGTGGTTCCATACTTGAGCTTAACAAATAATCAACCATTATTGTCCTTGCCTCCCCTGATTTCAATGCACTAGCCAGGTTAGCTAAGGCATCGGCATGGCTGTTGTCATCTCAGCTAACCTGCTATAGTCGGCAGTCCTGAAACAAGGCTAGTAATCTAACAATCTCTTTGACATAGACTATCATTCTTTCATCTCGGGTTGCATACTCGCATGTTGCTTGGTTCACAATAAGTTAGGAATCACAGAAGACCACCACCTTGTCAGCTTCCATTGCTGCTGCCAACTTCAATCCCGCGATCAGTACTTCATATTCTACTTCATTGTTTGAGGCTTTAAACCATAATCGAATAGATTATTCTAGCATCCGCCCATCTGGCGATACTAGCACTACTCCTGCCCCCACTCTTTATCGGTTTGAACTCCTATCAACAAATAGGCGAAAGGAGTCGTCGATGTAAATATTGCAAGGCTTGAGTTTTTCTTCTTTCTTCTGCTCTGCTGTAAGGTTTTTCATCCCTAGCTGGGTCTCTTCTTGTTCACTTGGACATCCTAAGCCGCAGCTCACTGGAGCCCGACGTGGGATGGCGCCATGCATGAACTCGGCCAAAACCTGGCCTTTGATTGCCATTCTGGGTTTGAACTCTAAATCGTATTGGCCCAATACCACTGCCCATCTGGCCACCCTGCCTGTTAGATCTCCTTGTTGTAGCAAGAACTTCAAAGGTTGCTCAGTCAATACCACAATCTTGTGAGCTTGGAAATAATGGTTCAACTTCTTGAAGGTCATTATTAAGGCCAATGTTAATTTCTCCAGGGATAAATACCTGGTCTTTACGCCCGCTAGGGTTTTACTCACATAGTATACTGCCCTTTGTTCTCCCTTCTCTTCTCTAATTATCACTGCACTCACTGTATGCTATAAGACCGCCAAGTAGAAGAATAGTTTATCTCCAAGTACTGGATTTAAGAGAACTAGGGCTATGGTCAGGTATCTTTTCAAGCCCGCCAAGGCAACTTCACATTCCTCTGTCCACAAGAAGTCGATGGCCTTTTTCAACAGGCTGAAAAATGGTTTACACTTATCTGAACTTCTATTTATGAATCTGTTCAGGGCTGCGGTCATTCCAGTCAACATCTGCACTTGTTTTGCTGACTCTGGGCTTTTCAAATCCATGATGGCCTTGATTTGATCTGGGCTTGCCTCAATGCCCCTTCTGGTAACCAAGTACCCCAAGAACTTTCCAAACCCAACTCCAAATGCACATTTTGAAGCATTGAGTCAGAGCCGATATGTCTTTAGGATGTCAAAGATTGCCTTCAAGTCGGCTAGATGATCCTCAGGTTCCTTGGTCTTTATGACCATGTCGTCGATGTACATTTTCACTACTTTGCCAATCTGATGTCTGAACATCTTGGTCACTAACCTCTGGTACGTTGCATCTGCATTATTCAACCCGAAAGGCATCACTCTGTAGCAATACAGCCCTTTTGGGGTGATAAATGCAGTCTTCTCTTCATCGGAGGGGGTATATTGCTATTTGATGGCACTATCTATAAGCGTCTAAGAAACTCATCCTTTCATGTCTTGAAGTGGCATCCACTAATTGATCGATCTTGGGGAGTGAGAAACTGTCTTTGGGACAAGCCTTATTCAGGCTAGTAAAGTCCACACAGACCCTCCACTTCCCATTCTTCTTTTTCACAACCATAGTGTAAGACAGCTAGGTAGGGTAGTTTACCTTTTGGATGGCTCTGGCCTCTAATAATTTGTCCACTTCTTCCTCTACTGCCTCTACATGAACCAACGTCGGCCTCCTTGCTCGCTAAATGACGGGTTTTACCGACCTGTCTACGTTCAATCTGTGGCATGTGGCCTCGGGGTCAATGCCAAGCATCTCGTATGGCGTCCAGGCAAACACCACTATGTTTTCTCGCAAGAACGCTTCTAACTCCCTTTCCTCTTTCTTGGCCAAGCTTGAGCCGAGGAAGAAGAAGCGCTTTTCATCCCCTTGTTGGACCCGAATTTTCTTTAAAGTTTCATCGCTTTTGTCGGTAGGCTCTTTGCCGACGTCATCTAGGACCTCCATGTCCTCATCCTCAATCTCTACTGTCTCTACCTCTCGCACGTTACAGGTGGATTTCATTGCTGCCATGGAGTAATTCTTTGCCTGCACCTGATCCCCTCTAACTTTCTCAATTTCATGCTTTGTTAGGAATCGTAACAACTGGTGCAGTGTTGAGGGAACAACCCTTATTGTGTGCAACCATGGTCTTCCCAAGATAACATTGTAAGAGGAGGGGGTGTCAATTACTGTGAACTCTGTGCTTACCTTCTTGGTGGCTGCTTGCACCTCTAAACTTATTGCTCCTAGGGGCCATGTCGGTGTTCCATTAAACCCGACCATTGGACTGTTGGATTGCTCTAAATCATCTTAGTAATGGCTGAGCTCCTTGTAACATCTGACATACATGATGTCATAAGAGCTGCCTTGGTCAACCAGAATGCGCCTTACCTGGCATTCTCCAATCTTCAGGGATATCACCAGAGCATCGTTGTGTGGATGCTACACCATGTCTAAGTCGGTTTCAGTAAAGGACACCATTGGTCCTTCGTCTGCCCTAGGCCTCTTTTGCTGGACCTGATACATATGCTGTAAGTGTTTCACCCTCTGAGTCTCCTAACGTACCTCGTTTTCATTAACCTTCGAGTGAATCATATTGATCACTTGAAATCTGTCTTCTTGCGGTTGTGGTGCTAGTGGAGGTGGTGCTGCCGATGCCTGGGGCAACCTTGCTTGCTCTTTCCTTGTTTTGGCCTTATCTAACAGGTCCCTTAAATGACCCTGTCTTACCAGGTCTTCCAGATGTGTCTTTAGAGCTCTGCATCTCTAAGTCAAGTGCCCATTCTCATTGTTGTGGGCACAGTGCTTCCCTAGGCTTTTTCCCATAAATTTGCTAGGGATCTTCTCTGGTGCTCTATAGTAAGGCTGATTCCTGATCCTTTCCAGAACTTTCTAAACCGGGATCTAGAACACTGTGGTGACTGCCTGTTTAGCCCTTAATCCTGCTTCTTGTCTATTAAAATTTGTATTACCTCGGCCTCGCTTTGGCGAGCCGTTCCTCTTCTCTTGCTTTGATGCCTTTGTCCCTAGCGTGTCTTCCTCTGCTTTTGCATATTTCTCGATTCTGGCCATAAGTTCTTCCATACTTTTTAGCAGTGTCTTTGCCAGTGATTTTCAAAGTAGACTGTCACGACCCAAACCCGCCCCTGTAGGTTTGGCACCGTAACCGCCCAGTAATCCATGGATTACCAAAGACCTCTGAACAGATTAACAAATAATAAGGGGCTGTGGAAGCAATTATACAAAATAAGCAAGGTCCAATGAGCTGTGATGACGTATATGAAACAGAACTTCTCAAAACTTATTTATGTACATAAATATGCTAGTCAGATACATCAATATTTACAGAGCATAGTTTCCAAAACCTGACTTTACATAACACACATACAGACTAGCATGATCACAAAAACAGCCATGTCAATAGGCTTCAAGCGGAACCTCCTCGGGAGGCGCAACATTTGGTTGACAAAACAGAACAGAAGGGCGTCAACTCTGGCCTGGGTCATGTGCCGCCTCACCTACATATATATAGTAAACTGTGAGCGAAAGCCCAGTGAATAATAAACAGAGTAAAGGGGTTTCAATGAATGAGTTCGTACAGATTTTAGAAATCAATTCATATTGTATCAAAATCATACTTGTTCAGATCATATACAGACAGAAATCTTAAGTCGTGATTAAGTTTACGTGATACATCCATTAGCATAACAGAACAGAACGCATAAGCGTAACAGAACAGAACGCATAAGCGTAACAGAACAGAGCGCATAAGCGTAAGGTTATGAATAACCTAGTTCCAAGAAGGAACCTCCGGATCCGGGACAGAACATAACAGCTAAGCCCCCATGGCGGGCCTCCGGTACGGGTAACAGAGTGCAGACAGACATAAGTTCCATAGAGGAACCTCCGATACTGGGTAACAGCCGTAGATATCACATGATACTAAGGATGTCATGAATACATGTCAAAATTTGAATAATCATTCATTGTACAGAACATATCATTACCGAAAACAGATCTCATTTGTCACACAGAAAATAAGTACAGTTGAACATATCTTTACTATGTTATTACTCACAGTGGGCGTTGAAACAGACAGACGGAGCCAAAAGGTCAAACAGAATGCGGCACGTGACCTACATAACACATAACAGACACATACTTGAAACACACGTTCCATTTATACAAAACTTACGTCATTGGTTCTTAGTGTGTTTCTACCCTTGAATTCCCCTTATAGAGTCTTAAACATGGCTTAGGAATGCCTAGGATGGAATGAGGATGCAAATATGTCTTAGAAAATATTTTGCAAAAACTTGCTGAAAACAGGGGTCTCGCTCGAGCGAGACTTCCTTCGCTCGAGCGAGCTTGCCAAAACAAAGGGTTCGCTCGAGCGAGGACTCCTTCGCTCGAGCGGTCTGTAAAAAAATGCAAAAGTACTGGTTGCTGATTTTTCACGCTCGATGCTCGCTCGAACGTGAGACACAGTTCATCGCTTGAGCGTAGGTCTCTTCGCTCGAGCGTGCGTTTGCGTGCACCAAAAACCTGAGAGCTTGAAATTTACGCTCGAGCCACCATTTATTCGCTTGAGCGAAGCTCTGAACAAACGATGGTCGCTCAAGCGAGGAAGCCAAATTCTGGAATTTCCAGATTTGCTTTCCAAGTTCGAACCAAGCATCCAACACCCCAAAACTCAACCTCTTGAGCCCAATTTCTGGAAAAACACTTAAAACTCATAGTATATCATGTTTCAAAAGTAAATTTGTAAAATTAAAGCTCAAGGATGAGTCAATTGAACACAATTTCAACAAATCTTCAAAAACAAAGCTTAAGCAAAAATGCATGAGTACAACTTGAATTCCAAAGCCCCAAAACAAGATTTAATGTAACATTGAGCTCAAAACCAAGGTAAATTCATAGACTAAAACAAAAGTACGAACATGCATGTGAAGTTTTGATGAAAACAAACTCAAATTGCAAGATTGTAATCATGCACGCATGATACACTACCCAATTCAACAATTTAAAGCTAAATCTAGACTCTAATCTTCAATAGGTTAAGAACTATGCAAGAACTAGCTCAATTACATGAATGAGAGGATGAATTCCTACCTTGGGTCCTTAATTTCAGGCCTAGAAGTTCAAACTTGCAATCAACCACCAAATTCTTCCACAATTAAGCCAATCTCCTAGTTGAATCCACAATTCCCCTATCTCTCCCTCTCTCAATCGTTTTTGGGCTCTCAAAGTGGCTGAGGAAAGTGGTGTAATGAAGCTCAAATGTTTCATGTAGTGGGCCACTAAGTGGCATAATTGAAATTAAGCTAGATTCATTAATTTAACACTATTTAGGCCTCGTTTGGGAACAGGCTAATTTAGTAACTTTTTGGCTATTTGGCTAAAATGTGATGTAAAAAAAACTAGTATGTTTGGGATGACTTTTTGGCTTTTTACGAAAAGATGTGCAAAAAGTAGAGAGAAAAGGGAATCTTTGACTTTTTGGTATGGGTTGTTGGCTTTTTGGCTTTTTTAGTAACTTTTTGACTTTTTGGCTAAAATAGCCTCTTGCCAAACGAGGCCTTAATCTAATTTAAACATTCCAAATCAAATTTTAATTGAACCTACCATAAAATCACATATATTCTAACGAGTCCAAAACACTAATCAATTTCGGAATCGGGCGCCGATAAGGCTTTCACTTCGCAGATAAAAGTTTAAAACATGAACAGATATTTCGACGCTAAACAGATAAAAACACATAAATCATGCAATACACATGCAAATTAATTCTGGATTTCCTCTTAATTACTATTAGGCATAATTAAATACCAATTAACGTTAATCAGGGTCGGGGTTATTACATAGACAGTCATCGTTTAGGCCGTTCTTAAAAGATACGACTGCCACTTCTTAGTTGCACCCTGGTATTCGGTTAAACACCTCATAATACCTTTTGGCATAAGCCCTAAGGCTTTCATCCTTGCCAATTCTCAAGGCTATTAGGGAGTCTACCCTCAACGGCTGCAGTTTGTTTGTAACAAACCTAGCCACAAACATTTCGGTCAAGCCTTCCCAACTTCTCACAGTTTCTTTCGGCAACTTGTGAAACCAATCTGATGCGATTTCCTCAAAGGATGAGGGGAACACCTTGTAGAGTAACGGCTCTTTCCCGGTATACAGTGCCATTGAGTTCAAATATAAGTCGACATGAAAGTTGAGATCGGACTTACCGTCGTATATCTATAATCTCGGCATGTGGAACCTCTTCGGGGCCTCAAACTTGTCTAATTCTACTAAGAACGGCGTTCTCAGCTTGACCGGAGATGTTACCTTGGCATCTTGTCACTTCCTCTAGAGATAATCCCTCATATCCTCTTTAGTCCGTTTAAGAGCTCGGCTGTCACCAAATTTCAGCCTTTTTGGTGCCTTGCTCCCGGTGTCGTTATGAGTCCACTTGGACCTCCTTTCATTCATCGTGTCAAAACAAAGCTCATTTTCTTGGACATGCCGATGTTTTTTAACATAGATTTCTTTGGCATGATGTGTCTTCCGAGACTCTCCTCTCATCGATTCTCCTCACCCGACCTTCCGTGAAGACCAATAAAAATGCTCTCTTGCCCTGTCATGCTGTGGGACTGCGGGGATTGCTTTCTGCCCCCCTTTCTGGGCATCATTTTTAGCCGTCAGAATCAGCGTGTCCTCTAATGAGAATGGTGGCTACATGACGTTGTTTTGCATTATGAAATTGACAACCGATTGTAGGTCTGCCAATTTGTTTGCCATTCCCTTCATCTCGTCATCCCTCGTCAAGCATCTATTTTTCTATACCTGGAGGTCGCTTTCGTTGTAATACCCGCCCTGACATGCTTTCTTCGGTATGTCTCCCTCCTGGCCGACATCTTTTTCTCCGGGATTCTTATCCCGATGTTCTTCGTTTCAGTTGTCCTTCTCTACATTAGGATCGACGTTTTTACCGCTTCCACTAGGGAGGTTGCCCCCAATCCTTTCTTTTTGCCCGTCATTGGCCATCTATTCTTCTTACGCTTCCCATAGACGACGCCAAATTGTGTGTGCTGATTTCCAACCACACTGCTAAACAGGAACTCAGCAGGAGAGCACAGACAGAATAGATTACGCCCGAACAACCTGTCACAGAAAGATAAGACTCCGGCAGTGGTTCATCCACCTGGGGGCACTCCGACGATCAAGTCAGTACTTAGTTATCTCTCAAAAATAGCAAATAGCGCTTAACTCACAAGCCTGAATACAAAAAACGTACCTTAGACCCACGATGGTACCTTACTTTTATAGCCAGCACTAACCTGATCCCTGTAGAAGCCTAGCTTTAATGGACTCCGGCTCAATGCTTATCTAGGACTCCCAACCAAATAGAGATAAACTCCCTAAGCTTTATCTTCATCCAGACTGAGGTCTTTTCCCATTCTAGGACTCTTGTCCCTTATCTCTTCATCTCAGATTCTGGTATCTCCGTTGACACTTCAGTGTCACCTTAACCACGTGTTATCATTCACAAAATATGTCCCCACAATTACTAATTTTACAATGAAGTTTTATTCTACTTACTAATTAAGAAAGAAAAAATGTTGTTTTTAATGGAAGCCGTTAGGTTTCAAGCACAAGTTGAAAAATGTTATTGATTTTGAAATTTTTCCTTAATTTTAATCAAGTTGATTGTATTAATAAAACAGATACATGTTACTTTTTTTGTTTTTGTTTTTTAATTTTGAGGATTGGATGGGCGTTGCAATTGGAGATTTTTGGCTTTTCCATCTATTGATAGTTTGTTGTTTCATTTTTGGTGCAATACAAGCCTTAAGGATTCGGGTATTGTCTTATTCTTTTGCCATTTATTTTTGATCAATGCCTCAATGTGTGATTGCTTGTGGAGAAAGAATTCGTGATTAAAGTGGAGAACGGCGAAGACGGGTTGTTTAGGATGACATTGTTAAGTCTTAAAAAGGCGCCATGGTGTCGAAGGTGGGAGAGGAAATGAGGATCGTTTGAGAAAGTTCACTTGAATTGCTAGTGATAGAAAGGAGTGGTGCTACATGTACCAATTAATGTATTAATTAGTAAATCAACATTAATTATAACATTATTATTAACCCCATACAAGTTACAAATACCAAAAGCATATTAAATTATGCCATGTCATCAATTAGTATACTAGTTAGTGTACTAATTTGTACATATAGCATTAGTCCATAGGAAGGTGCAAGATCAATAAATTGATGAGTTTGTCAAGTTTACGTAAAATAAGAAAAATCATATTACAAAGTGTAAACATATGATAAAATTATCATCACTCGATTTTTTCCCAAATAAATAATGGATCCCACTATTTTAATCAATCCGGAGACAACCACCCAATGGGCAGGGAATAATTTACTTGAGGGCATTTCTATGTTTTGTATTTTACCGCCAAATACTTATTTTAAGCTATTTAAGGATTTTTATTTTTTTTTCAATTAGAAGGAAATAATTAAGGAATTAAAGCCGATTAACAAATTAATTTCTCAATAATATATCAATAACGTTGGGAACTCTAATCCTCTATAATTAGTTTTATAAAGTAAAATCTATTCTTACAAATAATATCATAAACAACTTTAAATAAAATCTATATTTTATATCCGAAGTTGAACCCAAAACTCCAATATAATAATACTACTACAAGTTGCCTGAAAAACTATATGCAAAAACATAATATATAAAGGAGAAACAAATATTGAATGTAAAAATCATTTTTTATGAACTTTAATAAAGATAGATCTCAACAATACATTACACTTTATATCATTTTTGAAGATTCACTTTCTAAGCCCCATTCATCTTTGTAATGGATGTGTGAATCACATCACCAGCTAAAACTAATGGACTCAAAATTCAAGTTGTGAGCCAACCCAGATGAACAAATGGCTGCAACCTCATGTCTCATATTCTTAGGCCCACAAACAAGAACTCCAACACTTGACTCCTTGCGCTCTAACAAAATTCCTGCAATACCCACCTCAATTAATTTGTAAGATTGCAAATGAATTGAACTGAGCTAAATAATGGAGTGAATTCAAATTGAGGCTTGAGATTGGCTCAAATATAGAATTCTATATTAAATGAGCTCAAGCAAAAAATATTTGAATTTAGGTTCGAACTCGGCTTGTATATATAATTAAACTAGAAGAAAGATGGTCTTCTATCCAAATTTAGACTCGACAGTGCTATTTGTGTCTATGAGACCCACCATGATTCCTGGTTTGATGATCTGATCTATTTATTTTAAATATATTTAGGCATATATTATCCATAAAAAAATAAATTGATTTGATAATCATATTCAAATGATTTTACAATATTTGTCTTTAAAAAAAAATGTGGAGTAAGATAATTTTAAAATTATATCATTATTTTTTTAAAACATTATAAAATATATGGGTATGATTATCAAATCCATCTGATTTTTGTTCTTCATGAATGATCAACACACCTAAACCAACAAAACAAATAAATTTGATCATCAAAAGAAAACTGTTCCTGGGCCTTGTGGAGAGGGCGACAAACCCATTCCTTAAACTACTAGTTTGAATTAATTATGGAATGACACTCTAGAGAAGAATAATTCAAGGAACCATAAAAATATGAGGAAATCACTGGTTAGTAAGGATAGGAAAAAATTATTTCAAATTTATGTCAAAGTTTATATTTTAATTATTAATATATATAATATTTATTATTTATTTGTAATTAATTTTGATTGACACTGTGGTGTAGTTTTCCCTAAAAATATCTTACAATTCTATCATGAAAGTAAAATATATAGTATAAATTTAAAATTAAACTGTCCTGGGTCATAAATAAAATGAATTTTATCCACATGTTTAAATTTTAAATATTTTTTCTTCATACGTAGCACAAGTGCTCTAGAGAAAGCTTTACTTACTCTTTAGGTCAGGCCTTCCACCATAATGCACATTGTTAGGTTTGCCAATAGACTGGTGAGGTAGGCTTTCCAACTCCCTATCATCACTAAACCTAGTTAGCTTTTCACCTTCCATTTCCTGAACCTGTTTTGTTGCTTCCATGGCTATCTGTTTCTTGCTCCAAACAAAACCTATACAACCTGTCATGGCAATGGCTATGCATACGAGCAACATATTCAACATAGCTTGCGAAGTGTGCGAGTAAACCCTATTCGTGTTGTGATCGACAGGGTAAATATAGAACCGGGTAAGAATCCCCAGGAAGAGAAGGAAGACGATGAAAGATGATGACACGATTGCACCGAGCCAGAGCCAACCATTGGGGCCTAAAGTGGGAGACAAGGGTGCATCCGAGGGATTAGGCTTGAACCGGATGGTTCGGAGAGGCTTTTGTTCGTTCTCCAATATGGGTTGTTTTTCTCTTGTTATGTAGGCCTCAATGTGGAGTTCGAAGTTGAGAAGTTCAGATGGGGTTTTGGAATGTGGAAAGAGAAGGTCTAGCATGGCGAGGTCGGATGAAAATTTGAATGCACTTATGAGAAGAATTTGTGGAGTGGTGGTGGATTTTAGGGTTGAGGTTGTAAAGACGAGGTCGCGCGTGATGGAGATGAATGGAGCAATGCCACTGCCTCCACTAACCATCACAAGCATGTCATGCCTGCAACCATAATTTGTATACCAAGTCACCAATGCACACCATAGAAGTAAGGGCCAATTGTTTTGGTTCATTTGATCTCCAACACTTTAATTATGTTTAGTTTGGACTTTAAAGTATTAGATGTGCGTTAAAATGGTTCAGATGGGTGACTTTGTCAATAGAATGATATTAGGGATTATGAAAAAAATATCATGAAATGCTTCATGAAGATTTTTCATCCATTGATTAGTATGTGGTGTTTTCTTATATGTGTAATCTAACGGTGAAAAATCTTTCATGATCATTTTCATGATATTTTTTTCATAATACCTAACATTACTCTTGGCAATATTCATTATCAAAATTAATAGAGTGAGATCTTTCCCATTCTAAAATTGTAATAGAAAATATTTATTTCATTATCTACAGGCTTGTAATGATTTTTCAATGTACTTTTAAAATAAAAAATTACATCTCAAAAAAAGAAAAAAAGAAAAGCTATTTATAAATTGAAACCACTAAAATGTGGGGAACCAAATGTGAAATTAACATTCTTTGGTTGAGGTGTAATTTCTCGTTCAAAAAATACAACTGATTCTAATAATTAAATAGTTACTGAATCAGGCATGAACACTATTTTACACATTTATGGCTAGTTTGACAACAAATCCAAGTCTACTTTCTAGATCCTAAATTCAATGATGCGTAAAAAAATATAATTAACTAATGATTAGAGAAAATATGAAAATTATAGTCGTCTTGGATATTCAAATAGATTGTTATATCATTGACTTTGAAAAGTAGATATAATTTTGAATTATGCTAGGAATCTCAAATAATTTATCAAATTTTCTATCAAACCTATCATATCTATAATTTTTGGGCCTAAATGACACACTACTCAATGCCTTTTGTCAACTTTTTTTATTGATTTTTTTTTCGTTTTTAATGAATTAAAAAAAAAAGTTTAACTTTTAAGTTTTACTAAACTAGAAGACCCTAAAATTAAATAAAGATTTGAAAAAATTTCACTAGACAAAATTGTAAAAATATATATATATATATATATATATTTTAGTCTCTTGAGAATTTTTTTTTTTTGGGGATTTTTGAAACTTTTTAGATCATTCAAACTGGAAAAGGACCTGAGAAGAAAAAAAAATTGACACAAATTTTTTTAAAAAATTACTAAAGACAAAATTTCAAAAAAAAAATAAGATGAGATATTTTTTTAGCTTTCGCTAAATAGAGAATAACATGTTGGGTACTCAAATGACACAAAATGCAACCGTTAGACACCAAAAATGCAATTAATCATAGGAGAAACATACCCATATGTATTCACATTTTGCACATACCTAAGAAAATCAGTTGAAATAGGTCCATAGGGTCCTTCAATGGACATGCTAAGACGATCCACCGGAGATGGTGAAGAAAGCATCTGATAGAGCTTCTCACTCCAACTTCCTTCATTTTTTATGATGATGCTTAGCTCATCCGGTTCGAGATTACTACTTGAGCTAATGGTGAAAGGGTGCCATTGTAGTCTTGAAATGGAGGGCACATTTATGAATATGATGCTTGTTGGAGTGTAACTCAAAGCTGCACAAGATCAAAATAAAATAAAATCCTACTAAAGAGGTGCTTCAAATTGTCGGAATCTGTTTTTTGAATTTTTTTAAAGTAAGAATAAACTTGCAAAACAAAAAATGAAAATAAACAAAACTCATCGTTTGTATACATTTTTTTCCTTTTTTTTTTTTTTTGAGGAAAAAATATATTAGTTTCTATTTTCTCATAAATAAAAAAATCAAAAAATATATTTTGAAAACAAAACCAAAGTGAGGATTTTTAAATTTTAAACTTTTTTCTCTAGAAATTGCATTGATTGCAGTAAAGTCAATACTTGTATTCATCTTGATGGATTATAAACCAGTGGCGTAATTAGAATTTTCATTTAATGGAGTCCTTTAACAACACATCATTTAGTGGAGTAGACTTTAGTTTTACAAAATGTATTAAAATTTTGACATAATACACTATAATATTATATATTTCCTTTGACATGGATACAAGTAATTCAAATTTATTAAATTGTATGTAAAAATTAAACACAGAAACATAATACTATAGAGAAAGATAGTTCAAAGTGTGCGCTAAGCAAACATTAAAACTAACCAAATGATTGTCAAGATTGCTCCACCCATGGCAGTGCACAAAATGTTGGCCAGTAGCCTCAACGCCCAAGGCTAAGGTTAAGAGCTTAAGACAAGTTAATAAAAATTGTCCATATGTCATGTCTATATATAAAAAAAACTGACATTTTAATGGTTTTCCCCTTTTTTTTTTTTTTTTTTTTTTTTTTTTTTTGGCAAGGTTAAGGCCTGGTTTGGGATATCCAAAAAAATCTAAAAAGTCAAAAAGTTACTAAAAAAATTAAAAAGTTATTACTATTCTTCAAAAAAAAATTTACACACAATTTATTACAACTTAGTTTGACGTCCCACAGATTGTTGGTGAGTTTTTTTGGAAAAAATTGCACAGGCGCGGTCACAAACAACACAGTGTTGTTCGGCCCGTGGAAGCCCATCACGGGTCTCGTTTTGATAATCTGAACCGTTAATGTGTAGAACTCATCGAGTACTATAAGTCTGTAAATAAATCACGTTGATCGGATATCGCTAACTATATGATCAAATCAGTTTTGTATAAAAAAATGGATGGTGTTATAGTTAACGGTTGAAAAAAAAAGTAATCCGATCAGATAGCTATCGATATCCGATCCACGTGATTTTTTGTAAGCATATAGTACTCGACAAGTTCTACACATTGAACGGTTCAGATTATCAAAACGGGACCCGTGATGACCCCCACGGGCTGAACAGCACCGTTCAATGCAATACCCGAGAAGTAGGCAATCATTTCTTATCATTAATTCGGCTCTACCCAGACGGTACGGCCGTACTGCCTGCTGTCCTTATCTTCTCCTACACATTAATTTATATAATTTTTTAATACACATTTTTTAGTAAAAAGTCTAAAATTTAACCCAAACAATCATATTTTTTTCCTCAACTTTGTAGTCTAAAAATTCAAAAAGTGTACTTATTTAGGACACTTCAAACAACCCCTAAAATGTCCAAAAATAATTATGAAAAATAGTAAGTGAAAACAATGTCACCATATGGCAGTACACAATGTTGTATACTAGTGCCATCACTTGGGGGCCATTTGGGAAGCAAATAAAAAGCCAAAAGTCAGCTTTTTACTTTTTTTAGGTCACATTACTTCTTACATTTTTTATACAAAAATGTTAAAAAAAGTCAAAAAAATAAAAAAGTCAACTTTTAACTATTTTCTCAAAAGCGTCCATGCACAAGGCCAAAGTTAAGAACTTAAGTCAAGTCAACCAAAATTATCCATGTTATGTCCATATACAAAAATAATTGACATTTTAAAGCTCTTTTTTAGTTCAAATTGTCCAAATAATCATAAGTGAAAACAAAACCAGGAGGCACAATCATTGACCATTAGATTCATTTTGTAAAACTCCTAGTACCATTATATTATAATTTTCCTTTCTTTAAATTTTAATGTAGTCATCTAACATCACGCTCACGCACATACATGTAGCCCCTTCATCTAGGATGAATTCAGTGTTGTTAGAATTACACTTTATGTATAGTAATAATATGTCTACTAATATACATGTCAACAATCATAAAAATATCTCGGGCATCAAATTAAATATAGTTTATAGCTTTACCTCGACTCTTGGAAAAGTTGAGCTCCAGAGTTTCACATGACATGACACGAGCAGAAACTAAATGAACGCCTTGTCGTGATTGTAAGAACCTCAAGAACCGATCGACCATGAAGAGATAAAAACCGGGAAGAATGGTGTAGGAATAAGAGAAGCCGAGATGAAAAATGTAGAAAATCATGAAGAGAATGTACAAGTGATGAGTGTAAAAGAAGAGTTCAAACATTTTTTGCCTTATCCGAGGGTAGGTTGTTACCCACAAGAACAAACCAAATAACAAAGATAGTTCTCCAGCTACATTTGATACCCTAATGGTACTCCACTTGAGCATCTGCATTGCATCAAGAAAAGAAAAGAAAAGAATTTAATTTTCAATACAAGATTAAGTTTGTTCTAAGATGAAATTTGAAAATTACATAGATGAATAGGACAACTTTGAGAGGACTCGAATTCTCTATCATTTTTTTTTCCTGCAATAATCTTATTATGATTTTCTGTTGCCAATAATATAATACAATGATTCAATTTTTAAATTTTGAACTATAAGGGTAAATTCGTTCAAAAAAAAAAAAAACTATAAGGGTAAAAGTAGTGTATGAGACTCATTAAAAGTCGGGCTCACTTACCTTTAAAAAAAAAAAAAAAAACCCTTGTACCTAAAAAGAACTAAAAAGAAAGTTGGGCCCAATTCACTTCATTGTATGCAATTCAAGCTTTTTTAATGTTATGTGTCACTCACCCAACCAACCGGCTGCTAATATTCTATTTCAAAATTCAAAGTTTATGCCAATATGTTTGGATGACATGGATTTTGAGAGAAATTAAAATATAATTTTAAGTCTTTATAAATTCACTATTTGGATATAGTTGAATTGAGAATGTGATTTTTGATTTTTGAATTCAACTTTAACTCAATTTTCTAGATTAACAAAAATCAAAAATATATTTTTTGTTGAATAAAATTCTTGAATTATTCAAACACAAGAATGAAATTACGTACATATGGTATTATTGAGAATGAGATTTCTAAGAATGTGACATAAATAATGCTATACAAAATGAATATTTTTACAAAAATTTCATACATAATAATGTGTCATTTTATATGATCTATGAATTTGTTTTTAACCATTTAATTTACAGTAAAGTTACGTTCATAAATAAATAAACAAATAACAAGAAAAATGTACAAAAAAAATAATATATAATCATTCTTTTAATTTATGATAAAAGTCCTCCTTTCACAGGGACCAAAACGATTCCAGAAAAGCCAAAATACGACAAACAAACACAACTTTCAAAATGCAACAAACAAACACAAATTTCAAACTTTTGCTTTTTTATTTGTTTAACGCAACATGTTGCCAAAATAAAAACAAACTAACCTCCAAAGTAGTGCTACAACCAAAGAAGATGACAATGGAGATATGGCCACCTTATTGAGGATGATCCACAACCATTCATTTTATGTGCTTTTTGCTCAATTCTTTTTTGGTTTTATAAGATTGTGTTTGGATCAATAATTTGTGTAAAATTTTATAAAATGAACAAAATATGAAAGAAAAGAGTGAATGAAATGAAAGTTAAATATTTGTCACATTTCCTTTCCCTTTTCCTTTCTTAATAAATTTCTCATTAAATTCAAACATAGCCTAAGTAAATTCAACAGACCAAACAACCTCAAAATCTAGGACGGTGACTAACAAAGGTTCAATGAATGAAGCCTAAGAATTTAGGACTGCTCGTGATGGAGATTTCTGTGAAACAAAGTTTGGGCTCTGTTTGTTTGTTTGTGACCTAACCTAGGGTCTGAAGCCAATGTTTTGAGGTCACTTGAGTTGGTGGATAATTAAACCAAATGAGAGTAATAATATACAAATAAGAATAATACAAAATTTATATACAGAATGATATAATTATATTATGACTTGTTATTTTAAAAAGTGTGGCCATTAAAATAACATTTAATTATAAAATCATCACTGTCGCATCATTTTTGTGAAAAAATGTTTATATAAATTTTGTAAGAATAGTGTTGTCCAATGATAGAAATAATAATATACAAATATAAAATATATATACATAATGATGTGTTTACACTAAAACTTATCATTTTAAAACAAAATGCTTACTAAAATGATATTTAATTGCATAAATGCCACCATCACAATGAGAATCACGAGACTATTTGGTACATAATTTCTATTGATATTCATTTAAATTTTTTTAATGTGTTTTAGGAAACAAAAATAACTAAATTTGAAAATACCCACTTTTTATCGTGCAAAAACAGTTTTGAAAATTCCAAAACAACTTTTTAGCGTTTTCTTAAAAAGTAGGTTGTTTCTAAAACAATTTTTAAAAATCATTCGTTTTCTCCAAACAAACAAAAAAAGGACAAAAACACAACCAATTAATTTGTTTTGTTGCACTTGTGACTTGCTAATAATGATGATATAATTATGAATAAAAGAAAAATGGTTAAGTATTACCTCTGAAAACCTGTTGGTAACAACGCAATAGATGATGTAGAAGACACCATGAGAGGTGAAGAGGACCATGGTAATGTGTCCAAGCCAAATATGATACTTGATGCTAGCCTCTGGGGAGAGTCCAAAAATAGGCAATAATGATGAGCCACGTGTCACTGGGAAGAATAGAAATGCAGGCATATGTTCCCAACTAGGCCTAGTGTTAGACCAACTCTATCCAATTTAACCTCCCATCTGCCAAAACCACCATTTCTCTAACATGATATCAAAAAAATAAATAACAAAACAAAACAAAATTGATGTATAAATAGAAAAATGTACAGAATTATTACATCATTCTAAAAACAAAGTGTGTCTAAAAATTTTGATGTTTTTACATTTTCCAATAAGAAAGGGGTATTGCCTTCCCTCTCCCTTTTCTTGAATCAATAGTATTAGGTTAAATATGTTCGATTTCATAAATCTAAAACCTCAAACTTCCACTTCCACTTTCACTTCCACTTACATTTCAATGTGATAATTCCATCAATTGCTATTATTGTTTTAGACAAATGAATGACAAGTTTAAAACTAAAGAGATTAAAGTAGAATTTAAAAGAAATATGAAGATCATATATGAAATTTATTCATTTATCTTTCTTTGTTAAGAATTACTAAAATTTTCGCATGATCTTTTTTCGGTTCAAAATGTTAATGATAATTGATGGAAATGCAATTGAAAGTGTGAGATTTACATTGATGAAATTGAAACAAATAGGCATCCAAGTAAAATATCGCTGAAACTAGAGAGACAAATTATATAAGTTACTCATAACAAGTGTGTAGAAAAGTGCACCAAAAAATTTAATATGCAATTAAAAAAAATATAATAAATCTGAATCATAAATTAATTTTTTTTTTTACATAAGTTTATTATTGGTTTTTGGAAAGGTGTTCCTTACATTTTATCGCCCTTTTGCATTGCTTGTCGGCCGACGTCGGAGAAGAAGATGTGCAAGTGAGCAGAGAAAGACCAAATCAAGAGTGCAATGAACATCACAAACATGGCTAGCTCTATCCCACAAACAATCCCTAGCCCTTTGATAATCATTGGTCTTTTCCATGAACCAAATTTATGTTTTTTCCCATTGCTCCTACTTAGACAAACCAACCATTGAAACATTCAATCAAGTTACTTTTCTCAAATTAGTGATAAATTCAAAACAATAAATAGGGTAAATTATATATATGATTCATGAAAGTTGTTTCTTGTGTCAATTTTTATTTTCATAGTTTTAACTGTATCAATTTTGTCATTTAATTTTTCACATTATGCTAATTTAATAGTTAAATCGATTACATTAATCCAATTGATTACATCTATTAAAAAATTAGACAGAATTTAAAAGCAAATGGTTCATTTAAAAGGAAATGGACAATTTTCAAATTGGATGTCAACCACCAACCATTTTGATGAGTAAATGGACTAGTTTGCCCCCATGATTACAATCCAAATTTTAAGATGACCTTACCGATTATATTAAATTGACACAATGTGAAAATTTTAAGGATAAAATTCATGTATTTAAAACTGCATGCATCAAATTGATACTAAGGCCTCATTTGGAAATAGGTTATTTTAATAATTTTTTAGCTTTTTTACTAAAATATGAGGTAAAAAAACTAGTATGTTTGGAATGACTTTTTGATTTTTTATGAAAAGATGTGCAAAAAGTAGAGAGAAAAGAGAATATTTGACTTTTTGATATAGGTTATAGGCTTTTTGATTTTTTTAGTAATTTTTTGACTTTTAAGTTAAAACAAGTACATGCCAAACGAGACCTAAAAACAAATTATAGAGATTACGAGTGTAATTTAACCTAGGTTTTTGTTAACATATCCTCTGAGGGCATATGTTAAAGATTCATTAAATAGGTACAACTATCTCTAAACCAAACCAAACCAAACCAAACCAAGCCTTAAGTCTCATCAAATGGGGTCGGCTACATGAATCCTTCTTCTCCATACGGCCTTATCAAAAGCCATTTCGTTAGTCAAATTAAGTAGATTCATATTTCTATTTACAACGTTAGCCAACGTTAATCTAGGCCTACTCGTCCCTAACACTCCCTACCGTTACAGCATCGCATCTCTTCACTACTGCCTCTGTTGGTCTCTGAATGTGACCAAACCATCTCAATCGATTCTCTCTTAACTTATCTTTATCGGTACTACTCCTACCATTCCCGAAATACTCATTATAATTCTATCTTGTCTAGTCTTGTCACACATCCACCTTAGCATCCTCATCTCAGCCACACTCATCTTATCTACATGTTGTTTCTTGGTTGCCCAACACTCGTCCCATACAACATCGCTGGTCTAATAGCCATTCTATAGAACTTACATTTTAGTCTAGTGGGTATTCGTTTATCGCACAGTACCCCGGATGCACTTCTTCACTTACAGCATCCTACCTTAATCCTATGGGCCACATCCGTATCAATTTTCCCCATTGTTGTGATAATCGACCCTAAATAACAAAAATGTTCACTCTTAAGAAATTCTTGGTTCTCAATCTTCACTTCTCTTCTACTTTCGTTGTTACTGTTACTAAATTTACACTCCATGTACTTTGTCTTATTTCTGCTTATCCGGAAACCTTTAGATTCAAGAGTTTTTCTCAAAATCTCCAACTTTGTATTAACTCTTTCTCTAGTCTCATCCACTAGCACGATATCATCTGCAAAAAGCATACACCATGGCACGTCATCTTAAATATTTCTCGTCAACTCATCCATAACTAAAGCAAAAAGATAAGGGCTTAAGGTAGATCTTTGGTATAAGTCAACAGTGATAGGAAATTCATTTGTCTCTCCAGTAGGCGATCTAATAGTGGTTACTACCCCTTCATACATGTCCATAATCACATCAATGTAACCTTTTGTCACCCATTTCTTCTCTAGCACCCACCATATTATATCTTGGGGCACTCTATCATATGCTTTCTCAAGGTCGATGAAAACCATATGAATGTCTCTTTTTTTCTCTATACTTTTCTATTACTCTCCTCAAAAGATAAATCGCTTCCATTATTGACCTGCCGGGCATAAACCCAAATTGATTCTCTAACACCTCTGTTATATCTCGCAATCGGCGTTCTATCACCCTCTTACACTTTCATTATATGACACATTAGCTTGATTCCTTTATAGTTGTTACAATTCTGGACGTCTCTTTGTTCTTATATATTGGCACTAAAACACTCTTCCTCCACTCATCTGGCATGTTCCTAGTTAACAAAATTTTGCTAAATAACCTAGTCAACCAAGCAACCCCCTTTTCACCCAAGCACTTCCAAGCTTCAATAGGGATATCATTGGGTCCTAAAGTCTTATTTGATTTCATCTTCTTAAGTGCAATCTCCACTTCAAAGTTCCTAATCATGCGATAAAACCTATAGTCTTGGTTTATCGTATTACTAGCCATTTCTTCCCCTATTGCCATACCTCCATGTTTCTCATTTAATAGTTTCTCAAAATAGTTCTTCCATTTTTCATTAATCTCTTCATCCTTCACCAATACCTTAGAATTCTCACTCTTGATGCACTTAACTTGATTAAAATCTCTTGTTTTCCTCTCCCGTATTTTAGCAAGTTTGTATACTCTATTATCTCATTCTTTACTATCTAATCTAGTGTATAGGTCGTCATAAGCTTTCAACTTAGCCTCTCTCACTACTTTTTTGACTTCCTTATTAGCCAATCTATAGCTCTTAAGGTTTTCCTCAGTTCTATCCTTCTGCCACTTTTTAAAGCACTCCGTCTTTGCCTTAACTACCGCTTGAACCTCTTCCCTCCACCACCAAGTTTCCCTAGCGCTGGGTCCCGTCCTTTTCGACTCTTCAAGCACTTCCCTTGAGATTCTGCTCATACAATTGGCCATCGAATTCCACATAGTGTTAGCATCATCTTCCAAGTCTCAAGTACCTTCCTTATCTATTATATTCTTAAATATTTCTAGTTTATCCCTTTTTAGGTCCCACCATCTCGTCCTACGACGCCCACCATCCTTCCTAACTTGGTATTGCCCTCTAAAACATAAATCTAGTACCAAAATCCTATGTTGAGAGATCAGGTTCTCTCTAGGAATCACCTTACAATCATTGCATTTTAGGCGGTCCACTTTTCTCACTAAGAAGTAATCTATTTGGCTCTTAACTGACTCACTCTTAAAAGTTATCAAATGCTCCTCCTCTTCTTATACATAGTATTGGCCACAACCAGGTCAGAAGCCAACGCAAAATCTAAGATACTCTCCAGCCCATATTCCTGGCACTAAAACCGTATCCACCATGCACCATTTCATAGCCTAGTTTATCTATGTCTACATGGCCATTAAAATCTCCATCTATAACCAGGTTTTCTCATACGGGCATCTCTTGTAAGATCTCATCCGTTTGCTCCCAAAAATCCCTCTTAGTCTGATCATCTAATCCTACTTGAGGGGCGTATGCACTAATAACGTTCACTATATTCCCTCCAATAACTAGTTTAACTAACATAATCATATCCCCTTTCCGAATGACTGCCACTACATTCTCCACTAGACCCTTGGCAATTATGATTCCTACCCCATTCTTGCGTCTGTCCTTACCACTATAATACAGTTTAAAAACCGGTATCCTCAATTTCCCTAGCTTTCTCACCTCCTCCCTCTTCTTATACATAGTATTGGCCGCCACCAGGTCAGAAGCCAACGCAAAATCTAAGATACTCTCTCCAGCCTCATTCCTGGCACTAAAATCGTATCCACCATGCACCATTTCATAGCCTAGTTTATCTATGTCTACATGGCCATTAAAATCTCCATCTATAACCAGGTTTTCTCATACGGGCATCTCTTGTAAGATCTCATCCGTTTGCTCCCAAAAATCCCTCTTAGTCTGATCATCTAATCCTACTTGAGGGGCGTATGCACTAATAACGTTCACTATATTCCCTCCAATAACTAGTTTAACTAACATAATCATATCTCCTTTCCGAATGACTGCCACTACATTCTCCACCAGACCCTTGGCAATTATGATTCCTACCCCATTCTTGCGTCTGTCCTTACTACTATAATACAGTTTAAAACCGGTATCCTCAATTTCCCTAGCTTTCTCACCCGTCCACTTAAGTTTCTTGTACGCAAGCTATACTAATTCTCCTACTAATCATAACATCTACCAATTCCATCGTCTTACCAGTTAAGGTTCCTATATTCCAAGTGGCTACCCTAAACCTGTAGTCTTGCACTAGCTTTTTTACCCACGTTCGTCCAAAAAAATGCGGAAACCTTTGCTCATTTTTCACCACACTCAGGCGTCGATGCAACGTCCCTTACTCACTTTTCGAAACACTCGGAGCCAAGCGCAACGCGTTACTTGAGGTATAAGACCTAACATTTAAACGATTTAAAGTAGGATTCATTTTCATAAGGATCCGAACGGTTTTTTTAACGTGTTGGCTGTCGGCTACCTAACACACAACCCTCCTCCTTAACCGGGCTTGGGACCGACGGAGTTGTTAACAATGCCGGCGGAGTTGTACAACTATCTCTACTTATATAGAAAATAATACAAATTTAAAAACGGTCTAAATTAAATAATGTTTTTATAAGACCAAATTACCTTGTTTCTTTCCGGGTAAACTACCAATAGGTCCTACTTTGGAGACTTATTACCTAATAGGTCCTACTTTGGAGACTTATTACCCATTAAGTCCTATTGATAAATTTATTAAGTGATAAAGATAAATTTATCAGTCTTTTATTTTTATGAATAAATTATAGTGATAAATTCATCAGTCTCTTTGTTTTATGAATAAATTTTTAGTGATAAATTATCACTCTATTATTTTATAGTGTTAAATTTATTAGTTAGGACCTGTAAGTAAATAAGTCTAGTTAATAGGACTAATTGGTAAGTACCCCTTTCTTTCCCTTTATTTTAGCCTTTCATCATTTGTTTGTTTGTTTTTTTGTTTTTTTTTTTTTTGGGGGGACCCTTTTCACCCTCCTTTTTTATATATGATTTTTTTGGTAAAAAAAATATTTTGAAAATTTTAAAACATATTTTTTGTATTATTTTTTTCAAATTAATTTTTAATTTTTTAAAATAAAATTTTAAAATTCAACCAAACAAAAATAATTTCCAATTAATTTTTTTTTCTAATTAGAATTAACTTGTTATAAAAAACAATGAGTAGAGTACAACAAATAAAATTAAAAATAGAATTAAATTGTTATAAAATAATGAGATAGAGTACAACAATAAAATAAAAAATAAATTAAATTAAAAACAAGGGTAAATTATATTAACTCCTTAAACTATTGACCATTTACAGTTTATCTTCCTAACGTTTTAAACCTAATAACTACTTCCCTCAAATTATTTGAATTTGAACATTAAGTCTTTCTGTTAGATATTTGGATGAAAAATTGTCAAGTGTTATTTACATGATGATTATATCAAATTTTTACAAAAAATAAAATAAGGTAATTTGGTCATAAAATTTTATATAATCATTATGTCTACAGTACTTGATAATTTTTCATCTAAATATCTAATAAAAAAATTTAATATTCAAATTCAAATAGTTTGAAGAGAATAATTATTGAGTTTAAAATATTAAGTGAGCAAAATATAAATGATTGATACTTTGAAAGGGTTTAATATAATTTATCCAAACCTTCATTGTAAAAGTTGGCAGAGCTCTCACGTGAAAGTTTTTTATTTTTTATTTTTTTAACACTACATTGTAATAGTTAATAATTTTATTATCAATTTCCTACCTCAAAATGGGATAATTTTGTCCATATAAAATAAATATATCACATTTATTAGCTTCTTGAAAAATACTAAATTTATTTATACTTTGAGCAGTACTATATGTTCTAATTTTTCTTCTACTTTTGTTCAATATCTCCATACAAGGGAAGGTAATTAATGCCAATTAGTTACTTCTTTGGGCATATGTTAACCAGGATTAATCTATATATATAAGGAAAAGGGTTTTTTTAGGGAGAAATTTTTTAGGAGTTTCAAATCCTCATTCTAATTTTCTTAATTTTAAATAATTATTTTTATTTAATAATCTCACATTAGAAAAAGAAAGAAAAAAAAAAAAAGAGTTGTTTTACTCATATAAAGTAAATATTATATTCGCACCCTATTTAGTGAGGAGCTTTGTGAGAGTTTCAATATCTCATATTAATTTTTTTAATTTTAAACAATTAAGAAAATCTCAATTGACTAACTTTTATTTGATAATCTCACATCGGAAAAATAAGGAAAAAGTTGTTTTACTCATGAATCTTATACTCCCATCTCATTTAATATTGTAATATTGTGCATGTTGCAATTCAATATAGTTTAAATTTTAAAAGTTTTAATTAATTAAATATGACCTAACCCATTAGGTTAAATCATTTTTGATTTGATTAATTCGTTAGTTTAACAGTAATTTTAGCGATTTTATACTTTTATTTGATAATCCCACATCGTAAAGATAAGGGAAAAATGAGTTGTTTTACTCATATAAATTAAATCTTATACTCTCATCTCATTTAGTGAGAAACCTTGTGAGAGTTTCAATATCTTATATGAATATTTTTGATTTTCTTAATTTTAAACAATTAAGAAAATCTCCATTGGTTAACTTTTATTTGATAATCCCACATCGGGAAAATAAGGAAAAAATGAGTTGTTTTACTCATATAAAGTGAATCTTATACTCTCATTCCATTTAATATTGTAATGTTGTGCATTTTTCAATTTAATATAGTTTAAATTTTAAAAGTTTTAATTAATTAATTATGACCTAGCCGATTAGGCTAAATTATTTTTTATTTGATTAATTTGTTGGTTTAACCACAATTTCAACGATTTTATACTTTTATTTGATAATCCCACAAATGGAAAAAAAGAGAAAAAATGAGTTGTTTTATTCATATAAAGTAAAATCTTATACTCTCATCCATTTAGTGAGGAGTCTTGTGCGAGTTTAAATATCTAATATTAATGTTTTTTTAATTTTCTTAATTTTAACAATTAAGAAAATATCTATTGGCACTTTTATTGATAATCCCACATCGGGAAAATAAGAAAAAAAAAAATGAGTTGTTTTATTCATATAAAATGAATCTTATACTTCTATCCAATTTAATATTGTATTGTGGCATGTTTCAATTCACATAGTTTAAATTTTAGAAGTTTTATTAATTAATTATAAGATAATTATAATTGTAGTGTTGTACATGTTTCAATTCAATATGTTTCAATGTCATTCTTACAAATCCTTAATACAAAAATTATGAGATATTATAATTTTAAATTTGTATTAAAACTTATAATTATGAGATAGATTATTATAATTTTAAATTTGTATTGTGTCGATTTTGATTTAAATTAATAGATTATTTTTCATTTTAGTGACAATTTAAATTTTATTAAAATAAAATTTAAAAGTTTAATTAATTAATTTTTGGTTTGGTCTTTTGACTAACTGATTAAGGTAAACTGTTTTTAGTTTGAATGATTTGTTGGTTTAACCGTGATTTTGGTGGTTTTATATGTTACGATGATTCTTTATTACTCATTTAGTTTTTAAAATTTCTTTAATTATTTCTCTTTCAAAAACCAATATGATAATTTTTTTAAATTCATATATTTTTATTCTAAAATAGTGAAGTATTGGAACTATGTCATTTTTTTTTTATTACAAAGCATAATTTTAATTATTAATTGTCAATACAACAATTTTAATCTATCTATACTATATATTATAGTAAAGGAACATTTGAAAATTTTATTTACGAGAGAAAAAAATACAATTATCATATTTTTAATAAATAATTTATTATTTTATTGCGTGCATAGCACGGGTGATATGCTAGTTTTTATAGATTGATATGGTATATTCATGTGGTACTTTCTTTCTATTAGTGAAAGATAGGAGACATAGTATTGAATATTTGAGGAACAATAAGGAGTATATACATTTATGATTGATAAAAAAAAATGGTAAGTAATCTTCATACCTTTCTGCGCTATTGTCACTCACTTGCTTTCCCAAATGGAGATATACACAACTCATAACAGCAATGAATAGAACTGGGAATGTGTAAACCAGAATTGTTGGACCTATAGCATGTAGTGCAACCAAACAATGAGTTTTTTTTTTTTTTTTTCTTTCTTTCTTTTCTATTTTTTTAAAAAATCAAAATCATGTCATTTTAACACAAATTTCTAAAATTGAAGTAATTTTGAACTTATTTTCTAAACTCAAACAATTATGTTATTTTATAAAGTCATCTGTTGAAAATACGAATTTAGATTTGCATGCCATGAAAAATAATTAAGTGCAACAGAATTAACTTGGTGGTGAAGTCATAGAAAAGACCCTAACTCCATTAAAAAATATGCTACTATTGAAATATAGAATAATTAAAATCATATATAGATCAAAACTTTGTGTTTGAACGGCATAAAATTTCTAAAACAAGAAATTTTTAATGATGACAGCCAATTTAGATATTCAACACAAATAAGTATTTCAAAATACGATTTTAATTAACTTATTTTAAAATTGTGTTTTCAAAACACACGATTTTGTAGCGCAATTTCAAAAATCAATTGTTGCATCTAAAAAATAAGTTTTGAAATAGAGTTCTTCAAAAGACTTTTTAATAAAATTATAACTTAAACTACCGAGTACTCACAATATTATTATTATTATTTTATTTTTTTTTTGTAAATTTTAATAATTATGTGGTAATAAAAAAAAATACATAGATAGCCATATAAGCAAAAGCTTGTGAATGGAAATGATGAAATAATGTTTGAAGTGATGAGCAGAGCACAAATATAAGATGAAATCAAACCTTGGAAACCAAAGTAAGTTGAATTGGTGTCAACAAGAATCTTCCCAAACCATGTCTTGTAGATGTGAGTCCCTGTCATTACCCACATCATAAGATATCCAACACAGACTGCCATTATTAACACCATTATAGCTTCCCTCATGATGATTATTACTCTTCTTCCATGTTCGAGTGAAGGGGCTGATCTCTTCACCACCATGGACTCCATCCTCTCACTCTCTCTCTCTCTCTCTCTAGAAGTTTAGCTACTCAGGAAAAAGACTGGAGGGAGAAACTCTGTTACAAGGGTATGTAAATAGCAATTGTGGTCTATATATGTATGTACAAAGCTTGCTATAGTTTGACCAATATGTTGCTAGTTAAAAGTTAGATAACTATACCTATACCTTTTTTTTTTTTTTTTTTAATAAATTACAAATACTCTTAAAATTTGTTTAAATTACAAATTGCTCCTATAGTTTAAAAAATTACAAATATACCTTCCCGTCAAATTTTTTATTTAATAGAATTAATTGAAAAAAATAAAATTTCTAACTGTTCACCTATACAATAATAAAATTATTTAAATTATTAATTGAAATAAAATTTTAACATTATTAAAAACTGTTAATTAACTTGATAATTTATTAATAAATGACATATTTATTATGAAATTAGAAATCTTAAGAGGAATTTATAATTTAAATTAGGAAAAGTTACCAATAAATCCTAAATGTTGAAATTGTGCTCCATTTAGTCCCAACTTTTTTTTTTTCTTTTGATCTATTTGATCCTTTGCTCAATGACGTAAATACCACTACATATTTTTCTGAATGCTTGAATAGGTGATGGTGTGGTGTGCATAACCTCATGTTTGTGTGTTTCCGAAATTTGTGTTCGGCATGTGTCACATTGAGGGTGATCGGTGGATGCCTCACAACAACAAAATGCATTAAGACTCTTTATGCTTTTTGCTTTGAAATAATGTATGTCATGTGACATACAGTGTTTGATGTGTCTTTGTGAGAGTGATCGGTGGGTGCCACACATCAACAAAGTACACTAAGGCTCTTTATGAGGGTGATTGGTGAGTGCCACACATCAACAAAGTACATGAAGACTCTTTATACTTTTTGCCTTGGAATGATGTATGTCACGTGAAACACATAAAGAATGGTATATTTGACCACTCAATGTTACCAAACAAAGGAAATAGGATCCACTGGTAAGATATTCCCCCACTAATAGGACTAATCAGAACAATATAAATAATCTTAGGACCAATCGGTAAAACTGTTTGTCAAATAGGATTTATTGGTAAATATTCCTTTAAATTAAATTTCAAGAGATATGTTTATAATTTACCTTTTTATTTTTGGTATAGATATCTATATCTATATCTATACAGTATTATATATGAGTAATGTTAAGTATCATGAAAAAATATCATAAAAATAATCATAAAAAATTCTTCATCGTTAAATTACACATAAAAAAAAAAAAACACACGATAATGAAAAGAGAAATCTTCATACTGAGGCTTCGTTTGGGAAGTGGATTGATTTTTTAATTTTTTTAGCTATTTTAACCTAGGCTAAAAAATTTGATTTGAGAAGAATTTTTTGACTTTTTAATTTTTTTAACTTTTTATAAAAAAGGGTGTAATGATTATAAGTTGGATGCTACGTTTTATTTTGTGTTTTTGGCTAAAATAGCCTAAAAAAAAAAAAAAAATTCATCTTCCCAAACGGAGGCTCATATATATAACAGGGAGTGTTCGCGTCTCGATTTTTTCTCAATCTACTATCAGAATTCTGTGTTGCCATCTCAAACTCTCACAGCCCCTCTCTCTCAACGGCAATCGAGGATGTCGAACAGCTCTCGCTCCGGGCCACCATCATCGCAGGTAACAAAACTTCCATTTCTCTCTCAATTTTTTTCTGAAATCTGGTTCTTCTCTAATCTGATGAGTGAAATAGTTTTGAATTCAGTTCTGAAATGGTTTGATTTTGGAAAGAAGAGACCTGACAAAAAGGGTTCTCTATCTAGTCTAGGGTTGAGAGCTTCTCTCTCTAGAGATTTTTTATGTTTTCACAGCCATGGTGGATGGGGAAATTTTCCCTATTGTTCAGCAAACAATTAGGATGCACAAATCAGCCAAGATGATGGATGGTAATTGAACTGGGTGAAATGTGAGTAAAAGTGTGTACAATATTTTATTTGCGTTTCACCTATTTTTTTTTTCTTTCTTTTCAAATCCCTTCCCAAATCCCTCAACCAAACCAACCAAACACAACTGGCTGAAGCTTTACTTTGCACCTTCACATGATTCCTTCAGTAGGGCAACTCGCATATAACTTTAGAGATAAACAAAACCTTGAGATGCACTGACTGCATCTAGGTTGGTGGGTGGGGAATAATTGAAGTGTCACCAGTCAGTGATTTAATTCTTGTTTGTTTATATATGACTTACCTACCAAAAAAAATAGAGAAATGGTTTGATTTTTAAATGTCTTCTATGATTGAAATGGTTTGGTTTGTCACTCAGTTTATGACTTATCTGAGAAGTTATTGCTCGTTTTCCCTGGGGAAATGACAATTTAGTGTTAATTGGAAAAAACAAATTGGATATTGGTGGTAAAATTTATGGAATTATTTGGATTTCATAATTTCTTGAACATGCAATGGTACCATTCTTTTTCATAATTGCTGAGTTTTTCTTCCCCAACTTTTGTCCTCCATATTAATATGAATTCTTTCTTGTCAATTTTCCGGGTTATAGTTTTTCCTTTGCTCTGCCCTTCTGACTTTAGCTAGCTCACATGAAATGAAAGTAAGCTTACTGCCTCTTTAGAACTCTTTCAAAGTATTCTTAGTGTTTGTGTTGAAACATTGACTTCATAAAGTATTCCTACTTGTAAAATTTCGAATTACATCTTCAATAGTTAGTAAATTGATGATAGATTTAATTAGTTTAGGATTGGTTAGAACCAAGATGCCAAGAGGATTAGGAGAATTTGACTCATGCAAAACAGTCCTTTTTTAAGTGAACAAATTTTGTGAGAAAAATTTGTAAATCAAAATGCGACCCCTGAATTTTGACATGTAAGAAATCCGTAATGAATTTGGGGATTTCAAGGAATACATATACTCAAGTCACATGCTATATAGATTGTGTAATAAATGACTATAAATCTTTCCTGGTCTGGCAAAGAATGGAGCCAACTTGAGTTCGTAAAAAGAACTTTTCACTTTAATTCTTTATATGGACCAAGTTACACATCAAAACTTATTTTGGTAAATTGATCCTTAATTCTTGAGACTTAATTCTTACAGTCTGTCATTTTTTTTTGTCAACAAAAAAATAATAAAAAAATTAAAAAAAAACCATGCAATCATATTGAATTTTTTTTTGAAAAGCCAACAAGAAATTTTATTAATAAAGAAGAAAGTGTGGAGGACAAGAAGTCCTCATACAATGGACAAGAAATGCAATCATATTGAATTTGACTGAATTAATTTATTATTTTCCAAGTGGTTTTGTTAAAATGGATTGAACAGTTACTTTGGGGGGGTATATTTTCTACATTGGTTATGAAAATTAGTGTCACTTTATGTCTGTTGCTGTCTATATTTACCAATTCACAAAATAAATCATATTTGGTCATCTTATACTCAACTTATATACTGTTCTGCACAGTTTGACAATTGGTAATGGCTTAACTTTTAGTTATGAGCTTTGACACTCTTCCTCATTCTTTCTTTTATGATTGTGAAATTTTAAATGTCTTTGCTGAATGTCATTTATCAGGTGATGTTCAACAAAAGAGGGATTGCCTAATAAAATCCAAGTCCAAAGACGGTCAGGCATTAGTTGCTAATAATACTGCCTAAAGTTTTCTAATCAAGACATAGATGTGATCTTAAGGTTAGATCTTCGATCCTCATGTGCACGCATTTACATCTCCAGGTGTGTGTTCCAAAAGGCCTTTGGTCCACTAGAAGGACAATGCACTGTTTTGTCTTTATAGTGCATGATTGCAATGAAGCTAAAATGCTTGATATTGTCAAATTGACAAGTAATTTACCTTCCACTTGATATGTTTTGAATTTTCTAAGTAAACACTGAGGCCCATGTTTGTTTGGTGGACATGACCTTGAGGGTAGATTGATAATCCAACAAAATGCATAATCTGATGTTTGGCTAAGAAAATTGGGATCTAGACTAATAGTTCATCCAGACATAGTATTCCCCATAATAAAAGATGTTCAAACTAAGAAAGTGTTCATATTAATTAGTTAAATTGAAAATTTGATAGATTTTCTCAATCCGTCCTCATAATCCTGAAACAATCCAAACATTGGGATGTGATACACAATCCAGAGGGATTTATAAAATGTTAATCTCATTTAATCCAGTCACCTAAAAGTTTTTATTAGATTATGAAACAATTTGTATTGTATTGTTATGTTAAGGTTTTAGTACTGAACCATAATATTAGTAGAGATAAGAACATGCATCACTTCTTTCATGTTGAAGTGAGTACTAACCAACATCAAATGGGATGGGTAATGTGATCACTAAAACTAGAACCTGTTGTTGGCTTCCTTCTGCTAGCATGTATGACCCAGCAGTGGATTTTTTCTCCCCTGTTCACATAGCTGTATCTTAATCTTCTTAGCTTGTATTTTATTAATGCCAATATCTCATCTGCATATCCAATATTCTAGCCAGTGTTAATAGTGACCATTATTGTAGGTGGAAACATTTGGTGCAATAGCAAAAACTGAAAAAAAAAAAAAAAAAAAAATTGCTTGCATTCTTGATAAGTATGAAGTGCTCCTTCATTTTCTTTTCTTTTGTTTTCCTGTTTATTGTTATGTATCCTTGTTTAATGGTTAGGTTTTGGTAGGAATAGAATGACCATTGGATTAAAATTTAAATTTTGAAGGTTTTCCAGGATTACTGTCTACACACACAGATCTCCTCAAGAAAAACCAATCCACAAGAAAAACAAATTCAAGAGATTTTGGTACTGATACTTGAAAAGAAAAGAAAAAACTTGAAGATCTAAAATATCTGCATCGTTATTTTGAAGGACTTCTTGTTCTTGACCTCTATCATGTGCAATTTTATAGCCTCTATTTTATTTATACATTTTGATCTATATTATGAATTTCATAAGGTTTATAATCACATTCTTCCAAATTACATATTACATCAATTCATGGGCATGTGCTATATCGTGCAAAACTAAGAGCTCTTCTTAGAGAATCTGCAACTTGGAGATTATGTTCTTTAATCGAAACTGGTGTAAATACTATATTGTGCACCAATTTGTTTGATAATTAGATTACCTTAAAAGGTGCAAAAATGGCTTAAACACAGTTTATAGAAAAGTGCATTACTTGCATGCCCGCGAGCATTCCTTGGTTTGAAACTTTTACTTGTGACTCCATCGCAAACTAATCGCGATAATGATAGGGAGGTCCATGGGTTAGCTTAAGTATTTGACCTGTTTACACACACACAACACACCTCTCTTGGATTTGGCATGAATTATTAGTCTCAAATTTTCAATACTATGCTCATTCACTGTTTTGTCAAACACTTCACTTTCTAGAATCTGCTTATTTTCATTGATGTTATGGAGTCGTTGCTAGACATGATTTTTGTAATTTGTCAAAGCTTGTGGTTGCAAGAAATATAATGAAGGATATGTGGAGTCACTTGAATGAACATATATTGATTATGAAAGATAGTTCATCATACAAATCCTACGGAGCTTCATGTACAAGGCATAGGGCTGTAAATGTCTCAGGTTATTCATAAGTAGCTAAGGCAATGCTTATTAGGAGCTCTAGAATTCTCATTTCTTGGCCTGGCCAACCTCACACTCAAGCTGGACCTCCTAGGTTGTTAATGAGTAGCAGTGTTGTATGACCCACCAGCTCTTTAGAATCGATGTTAATAGAGCTTATAAATGTAGATTATTCTATGATCACTACAATTGTCTTTCCAAAAATCAAAAGAGGCTTATACATGATGTAACTAAGAACATTATTAGGTCCATCTTTCATCCTCCATCCCCTCTCTAACCATCCTTGCATGTCCAAGTGAGAAGCTTTTTACCAGATCATAGAATAGAGAATTTGTCCCCTAAAACAAGTTTAGACAGCAACTCTTTAATAATTGCATTCTATAGTCCTAAGCCACCTGTACACACTTTTGACCAGGAAATGTTTTCAAATAATTATTATTATTTTTTAAGTAAAACATCTACCAATGTTCCAATTATGAATTGAACCTTGTGCTTTCACAATGAATTCCAATAAATTTTTGCATTATCTAAATTTCACTTGTGTGCTGGGGATAAGATGGATCCCATACCTTTTTATAACTCCATAACCATGACTACCCACAACACAACCAATATGGAAGCATGGTGTTTCTCCACAGCCTCACAGAGAACATTTGTAGAATCTTGCTCTCTATCTGATGTATAATAATCATTACAAATCGTTCTTTGATATGTGATCACTTTGTATGAATTCAATTTCTTAAGAGGGAAATATTTTACTCTATTTTGACTTTTGTTTAGCTTATTAATTTTATGCAAGAGGTGACAGTTTCTAATGTTGTTTATCTACTCATTAATTGTTCTTTTTTCTTTTTTTTTTTTACTCTCAGAGAGAAGACAATCCTTCCTAGTTGTAAGCTTGAAATTCTCTTTCGCACTTCCTATCATGTCGCAAAAACGTACTTATACAAAATCTACTATCATCTACTTTTTTTAAACCTCATCACACAACAACTAAGTATTACATTTGCTTTCTTTAATTATTTAATTTTTCCAAATGATCAAACTTTCAAACATTGAGAATAGAAAGAACTTCTCTCTCTTTAGAACTCTTCTAGAATTGACGTTTTTGTCTTCTATTTTGAACCAAAGACTCAAAAAAAAAAAAAAAAAAAAAAAAAAAAGAAAGAAGAAAAAAGATTTACCCTCTACAAATACATTCCCAATTTTAGTAACTTCTTCTTAATACACTAAGTGAAAATTGTGATCATCACCAAATTGTTTTAACAGGCCAATGAGAGTGCCGTAATGTCATAAATTAAGTAGTTAGTGACCAACATCACAATCACAACATTTGGAAAAATGCAACACATCTCATGAGCAGCTGATGCAACCACCTTAACGAAATGCATTCTCAAAAACCAGTCTTCCATACCAGAGCATTTCCCTATTTTGCCAACTCGTCACCATCATTTAGAAAACAAATTTGAGAGTGAGTTTTTATTTTGTTTTATGGTCTATTCAGAAGGTTCCAAATGGCCATGTTTTAAAAAATGATGAAGCAAATTGGTGGGATTGGTTCGCTTGATCAAGTAAGAGTTTATTTTTTAGTTAACCCAATCAATCATTAAGTTTGTTCCTCCATTAGGGTAGCTCAATTGGTGGTGTTACTGACCTAATAGGGTGTTTTGTTGATTTTCAAACGGAATGTACTGAGTTTTATTTCTTATGCACTTGTGTTGTCCACTACACATCATCCACTACACATTCATGCATATATTGATATTCACTTTAGTGTATCTATTAAAAAATCTATAATGATTCCTTAATTTTCTCACATTCAATCTTCTACTTTCTGCTTCTGCGTTGTGTTTTGCTTACATTTTGAAGACCATTCTAAATTAATAGTCATATGCAGCTTCGTTGCTTTACTTTTTGCTTTTATTAAGTAGTGATGAATTATTTGCATTCCACTGATTTATTTCTCATGCGTTTGCCTTTAAATAACACTGAAAATCAAGAGAGTGAGCATGCCAGTTGAATAAAGAGCATGATATGAGTCCAATTATATTGAACATGGGAGAAATTCCCTGGAATTTAGAATGTAGCTGCTGCATATAAGAGAACAAGGGATTCCCAAAAAAACTCAATTTAATTAATTTGAATTGGAGTCAACTCAATGAATTTTTTTGCACCATACAGCTCCATCTAGAGTCATATCCTCCCTTATTTCATTATTGCCAATAAAATTTTATATTCACTTTCCTTACTGAAACGCATGGGAGATGAAACAAGAGCTATAATTGTATATTCACTTTCTTTTTGAGGGAGTAAAGTAAGAGCCATATAATTTACCTTTCAATCTTACTACCTAAAATCATGTTTCAGCACTGTCGCATAACTATGTTTTCTTTTATAAGGGTTTATTTTTTATACAAAGTAAGAGGTGTCTATGTTTGCTCTTTCAGTAACTTTGAGTATCATAGCTTAATTCATCTATCTTACTTCCCATTGTTTCCTCATATTATGTCTTATATTTGTAATTCTATTCGCTCTATTTTCAGTTAGATTATATGCCCTTTTATGTTTGTTGTAGAATCTTCAATTTGAATTTAAATTTCCTTTTGTTTGTTGATTTCTACTACGGGATGAACCTATTGATGACAGTCAAAATGAAAGCTCATTCATCACCTATAGCTGGATTTCAATGTCGTGGCAAAATGCTTGTTGGTGATTATTGTTCATTCCAACTTTTTATGATGTCATCTATTCAGCCTCAATATTGTGAGCCTACTCTATTTGAATCCTCTGTTACAAGTGAACTAGGGGTTGATTTCACTCAGCTTAAGGATGAAGTCTTTGTACTTCTTCGCCAACTTAACATGCATAAGTCCTCAAACAATTTGCTTCATGATTTTCTTTCTCAATCTCCACCTTTGAAATTGCTTATTCATTTTGACGACATTGTCAAAGAAGAGTTAACATGCATAAGTCCTCAAACAATTTGCTTCATGATATTCTTTCTCAATCTCCCCCTTTGAAATTGCTTATTCATTTTGACAACATTGTCAAAGAAGAGTTAACATGCATAAGTCCTCAAACAATTTGCTTCACGATATTCTTTCTCAATCTCCACCTTTGAAATTGCTTATTCATTTTTACAACATTGTCAAAGAAGAGTTAGGGATGGAATATCAACATCTTTTGGATAAATATCACGATCAAGTTGCTTTTAATGCAAATCAGAGTAGTGCATCGGCCTAACTTTGTAACATTGTTAATACTGTTTATATATAGATGTTTTGTTCTTCTTCCCTATGTGTATGGTGATGTTTTATGTTATTTGGTGTTATCAACTCTTCTTTTTATTATTTTTTCCCTTTTAATTTTTGTTAATGTGATTAGAATGAGTTTCCTGTGTTTTACTAGCTGATTTGTGCACAATAATTATCATGTGTAGGTCCAATCCTAGATACTTGATTTTGTGATGTTTCTGTGTCAAGTTCATAATTTTCTGCAAAAAACATATTGACTTTTAAGCTATTTCAGTCTATCTTACACTATTTGTCGTTGACAAGATGATTACCATGGATGAATTTGTCAATCGATTCACAAAATGGCTTGACGACGCAAAGCGTTCAATGGATAAAGAATACCACTTGGTAAAATCATTGAAAGATTTATATCAGGTAATTTGATCTATATGAATTCTACACATGGATCCGTTCTTATTTATTTATGATTAATTAGCAGCTTTCAAATCCCATCTTGCTACAAATCTCACAGATTTTGCAACCTTGGATTCAAAAGTAAATAGAGGAACATGAATGCAGAACCAACTAATATCACAAATTTTAGTACATACATATTCAAAGCTTGGAACATCAGATACACAAACCATCAAAAGATTAGTGCTTTTATTTTTCATTTTCTTCGTTTTTTTTTTTTTTTGGAAAACAAAACAAGGAAAAGTCCAAACCGCGTTAGTATCGTTATCTGTTTTCTGTTTTCATTTTCCGAAAAGCACTTCCTCATCTTTACTATTCTCTCTTTTCATTCGCCATAAAACGCTTTCTAATCTTTATTATTCCTGATCAATGCTATAGGGAAGCATATGGAATGAACAAAAAACACACAAAAAATCAGAATATTATACAAAAAAATTTATCTGAGTTTTATCACTCAATCAATAATTGATTTCCCAAAAAGGCTTACAACCTAATTTGTAGTAAACATTACAAGGTCACCAGATCACAATACACATCCCAAATCAACCCAAATTCACTTCCCACAAAAATCACAATTCAAAATGGATTATCTACACCTCAAAATATTTTATTGTTTATTTACTTTGTTTATCTTAAAGCTTTTTAGGTTAGTTTATCCTTTTGTATGTAACTTGCGGCTATATAAATTTCATAAGTAAAATTTTGCATTAAGGAGACAAACCGACTTGGTAGATATTTTACAGCTGGAAATGTTGTTTTGTCTTGGGGGCAGCAAGAGGAAGATCAGCTACGTCACGGTGATGCTGAAGATCAACTTTTTCCTACTCAACTGTGCATTACATGGTCATGAAATAGTATCTGTTACTTGTGGAGCTGATCATACAATTGCATTTTCTGAGTCAAGTATGCAAGTGTACAGTTGGGGATGGTAGGGTTTTTTGATTTGTCTATCAGAATATAGAAAAACCTACTTTGCCTCAGTAATGCTTAGGTAAAATTTGAGAACTTTGCTTTTTGGGGAACAACTTTGAACCATAAAAGCCCACTTTTCACCGTTTGGTTTGTTGGCACTTGATCTCAACTTAAGTCCATTTGGAAAGGATTCAAGTGGGTTGAATCATGGGCATAGGCCGTCGTGCAGCCTCGCAATATTAATAGGGACTCACCTTGCTACACATTTATCTTATACATGTCATGTATTTTTTAACAAATGTTATGTAAGGTTGGTCCTCACTTTATGGGGGCCAAGGCAAAGTTTAAAAATGGGGCTTTTATACATAATTAAAAAAATATATATTTATTTAGTGTTTTTTGGCTTATACCAATACAAAATTTGCTTGTATATATAAATATTAAAATTATTAATTTTTTTACCTATACTATGCACGAAAATTATCTAAAATATTAGGTGATAAATTTAATTTGAAAATATTATATTAGTGAATAATTTGATTGTAACTTGTTTTTTACAATAATTATAATTTGAAATAGATTTTGGATATTTTTGATGAGTAATGTTATTAATTTATTTAAATTTTTTTATGAAGAAATTGATTGAATGTAAAATTTGATCAATTTTGGCATAAAAAATTATTTCTCAAGGCAAATGTGTCTGGTATAATCGACAATATTTTATAAATAATCTATACATTTAGCAAATAATCATTTATTATTATTAAATGATTCACCACTTCAATTATTTTATAATAAAAAATCAGTGAAATTTTATTTTTAAACTACTAATATAATAATGGAATGTTTGGTTCACTAAAATGAGATTGAATAGAATGAAATAGTCATTTTTCATCCTCTCTATAGAATGACTATATTACAATGATGATTCTATTTGTAATATTTTTTTCATCATTTTTTTAGTGAATCAAACGTGAAAATAAACATTAAGATAGAATAATTATTTTATTTTAATGAATCAAACTTAACATATGAACTAAATCATTCGGGGCTCTACTTTTTACACAAAATTCAGGGGCTTGAGGTGGTCACCTTGGTGGCCTTGCCTCATGGCGTGCCCTGCTGTTATGTAATTTTTTAGTAGAGTTATAACAATTTTTGGATTAGAAAATGTTACACAATTTGTGGTTAAAAAATGTCTTGATAAAAAAATGTGTAACATTACTACAAAAATTGTTAACATTACTTTAAATACGTAATTTCATCTTTAAACTATACATTGTCATAATTTTATAAAAAAATAATTGCGTAATATTTATCAAAAACATACATAACATGTACAAGAAATAATATGAGTATATATTCAACGGTTTCCCTAATAAATATATCAACAATATATTTGTTAGGAAACAACTAAAGAAGTCATATATAAATATTTTTTATTTTTTTGGACCGTGTTGTTTGGGTCTGGGTTTCACCAATTGTCCCATTTTAATGCTGAGGTTTAGACTCTCTAGAGTCTTTTTATATCATTTTACAATATTGGGAAAATTTAGAAGACTCTAAAAGGTTATAGAGAAATTTGGAAGGCTTTAGAACTTCCTAGAACTATTTGAAACTTGGTAAAACTCTAGAGAAATCTAGAATGCGTATGTAGTAGAATAATTTAGAAAATTCTATAATATAGTGAAATAACGAAAAGTGTATTTCAGAATACTAATGATAATCAGAAAGCTCATATGAACCCAAATCTTTATGAATTAGCTACCTATGTACTATGAAGTACAGACACGGACATGCATACAGATACTGACACGAATACAGACACGAGATACAGCAATTTCTAAAAAATAGGGATACAGACAAGGTAGGGGACATGACAAATTTTTTAGTTTTTTATATTTTAATACACATTAATTATTTTATTTATTTATTATATTTTTTAAATAATATGTTATTGTTGATTTATTATTATTTTTTTAAATGATAGATATTATAAATAAAAATATATAACAAATAAAGAATAATAAAATATGTTAAAATAAATAAAAAGAAAAATTAAAATTATTATTTTTATATTTTTTTATTATATATGATTTAATTATTTTTTTTAAATAATTGGTTGATTTATTTTATTTATTATATGTTAAAAGTTAAGAAATAATAATTATAATTAAATATTTTATTATACAAGATAAAAATTATAATTTATAAATTTTATTATTATATATATCATAAATTATATTATATTTTATATATGATCAATATCATTATCTATATAAAGTAAATTATATGCAAAAACAGAGAGAAAGAGGGAGAGGGAGAACAGAGACGATCGAAGAGAGAGAGAGAGAGCGAGCGTGAGAGAGAGAGAGAGCTTAGATGACTGCTTGACTACTGAGAGAGAGGGGCTTACCTTCGATCGACTTGATGGAGGTCGAGGGTCTTCGATCGACTGGATGGAGGCGGTGGATCGACTGGTTCAAATCGACTGATGGAGGTAGGTCTTCGACTAGATAAGCCTGAACCGACTGTCTCTTGACCTTACTCTGGTACTACAATGGTACTACAATGCCTTGGTATGTCTCTTGACCTTAATCTTCTCCTTTACTCTTCTCTTTTGCTCTTTGTGTCTAGATTTGGACACGCGTGTCCAGATTTGGTGGACACGCGTGTCGCCGCCGTGTCCCCTGCAAAAAAATAATTAAATTAACCCGTACGTGTCCCCGGTACACTTTGTACAATGGACTATGCTTTTGAATCTTATCGACTGTTTTCCAACCATCTAGTTCTTGAAGACGGTTGATTTTTATCTCTAAAGAACTTTTCTGGTGGCGGGGTAAATAAAATAATTAATATTCCGTATAACTTTTGTTTTGAGTGTCCACAATGCTCCCTGATACGTGATCAATAGAGAACAACATTAAGTGCAAATGCAAAATATTGAACTCAAACTCAACTCAAACAATAATATATAGTGTATAAACAGGGGATTGGTGGTGCGGAAAGACTATCCATATTAGGTGGAGATTTATATCCTTATCACTTTACAATAGTTTATTGTTGATTTTGCAACACGAAAAGAAAGTATTTCATGTCATTGGGACATCTAGGATCATCTCCTTGAGCATTTCATACTTGACATTGCGAAAATTACTTTTTATATCCTTGTCTCAGCTGTATGTCATTTTACGTATTTGCAACCCTATAAACTTTGGTATACCCTTGCAAATGACAATATTTTTCATAGGTCAATGCAACACTTCCTGTCATGCAAATGACAAAAGTATACAACATATACCTGAAAAGTTAAAAAATATATGTATAAAATAACTTTTTAAAAATAAATTTTACTTAAGTCAACAAATGAATAAATTTAAAAACAAAATAACTTCAGATTTTATATCTCACATTTTGAAATCCTTTTCGCATATAGAATTTATAAACGCCAATTTTCTTAAGTATAAAAGAAGATTACTCTCTCAGGCTTGTAAATAATTTTACTTGGACCATTTCATTTAAATTGGAGATTAAAATAAATAATTTGAGATATTTATCAAATTTTTAAGGTTTTAATTTGGCTTTTCTGTCTAAATTAGAGGTTAAAATTAATACTTTTGGGACTTTTGTTAATTTTTCAAGGTATACACGTAGATAAAATTATCAAAAATCAAATGGAAGGAACAAACTGAAACTAAACTTAAATTGTGGAGATCAAACAGTTCAGATTGAAGTCAGTGATGCCCTCAATTATTGGTGAAACTCAGACATTATTCATAAGAGGAAGGAATATCCTAGATGGGGTGTTTATTGCTAATGAAGCAGTTGATAGATGGAAGAAGGCCAAGCTGCGAGGGTTGATTATCAAGTTGGACTTTGAGAAAGCCTTTGATTCAGTAAACTGAGAATTCTTGTTCTCTATGATGTCTAGCTTTGGTTTTGGGTCTAAATGGGCCTTTTGGATGAAAGCTTGTGTGTCTTCAGGCTGAATCTTCATCCTCGTGAATGGATCACCAACTAATGAGTTCTCTTCAAAAAGAGGCCTTAGGCAAGGTGACCCATTATCACCATTCCTATTCAATATAGTGGCTGAAGGGCTCAATATTCTCCTTACCAGAGCACTTAATCTTGGCATTCTGAATGGAGTTTTGGTTGGGGGCTAACAAGTAGGCAAAATTAAGGAGGACAAGAGGTTTGCTTACATCACCAAGCCACCACAAAAATAACTAGCATACTCATAAACTAAGTAAGATTGGCACAAAATGGCAGAAACTTTCAAAGGAAATATTCCACTCTTTAGGGGAGAGCTGCCATTGGTAACTTGGAGCTTCATGCAGTGAATGGGAAGAGATTCCTCCTCCACGTCCCACGTACTCGTTGTCCTCGTCCTCGTCCTCGTTCTCGTCCTCGTCCTCGTCCTCGTCCTCGTCCTCGGTCAAGGAATCCTCCTCCGTTATGCTTGTTGGATTGGGATGACACTTTACCACGGAAAACCAAAACAAAGCAGAACTTATCATTGCCTAGATGGGCCAAGCTCAGAGGAGGACCAGTATTCTCAGGTATGTAAGACCGTCCATAGTCATGGACATTGAACTTGCCCAAGAACCATGTCTTTCTCATTAAATCATACCCAATTAGGCATGCAGTAGTGTGTCGAGCTGAATACCAATACAACATGCTGTCAAGAGCCAATGCAGGTCCCATTAAGCCATCTGGACCAGAGAACCGGGTCTTGGGTATTTCAAACTCTTCACTCACCCAATTTTTGGTATTAACATTGTATCTTCGGAGGACACGATCCTCAGGCCAACCCACCATAATACATGGCTTGGGAACATGTATAGTTGTAGAGAATATACGTTTAATGATAATTGGAAAAGGTGGAATAGGAGCAGGGTTAGGTAGAGACTCCCATTGATTTAGGCTCGGGTCAAAAGCCATGGCCCATGGTGATGGTGGTTCTAAACCACCCAGGCAATAAAAACTTGTCATCCAGAACCAAAGTGTGTATATCTGCCCCTAGGGCATGAGGCAATTGAGGAAAGATGTCTAATTTCTTGCAATAGGATTATTACCAAGGTCAATTCGAACCAATTGATTTCCTTTTTGTCATTCCTCCATTGACAAACGAACTGGTATAATGAAGAGTTGTGAATCACCCAACTAGCACCACTTAAAGTATGCAATTTTGCGGTCAAAATGGGTTTGAGAAATTGATCAGAACCAAAATCATACCTTTCATAGTCGTCTTGGTGAAAAGGAAGACGAGGGTGGTTGTGGGGAAATTGTTGATTGTCATGGTCGACGTCCTCGGAGACTTGAAAAGCGTACCAATAAGACTCATCAATTAGTTAGACAAATATAGGCAATTTTTGAAGAAGAAGATGAAGAAGGTGGTAGTGGTAATGATGAGAGTGATGAGATTGAGGGTGTGGTGATTCAGAATATATAAATGGATCAGGAACAGGATGAGCTATTTCTTGTTCCCAATCCAACAATCACTCATCGTGTTCCTGATCCATTTATATATTCTGAATCACCACCACCCTCAATCTCATCACTCTCACCATTACGACTACCACTACCACCTTCTTCATCTTCTTCTTAAAAAATGCCTATATTTGTCTAACTGATATTGATGAGTCTTATTGGTACGCTTTTCAAGTCTCCGAGGACGTTGACCATGACAATCAACAATTTCCCCACAACCCCCTCGTCTTCTTTTCACCAAGACGACTATGAAAGGTATGATTTTGGTTCTGATCAATTTCTCAAACCCATTTTGACTGCAAAATTGCATACTTTAAGTGGTGCTAGCTGGGTGATTCACAACTCTTCATTATACAGTTCGTTCGTTAATGGAGGAATGACAAAAAGGGAAATCAATTGGTTCGAATTGACCTTGGTAATAATCCTATTGCCAAGAAATTAGACATCTTTCCTCAATTGCCTCATGCCCTAGGGGCAGATATACACACTTTGGTTCTAGATGACAAGTTTTATTGCCTGGGTGGTTTAGAACCACCACCATCACCATGGGCCATGGCTTTCGACCCGAGCCTAAATCAATGGGAGTCTCTACCTAACCCTGCTCCTATTCCACCTTTTCCAATTATCATTAAACGTATATTCTCTGCAGCTATACATGTTCCCAAGCCACGTATTGTGGTGGGTTGGCCTGAGGATCGTGTCCTCCGAAGATACGATGTTAATACAAAAAATTGGGTGAGTGAAGAGTTTGAAATACCCAAGACCCGGTTCTTTGGTCCAGATGACTTCATGGAACCTGCATTGGCTCTTGACAGCATGTTGTATTGGTATTCAGCTCGACACACTACTGCATGCCTAATTGGGTATGATTTAATGAGAAAGACATGGTTCATGGGCAAGTTCAATGTCCATGACTATGGACGGTCTTACATACTTGAGGGTACAGGTCCTCCTCCTCCTCCAAGCTTGGCCCATCTAGACGGTGATAAGTTCTGTTTGTTTTGGTTTTCAGTGGTGACACTCAATCCAACATTTATAACTGAAGGGGAGCAGGAGTCCTTGTCCAAAGAGGAGGAGGAGGTGGTCCCCATACCACTTAATTTTGAATCTCTTAATTATGAATCTCTTCACATTCACTGCATGAAGCTCCAAGTTACCAATGGTAGCTCTCCCCTAAAGAGTGGAATATTTCCTTTGAAAGTTTTTGCCATTTCGTGCCAATCTTACTTAGTTAATGAGTATGCTGGGTATTTGTGTGGTGGCTTGGTGGTGTAAGCAAGCCTCTTGTCCTCTTTAATTTTGCCTACTTGTATCAAATTTAATTATTATTTATTTATACACCACAACCATTTTGTTTTATAGGTCTCTTAGTTGGATTAGTTTGCGTTGCAAGCCCTTATTTTAAAGGATGTATATAATACAATCTTGGAATTTGACAAAACACATACTTGTGAGAAAACTTCGTTTGTTATGTTGGTTTGGTTATATGTAATAATTCTTTTGTTACTTTTCCACAACGAATAACCAATTAGGCTTAAACTTGCTTTTTTGGACTGATGTTAAAAACTAATTGCAATGCTTGCTTCTCATACTGAATATAATGCCTGAATAACAAAAACAAACAATTCTCAACACAATTTGATCCCAATCAAAACCAACCATCCTATAACCAATATTATTGGTTATCAGGTAAAATATATTAAACATCTTTTGAGAGTAACAATCCATGAGATTAGTGTAAGATTGGTTATCCAGTGATTGTGAGGGGATTAACAATCCATGAGATTAGTACAAGTTTGATTATCCATGATTGTGAATCATGGATTAATAATCTCAATCCTATGCTATAATCCGCCCAATCAAACAGGCCTTTCATGAATTATTTGATATGCTGGAGATTCTTCTTGCCTGTGAAAGTGTTATCTCTACCCTACAAAGCAAACAGGTCAGTTTGCGAGGAAACATTTGCTAGGCATGCTTACAAAACACTCTGTCCCATATAACATCATTGGTCTAATAGCCGTTCTATAGAACTTACCTTTTAATCTAGTAGGTATTCGTTTATCGCACAGTACCCTAAATGCATTTCTCCACTTACACCATCCCACCTTAATCCTATGGGTCACATCCGCATCAATCGCCCTCGCTGTTGTGATAATCGATCCTAAATAACGAAAATGTTCACTCTTAGACAGTTCTTAGTTCTCAATCTTCACTTCTTCTTTGATTTCATTGTTACTGTTACTAAATTTACACTTCATGTATTTTGTCTTAGTTCTGCTTATCCGGAATCCTTTAGATTCAAGAGCTTTTATCCAAATCTCCAATTTTGTGTTAACTCCTCCTCCAGTCTCATCCACTAACACGATATCGTCTACAAAAAGCATACACCATGGCACGTCATCTCGTCAACTAATTCATAACTAAAGCAAAAAAATAAGGACTTAAGGTAGATCCTTGGTGTAATCTTACAGTGATAGGAAATTCATTTGTCTCTCTAGCGGGCGATCTAATAGTGGTCATCACCCCTTCATACACTACAAGAATTTACACATTTTGCGACCACTTTTGCCGACCAAAAAAATTTTGGTCGCAAAAAAATGACATTTGACGACCAAAAAATGAGTTGGTCGCAGAAAGTGGTATGCTTTGCCGACCAACTACAAATTTGGTCGCGGAAGGTCACATTTTTTTTGGTGACCAAAAATTTGGTTGCCAAAAACTTATTTTCAGCAACCAAAAAAAATTAGTCGCCAAATTAGTAGTACTTTTAGCGACTAATATTTTAGTCGCCATTGATTGAGATTTGGCGACTAAAAAAATTGTCGGCGAAGGTACTTTTTTTGTGACTAATATGGTCTTTTGGTCGCCAAAAACTTATTTTCAGCAACCAAAAAAATCAGTCGCCAAATTAAATATTTAGCGACTAATATTTTAGTCGCCGTTGATTGAGATTTGGCTACTAAAAAGATTTGTCGGCAAAGGTACCTTTTCTGCGACTAATATTTTCGTCGCCAAATATTAATGAAATTTATTTACTTTTGATCTTTGCCGACCAAAAATGTGGTCGGCAAAATACTTATTTTTAGTGACAAAAAAACATTTTGTCGGCAATAAAGTTAAACAATTTCAAAAACACAGATTCATTTTTTGGTGGGAATACACTCTTACATTACCGCCCAATTTATTTTCTATCAATATGTACATAGACCCAAACAAGTTCAGTCTCTTGCTCTCTCTCTCTCTCTCATAGACTCACCATCGTTGATTTGCCGTTCACAGTCACTGTCGGTCTTCCACCGTCGTTCACCCTCGATCTTCCACTGTCGCGCATCATTACAAATCAAAGTGCAACAATGGCAACCTCTCTCTCTCTCTCTCTATATATATATATATATCTATATCTCTATACATACAAATATATGTGTAGCTAATTTCGAATTAGATTTAGATTTCGATTTAGATTTCTTTCAATCTTGTTTTCAATTCTAACCTCCTTTGCTAATGGAATTAATTATTGTTCTCACCTCCTTTGCTAATGGACTCCTCCGAAGTCATTTCGTGAGTATATTCCTTCTCCACCGTGAACAACCACCATCAGCCCTCTTTTCCCTTTTACCCCTGTTTCTCCCCCCTCCCTCTCTCTATATATATACTATATAATTGTTATATGAATTTGGCTATGGTGAGAGTATGTGGATGACCTGTTCAATGAAATTCCAATATGGGTTTTGAATTAGAGAAATAATGATAGTCTGTTGGATGAACTGGGTTTGGACTGATTGTCTTTTGATTATATTAAAAGATGTTGGAAATAAGAAGAATACAAGGAATGTTAAAATTATATAAGCAATATGAATTTATTGCTTTATAGTTCTGTTTAGCTTGGAGTGGGCACAAGATTCAGTAGTTTTCTACTCACCTCACCTCCAAGTGAAAAGATGTTGATAAAGGATGAATACATCCTGGTTTGGTTTTAATTCAGTTTTTTATTTTATTTTATTTTATTTTTTTATACCCATTAATTCCTGCTTGATTTTGTCAAATATGCAGCTTTTGGGCGAGCTTAACATGGGAGGTGTGAAGGCAGATGGTGGTGACGGTACTTCAACTTAAATTCAGATATAATCAGTTTTTTAAACCCATTAACAGAAGCAATAATATTAATATATTTTTTGGTTTAATGAAGAACAGAATGGGATAAAACGTCTCTTGGAAAATCAGTCAGATATTTCAGGTCATCTTTTTTGCAGCTTCTGTTAAAGTCATGCAAGGTATGTCTCATTCATTTATATACCAAACTATATTTCATGTTAATAATTTTTTTCCTCAAATGTTATCTTTTATTTTTTATTTTTACTTTAAACAAAGAGTGGTTTAAAGGAGAAAGCAACAGCATTGAAACAAGCTATTTACAATATATTGCAGGAGGAGATAGAAAGTTCTTACAGTGCAAAACTTCGGGAGTCAAAAAATTCACTGAGCTGGTAGTCTTTTCTGAGCTTTTAGCTTTCTAGGATTGTGCCATAAGAAGTAAGTGAAAATTATGTAAAGTGTTATTACTCTATTTTTATGTTGTGAAATTGTGTCTCGAAGAATCCAGTAGAATTAAAAAGAACATTGACAGTTGTGTAAATTATCATGATGTCAAACCATTACAGTTTCCCTCTCTGTTTGTTGATCTTGGTATTTTATTTATTTATTTATTGTTGATAAATCTAGAACTGACCACTTTTGAGATTGAAAGAAATGATTTGGTTAAATGTTTAGCAGAATTGGAATGGATTGAAAGTAACCAAATAGTGTCTCTGTTGTGTTGAGAGTTGAACATTGCTTTCACTTGTGCATTGCTTTCTATCTGATTAACATTGCTTTATAGTGTCTCTAATTAACTTTTGGAGCTGTTCTTATTTGGAAAAAGAATTATGGTGTAGTGCCTGTCATTTACCCATTGGGTGGTATAGAAATTTTTTCAAATATAACACCATACTCTTGTTTACAGTTGAGCACATGTTTTGACTAATCAAATAAGAATTATGGTGTAGTGCACATGTTTTGACTAATCAAATGTGGTGTAGTGCACATGTTTTGACTAATCATGTTTTGACCACATAATTACTCTGCAAACCATAGATCCCCTGTACCAAAAATCTGTTACTAAAATGTGGGACCTCTAGTGATGTTTACAATGTCTCATGTCATTTCTTTATGTCAGTAGCTTTAGGGGAATTGAGTTCTATCCTCTTTTGTATTTTTCTTTCATGATCTTGTCAATTGACCTTGCTTCGGGTCTCTGTCATTTTTGTAAAGCTATGGTTATAATTTTTGCATCATATTTGTTTTAGTATGATCTACCGTTGTTGATTGTGTTATCCTTTGCACTTGTACTAATGTCAGATGGTTTCTCCTAATGCTAATTGCCTGTATGTGGTTGAAGCATCTATGGCACATAGATCATCAGATGAATCCTTAGTCTATGCTATATGATTTTTTTTTACTAGCACTTTATTTACCTTCAATGGCATCTGTTACAGCTGAAAATATTTGCAGGATTGGCCTTTCCTCCCCTTTACTTCTACAATGGAGGAGTTAGATAGTTCCTTGCTACAATAAAGCAACATGTTTTATTGCGAGGTAGGTTGTTTTTAATTTTAATTGTTCTTTTCAACTTGAAATCCTTTGATTGTGAGTAATGAGCATAGTTGGAGATAGAATAAATTTGTTTTTTGGACTAGAATATATTTTTTTTATTATTGCAATATGAATGTCGAATTCCCTAGTTTGTTTTTCTGACAATCTATTTTAATTTAATATGATTGATTTTTGTTCATTTGAACCACATAAAATTGTTATTAAGGCAACAAATAAATTTGCCCATTCAATACAAAGTTGTGCTTGAAAATTGGATCACGTAGTATTAGATTCGGGTTGGGATTCCACAGTCCTATAAGATCCAACTGGTTATAGAAGAGTCCATGTAACACAGATAATCATTGCAAACAACTGGTTATATGGACTTTCCAGAAGATTTTGTTAAATATTAGGCAATTAAAACTTTATCTACCCTGTTAAAGTTGGTTTCTCAAAGAATTATCTATAATTAGAGATTAGTAAGTTGTTAGTTGTTAATTATTGGAGGGTTTGTTGAATCATGTACCTATAAAATATAATATGGTGCATAATTTGGATTCCAATAAAAAAAATCAATCTTCACCTAGAGGTTGTCCTGGGAGCAAATATATAATGGAGCTTTAATTTTTGTTTATTATAGGTCATCAGATGTAATTTTGCCTATCACTATAAAAAAAAGAAGGGTAAACTACAAATCAGTGCATGTGATAAAAATAATTTGCAATATCTGGTAGTGCAACTCTTTTTGTGTAAAAAACACAGCAAATGTTACATCCCAAGAAGATTCTCACCATTTTAGCAAGTATTTGCCACACTTCCCACTGAATTGTAATCTCCCCTAGAAAAAATGGTGGAAATAAGGAAAAGCAAAGGAAAATGAGAAAAGTTCTTTAGAATCTGTTGAGATCCCATGCATGTTGTTTAACGTAAATATGGTGCTAGCGTTGAAATTCCAAAAATATATTTACTCCAACATGAGGATCCGCTGTTGAGTGTGGTTCAGTTCTTATCTGATCCACACTACTCCAACAGTTTAGGGTGCTAAATTGTATTGAAATTGAATATTTTCCCCTGCTGTGCTTAATTGCCTTTACTCACAATTTAGGGTGCTTCTTGATCCAGTTCACTTTCACTCAGTTCTTGAACTTGTGTACCAACAGGAAGATCGTGCAAAATGTGCTGCGCGCAAGAGAATCAGGGAAAGGGGTTCTCACTGCTCCTTTCAGGTTACTCAAATCAAATCGCCTGGGAGTCATATTGACTTTTGCTGTCTACAAGACAGATCTCCCCTCAAATGCAACATCAAGTGAGAGGATTCAAGCAACTGATGGGTATGTTGTCTGCCCAAAAATCAAACTTGTCATTAGCTCCTTAAGGGGGAATAGAGAAGAGAAGAAATAAATAAATATACAATGATGACAATTGTATAACTGATCGTATTCATAAAATAAATTGTATTTAAAAAATATAAAACAAATTTAGAGGTCATCGCAAAGTAAAATAGAATTAATTGAGTTGATGTACTGTCTTAGCTATAAATAATGAGTGCAGCTAGAAATTTCAGGATGCAGACAAGATTAGAAAGATTGAATTAGATAAGAACTTCATTTAATGTTTCACTACTGCCAAGCAGGTACCTTGGTGGAGTCTTCGATATCGAATCAAATGTGGAGAAGTTGCTTCTACAACTTGCAAGCAAACAAACCATACTTGTGAATGTGTATGATACCACCAACTTTTCACACCCTATCAGCATGTATGGCTTGAATGTATCAAATGATAGGTTACAACATGTTAGCACACTTAACTTTGGTGATCCGTTCAGAAAACATGAGATGCGTTGTGGGTGATCTATTTAATCCTATCTGTTACTGTGTATTTTAGAGGGGTCAATGCAAGTTCTTAGATTGAGATTCAAAGTGATAAAATGGACTTACAACTAAGTTTGTTCTTCAAGCAGATTCAAACAAAAACCACCATGGCCATGGTTTGCAATGATGATTTCAATTGGTATCCTCGTAATTGCATTGCTTCTTGGGCATATAATCAACGCAACAGTGAATCAAATAGCCAAAGTTGAGGATGATTACCATGAGATGATGGAGCTGAAGAAACGAGCAGAGGCAGCTGATGTTGCTAAATCACAGGTATTTGATAGTTGTAGTTCATGTATTGAAATTTTGTTAGGCTTCACCTAATATGTCTACATGGTTCTAATTGAATTTCAATCCTCTGTAGTTCCTTGCTACTGTGTCCCATGAGATCAGAACCCCAATGAATGGTGTTCTCGGTAAGTTTTTGTTATTGTCCTTTATCATTTTAAGTCATTTAAATACATTGCTTTGGGGAAAACATTAAAAAATTATTTAAAAATAAACAAAGAAAGTGGGGTTGTTGAGTGATGTCTGTATATATGTTTATTCAACAGGAATGTTGCAGATGCTAATGGACACAGATCTGGATGTAACTCAACAAGACTATGTCAGAACTGCACAGGGCAGTGGAAGAGCGCTGGTTTCACTAATAAATGAGCTTTTGGACCAAGCAAAGGTTGAATAAGGTAAGCTCGAGCTTGAGATTTACAGAGATATCTAAAGATCAAATCCATCAAACTGATTCACAATTTCAAGCATAGTGCACTGAACCTCATTGTCTCCACCTACACCATCATCAAAACATGCACCTCCTATGGCATCTAGTTCATCAAAAAACACGATACAAGCTTTTTTGGAACGTGCCATCTGAAATAGTTCACGAACCAGACGGGCACCCTCCCCAACATATTTCTTAACAAGTTCACTTCCAATAACACGGATGAAACACGCATCAGTTCTATTAGCCACAGCTCTGGATGAAACACGCATCAGTTCTATTAGCCACAGCTCTAGCTAAAAGTGTCTTACCGGTACCAGGTGGACCATAGCATAGAACACCCTTAGGAGGGTCGATTCCGAGGTTCACAAACTTTTCAGGATCATTCCTTTGAAGTAACTATATAAGGAGAAACAAATAAACCATAAACAAAGAAAAAGAAAAGAAAAGAAAAGAAATGAAAAAATAGAGAAAACCATAAATCAGAGGAAGATTGTTTTCAACATTGTAGTAGTCTTCTATGTCTGTCTGTGCTTGTCAAGCTTGATTGTGTTTGCCATGACCATATATGAACCTTGCACTTTTCTGTGTAAACATGAGTCTCATTGTCCAATCTGTTAATACCCATTTCAAATTTGTAATTAGCAGCTTATACTCTGAAATTGATAATTTAATTACCTGCAAATGAGTTAGAAATTTTGATTTGAACTTACGATTCTCTGAAATTGATAATTTAATTACTCATTTCAAATATTTTCATTAAAAACAAACATAACATTATTTCTCATTTTCTTTGGTATAGATGGATGATGGATGATCTCGTGCACGAAGCTAAATTGTACAAGATTACTTGGCAGTATAAGCATTTTTGGGAGGATTAAATATTTTTGGATGATGGATGTATATGGATAACAAATTTAGTAGTTTTTTTGTTGATAGCTGCACATGGATAACAATAGTTATGTTTCAAATTGTTATGCTAGATGGATGTGACTTGTGAATAAAAACTTAGAATAGTTGTATTGTGTCGAATGTTAATGAATTATGTATTGTGTCGAATGTTAATGATTCAGTTGATTTGAATGATGCTTTAAAATTATAGGTTTATTATTAGGAATTACAGGTGTATTGTTTTCCTACTTTGGCGACCAATTTATTAGTCGCGACAAATAAATAAATTTTTTTTGTAAAAAATGACAATTGCCGACCAAGAGTTTTGGTCGCAAAAAATACATCTATTGCTGACCAAAACAGCTCTTGGTCGTGGAAACTCACTTTTGCCGACCAAAAGTTTTGGTCGCGAAAAGTAACAAATGGCAACTAAATGTTTTGGTCGTGGAATGTCACAATTGGCGACCAAACTTTTTGGTCGTTGAATGTGATAATTGGCGACCAAACTTTTTGGTCGCGAAATGTGTCAATTGGCGATTAAGATATTTGGTCAGAAAAATATTACTTTTTGCGACCAAAGTGTTTTAGCGACAAAATGAATTAGTCGCGGTAATTAAATATTTAGCGACCAAAAATTTAGTTGGCAAATCCAACTTTTGTCGACCAACCAAAATTTTGGTCGCGAATTACTTTTGCCGACCCTCAATTGGCGACCAAAGTAGCGACCAAAAAAATTGATTATGGATAACTTTTGCCGACCAAAAATAGACTTTTAGCGATCAATTTTTTGTTGCCAAAAGTGTTAATTCTTGTAGTGATACATGTTCTTAATAACATCAATGTAACCTTTTGTTACCCATTTCTTCTCTAACACCTGCCATATTATATCTCGGGGCACTCTATCATATACTTTCTCAAGGTTGATAAACACTATATGAATGTCTCTTTTTTTTTCTCTATACTTTTCTATTACTCTCCTCAAAAGATAGATCGCTTCCATTGTTAACTTGTCAGGTATAAACCCAAATTGATTCTCTGACACCTTTGTTATATCTTGCAATCGGGGTTCCATCACCCTCTCCCACACATTTATTATATGACACATTAGCTTGATTCCTTTATAGTTGTTGCAATTCTGAACATCTCCTTTATTCTTATAGATTGACACGAAAATACTTTTTCTCCATTCATCTGGTATGTTCCTAGTCAACAAAATTTTGCTAAACAACCCCGTTTTTACCCAAACACTTCCAAGTTTCAATAAGGATATCATCGGGTCCTAAAGCCTTATTGGATTTCATCTTCTTAAGTGCAATTTCTACTTCAAAGTTCCTAATCCTGCGATAGAATCTATAATCTTGATTTATCGTATTATTGGCTATTTCTTCCCATATTGCCGTACCTCCATGTTCTTTATTTAATAGTTTCTCAAAATAATTCTTTCATCTTTCCTTAATCTTTTCATCCTTCACCAATACCTTAGAATCCTCACTCTTGATGCATTTAACTTGATTAAAATCTCTTGTTTTCCTTTCCCATATCCTAGCAAGTTTGTATACCTTCTTCTGTCCTTCCTTACTATCTAGTCTAGTGTAGGTTATCATAAGCTTTCAACTTAGCATTTCTCACTACTTTCTTGACCTCCTTATTAGCCAATCTATAGCTCTTAAGGTTTTCCTCAATTCTATTATTCTGCCACTTTTTAAAGCACTTTTTTTTTTTTTTTTACCTTGACTACCGCTTGAACCTCTTCCCTTCACCACCAAGTTTCCCTAGAGTTGGGTCCTGTTCCTTTCGACTCTCCAAGCACTTCCCTTGAGATTTTCCTCATACAATTGGCCATCGAGTTCCACATGTTAGCATAATCTTCCAAGTCCAAGTACTTTATCCATTCTATTCTTAAATATTTATAGTTTATCCCCTTTTAGGTCCCACCATCTCGTCCTACGACGCCCACCATCCTTTCTAGCTTGGTATTGCCCTCTAAAACATAAATCTAGTACCAAAATCCTATGTTGAGAAGCCAGGCTCTCTAGGAATCACCTTACAATCATTGCATTTTAGGCGGTCTACTTTTCTCACTAAGTAATCTATTTGGCTCTTAACTGACCCACTCTTAAAGGTTATCAATGCTCCTCCCTTTTCTTATATATAGTATTGGCCACTAGTAGGTCAGAAGCCAACGCAAAATCTAAGATACTCTCTCCAGCCTCATTTTTGTCACCAAAATCGTATCCACTATGCACCCTTTCATAGCCTAGTTTATCTATGCCTACATGGCCATTAAAATCTCCACCTATAACTAGGCTCTCTCCTACTAGTATCTCCTGTAAGATATCATCCATTTGTTTCCAAAAATCCTTCTTAGTCTGATCATCTAATCCTACTTGAGGGGTGTATGCACTAATAACATTCATTATGTTCCCTCCAATAATTAGTTTAACTAATATAATCCTTTCCCCTTTCCTAATGACCGCCACTACATTTTCCACAAGACCCTTGGCAATTATGATTCCTACCTCATTCCTGCGTTTATCTTTACCACTATAATACAGTTTAAAATCGGTATCCTCAATTTTTCTAGCTTTCTCACCCGTCCACTTAGTTTCTTGTATGCAAGCTATACTAACTCTCCTCCTAATCATAACATCTACTAATTCCATCATCTACCAGTTAAGGTTCCTATGTTCCAAGTGGCTACTCTAAACCTGTAGTCTTGGACTAGCTTCTTTACCCACACTCGTCTAGAAAACGCGGGAACCTTTGCCTATTTTTCACTGCACGCAGGCGTCGATGTTGCGCCCCTTGCTCACTTTTCGAAACACCCGGAGGCAGGCGCAACGCATCACTTGAGGGGAACGACCTACCATTTAAACGATTCAAAGTAGGATTCATTGTCATAAGGGATCCGAGCAACTTTTTTACATGTTGGCTGTTGACTAAAGAACAGTCGTGCTCTCTCAGTATTCCTCCTATTACCATCGAAGCGATTTTGATAAAAAATCTCCAACTATCACCACCGTCGTCGAAGATCCAATCTCTGACCACCACCGTCTACTGAGTGAGCACCACGGTTGAAAATCGCTATCCCCTATCAAAAACCTCAAAACTTGCTCATTTTGTTCGAAAGCTACTCCTAGTGTTTGGATTCATGACATAGCATCTAGATATTGGTGAATTCTCTCCAATTCTCTCTAATTCATTGTTGATCATTATTGGGAATCAGATGAATTCTCAGTTTTTGTGTACTTCTTTTCTCATAGAACTCTCTCTCTCTCTCTCTGTCTCTCTCTGTCTCTCTCTCTCCACTACTAGAAAATTGACCTTTTGCCTCTATTTTCTTGCGGCCGCCTATTTAGCCGTGGGAAAAAATATATTTGGGACAGCATAATAAGAGACAAAAGTAATTGATAGTAAATGGTCCCAATTTATCAGTGACTTTAAACCTCATTCAGCCCGTAGGAATGCAAGGCCTGATTTATTTCTTCTAATTCTTTTTATTTATTTGCTCCATTCCCAGTTTTTCCCTAGACAAGCATTAAAACCACTGGGATTCGACATCGCTCTCTTTCTCTCGTCGTCTAAAGAACACCAGTATGAATCTCTGTCTCTCGATCTCTCAATCGCTCCCTTGATCTCTGACACACACACACACACTCTCTCTCTCTCTCTCTCTTGATCTCTCAATCCCTTTTGATCTCTGTCTCTCTCTCTCTCGTTCAATCTCGTTCTCTCTATATCTACACATTATCTAACCTTTTTTAGATAATTTTTCTTCTACTAAAAATCTCTCTATACAAGTATATATATGAATTTATATACGTATCTCTTTGTATTGATTGAATAATCATCCTTATTTTATTTTCAGGTTCTCAACTCATCCAATCATTGATCGGCAGTGGTGGAAAAATCAACTTCTTTGAGAAAAGAAACCCTAACTTTCTCATTGGAGGTAAATTCTAATCTATTTGTTTACATGTTTGTTTTGGTTTTGATCTTGTTTAGATTTGTATTGAACAACTCTTTGTTAGCTTTTTGTTTATTGTTTAGGAATTGATTTCAATTTGTTAGCTTTTGTAGTTTGAATGCCATGTTTATTGACAAATGTGTTGAGTTAAAATACAGTTAATGTGTTGACTATTGTTGATGTTGTGATTAATTGCTGCAAATTTCAACATAGACGAATGGGAAATTAGTTTTTGTTTCCAATTCCAAAAAGAGTAGGAGTATAAACTCTAATTATTTGATGAATATTTTCCCAAAAACATAAAATAAAAATGATTAGATGATTACAAAATAAGAGCATATATTTTATGATAAAGAGTTGCTACAGTTCACATCTTAAAACTAGAACTAGAAACTACAAGACATTGGGAATACATATTAATAGAAGCAAAGACATGTCAGGTCTTTATTGATGAAAATTTCAATCTATTTTTCTCAAAGTTTTGAATTTTTATAATGTAAAAATCTTTGTGTCATATTATTGGTTCTCATCAATTTTTTTTCTTTTTTAATTTTAATTATCAATATGACAATACCTTTCAAATTTTGTCCATTAATTAGAGAATCTTTGGAATTTTCAACAATATGGAAACTTTATTATTTCTTAAATTGATGATGAAAATCTCAATATATGTTTCTTAAATTGTTAGTTACAATTGATTTGTAAACCACTTGTTTTTCCTTAATTGGATAGTGTACGGGAAAGAAATAAGCTTTCTCATATAATCCTGTTGATCAAGTCTGCACTCCTCCGTACGACGTCGTTCAACTACCTGAAAATACACACGTGAGCTAGCCGGCGGGTGTGTGCCGGGAACCTCTCCGATGCCTAAGTCAGTAAGCTTGACAAATAGACAAAAGCTCAGTATATTCAGAAAACAAAGTTGTATTACCTCTCCATAGGTGATGTCTGCGAACTTTTATAGGTTTCGTGTGGCACAATCCAAGTAGGACTCTTATTCCTCCATGTAGAGTCCTCCCAGGATTCATACTCCTGAAGGATAATGCTTATCCTCCAACACCCCCCTCACTGCTTAAACCAAGTGAGATGGTCTTACCATGGCCGGACTACCATACGACCGAAGTAATTATGGCTAATACTTGGCCGAACTATACTTAGGTCGGTCCTCTGCCTTTAGTCCCTCTTCAATTAACCATGGCATGCCTAAAACTGAACTATCTTTTACCGGTTTGGCCCGGTCTAGATTCATCGCGCCGTGACCGGTGTAAGCTCAAAGCATTCTTAAACCGGTCTAACTGTGCAGCATACTTCAACCGAGATAACCAACAGGTACCTTAGGACCGGACTAACTCAATGGCCCTTCTTAAGCCTTTTGTACTTCGGCCCATGCCAGCCCTTACTTAGCTCGGCCCAATTTTACATATAAAAATTACCCTCTCAGATAGTAAGTTGAAATAAACAAATTTTGAGAACTTCTTGTTTTTTCCTTTGTAGATATTTTGGTTTTTGCTTTTGAGGACTTTTTGTCCTCTTTGTACTTCTCTTTTCTCCTTTTTAATAAAATTCTTCTTTTATTGTTGATCCAAAAAAAATTTGAAATAATTTTTTTTTATGATATAATAATAATAATAAAAAAAGATCTGGCTTTTGAACAGATTGTTTAAGAGAGGATTTTTTCTTAAACTTGAGTCCTAATTCCTCTTCTTCTTAGCAGCATTTCTTCTTAAACAGCTAGAAATTTAGCATCAGCTTTGTGTGTCTTTAGATTGTATTAACCTGATGAAAAAGCAGGGGCTGTTGTCTTCTTGTGGGAAATCATTTTTTTCATTGTTATTGGGTGAACTCTTGAGTAGTTAATGACTGAAGGTTCATTAAATGATGGGACATTATAATCAATTGAAGATGAGGGTATTTATAAGAGCAAGAAATTAATAACAAAAAAATAAACAAAAAACTAAAACTATTTATTGGTATTTGTGTTTCTTGAAGCAATGAAGTTGGCTTGGCATTTTGTAGATTATAGTGTGGTTGACTAAAATATTTTAACTGTTGTTTTGGTTGGGAAATCTGACATAGAATTTTTATCTTTTAATAATGTATGTATAATGATCATTAGTTTAGAATGTTAACTACTACTACTTTCTTGTGTTTATCAGTTTTTATTGAGTTTTATGAAATGTGGTTGATTATGATACTATTGTTTTGAGCTTTTAATCTTCATAAAGACTCAATTGCTCATTTTCTTCAACAGTTCATGGGAATTACTGGGCCATTGGTTTTATTTGGTGTACTTTCTGAACTATAATGTGTTTTCAGATTTAGTTATACTGTGTTGGTAATAAAGAACAAATAGATAAACACGTTTTCTATTTGGAAATCCTGGATAGATTTCTCATTTAGTTGCCAAATGAACTTCTATTTCAAAATTTTCAATTGTTCCACTCCACTATTGTTGAAGTGCTCCATTGCTTTTCATGTAGCTACTTCCCATGTTTGGAGAAATTGAGTTTATCCGATTCGATAGTTTCATTCAATAGACATAGAGGAATAGCTTGATGCTCTGGGCAGAGCTGTTGGTAAGGTTAGTGGAGCTATTTAGGGATGGCAATTTGAACCCGACCCGACGGACCCCCCCCCCAACCCCGCCCCCAACCCGATTAGAACAGTTTTTCCTCGAAAAATACCCCCAACGGGCTAGAGATGGTATTCGAAAATGAATTCCTGACAACTTTCGGGCCAGTGATGGTGAAAGGTTCCCCCGCCCCTGCCCCTGCCCTGGCCCTGGCCCTGACCCTCCCCATCCTCATCCCCATCCCCATCCCCATCCCCATCCCCATCTCGTTTTTGCCCCAAACTAAAATTACTATTATACCCCTCTCTCTCTATATATGTATGTGTGTGTGTGTTTAGGGTTTAGGTTCAATCGCATTCTCTTCTCTCTCGTCTGTGTAACTGTGTTGCTCACATGACACGGTTGCTGCGGTGCATCACTCGCTCTTCCTCACCAGAGACGATGTCATCTCCGTCGATGTCCCTGCTCTCCAAGGCTGGAAGAAGAAGGTTCAATTCTCTCTCTCTCTCTCTCTCTCTCTGTGTAACCCTTCCTTTCTCTCTAGATCTCTAAAACTCTCTATTTCCCGGAGAGGGTTCAAGGTTTGCTTCGCTGGCTTAGATCTCAACGATTCGAATCTCTCAATCGGTTTCTCTCTCGTAGATCCGAGTTCTGATCTTGAAGGTTCGATCTCACCACCATGGCGGCCGCTAATGCTCCGATCAGCATGAGGGAGGCCCTCACGGTAAATTTCATATTCTACTTCTTTAACTTGGAATTCTTTGCTAAATTGAAAGACAAACGGTTGTGTTTCGAACTAATATTGAGAATTGTTTCTGGTATTGAGAATTTTTGGCTCGTAATGATGGGGATTTGATTGTGGTCTTTGTTTGTTGTGTGCTGTGTTGATGCAGTTCTCTAGCATAGGGATCAATCCACAGTTTATCATGTTCACTCATGTTACCATGGAATGCGATAAGTATATATGCGTTCGGGGATTTTTCGGAGTTGGGAAACCTGATCCCTATTAGGGGGCGGGGGCGGGGGCGGGGGGTGATGGGTTACTCGCCGGGGATCAGGGACAGGGACAAGGACAGGGACAGTGATACCTTCGGGGATCGGGGATGGGGAGTGTAATCCTCGGCCCCGCCCTGGCCCGTTGCCATTCCTAGAGCTATTAGGGGTTTTGCTGCTTCTGTAGCCATTATCTCTGTACCCATGTCATTTCTAATTTTCCTAATATAGTCGAAGATGTTTTATTAGATCAAATAGTTAGGCTCAGTAATGAAGCGCCATATGATGTCATGAAGTTTCTTCACATTGCCAAATGTGGCCCTGGTTTTCCCTAAGATAGTATCTTTATAGGTATTATATGGTCAATTCTAGGGCAAAAATTAGCAACCCATCATTGGGGTGTGTGTGCATGTGCTATCTGCAAGCTGAGGCTAATTGGTGACTCATTTTCTTTGTTCCAGAATTCATCTAACTTCTTTGCTGAAATTTTGATTGTGAACTGGTTGAATGCTATCATCATGAGAGGTATATTGATTAGTAATGGTGCCTTATAATTTTAATAGTATATTGTTTTCCCTTTCTCACCATTAGACCTTTTTTCAGGGTGAGCTTATTGGTCTATAGCCCTCTGGCAATGGGCATACTTTCTGAAAAGTATTTCTCACCTGATGAGCTGATGCTCGTTTGAATCTTTTTGAAGGTTGAACACCAACTTGCACTACAAGAAAAGGAGGTTTTAGACATGAATTTTTTTGCGGCGGTTTGAAAATTGTCACAAAAAGCAACCTTTTGCGACGGTAAAAAATATTGTCATGAAAGTATTATTTTTGCGACACCAATTGATTGTCGCAAAAATAAATACCATTATTAGGGACGGAAAATCCAAAATCGTGGCAAAAATTAATATATATGCGATGGTATGTTACCTGTTGTACATTTTTTTTCCCCCATTTTGTGGTTTTTTTTTTTTTTTTTTTTTTGTGATGCCTTTTGTTAGCTTATCGCAAAAGGTTTTATTTTTGCTCATTCGTGACTGTCCTTAAAGTCTTCGCAAAAAACTTAATCCCTAATTTCCGTTTCCTCTCCCCCCCCCCCTCCTTCCCACTCACCATGTCCTCTCCCCCCACCCCACCCCCCTCCTTTCCACTCATCCCTAAACTTCTAGACTCCTCTTCGGATAAAAAAAAAAAAAAAACTTTGTCTTCTCTGCCTACCCTAATTTCACTCTCTCTCTCTCTCTCTCTCTCTCGTCTCTCTCTCTCTCGCAACGGCAACAATACCGGCATCTAGGTAACCCTCTCTTCTCCCCTCTTCTTTCCTCTCGCTCTCGCTCGCGCAGACCCTCACAATCTGTCGCTCACTCTCTCAAACCCTCACAGACTCTCTCTAGCAGCGGCAGGGACTTCCCACCTCCGGCATCCAGGTATAATTCTCTGCTCTTCTTGTTTGTCCTCACCTCTTTTTCTCTTCTTTCTCCTTCAATTATCTTTGAGCTATTGACATTAACAGGTCATTTAGTTGATTGAATATTTTTGATTAAGAATAAAATAGTATGAAAATTGACATAGGTTTGATCTAAACTATTTTTCTAGTTAAATCCAATGAATAGGGTTTGAAGGTAGCCAGATTTTGAGGTATATACATAAGCACCACCTCATCCACCCAATAACATTGCTACATTAATTTTATTTCAAATTTTAAAAATTAATTTTGCAAAATGTCAAGAGGCTTGCATTCTGGTGTTCTTGCTCTGTTTTTTTTTGTGCATTTTGGTGTCCTTGCTCTGTTTTCATTTTTGCGATTGATTGGTCCATGTAAGTTTTCATTTCTTTACAAGCCCATGTCTAATTGGTTTTATCTTTTTATTCTAAAAAGTATTTATTTGTATATTTCTGATAATCTGATTGTATAGGTGCATACGTAATAGCTTATATATATCTACCATATGTTATGTGAACTTCACTGTGATGAAATAAATTTTGCTCTTATCATGCCTCACTGTGATCCTATTTTGGGTGCTCAATCTTTTCCCTCAGTATTTATCTCCTTGGCAGTTGTCACTTGATTGACGTAATAAAAAAAAAAAATAGCTTTTAAAGTTTTCTTGATGTAATTTTGACATTTTCATCAAAGAGGCCACAATTTATCCAGGAGAATTGGGAGTTTCATCACACAATTTTATTTTATTTTTAATTAATTTCTATCATATTGTTCAATTCTGAATCAACATTCTTTATGATGATGACGAACTTCCATATCTAGACTAGAACTTGACACAACACAATGATGAGAATCCAATGTTTGGCACTTTAGTCTCTTGTTCGTCTCTTCAAAAAGTCCAAAAGAAGACGCTCCAAAATTAAACCTGTACTCTATACTTGTTGTCTCTTCTGCTTCATGGTTTCTTCTCTATTTGGCCTTCAGAAGTCCAAAAAAGGTGGATGCAAAAGTTGAACCAACTCCCACCTCTCTCTCTTTGTCACTCTCTCTAAAGAAGGTGGACCCAAAAATTAAACAACCTCTCTCTCTCTCTCTCTCTCTCTCTCTCTCTGTGTATGTGTAAAATTAGGCCACTCTTTAACAAAAGTTAGTCAGGTAACATTGTATAAGGGTTGGCTGCCGAGCACAATGTAAAATACTTGACAGTCTATGTGAGATTTCATAGTTACACTATAAAGTACCAAATAATCACATGATTCGATTAATACAAAAAGATGATTTGATTTGTACCTGATTTTTAAACCAAAATAATTAATTTAAAACCATTCCCAAGTCATGGAAGATATCATGGCTATTAGCTAACCTCACATAACATGTTCTCTATTTTTATGCTCTACCGGCCTGCTCAACTTTTACATAAATTAGCTGCCTCTCCCTCCACTTTTGTACTATTTACTATAATAATAGCAACTTAGCAACTTATGTGGCAGCAGCGGCACATGTGATTCACCCCCCCCCTCCTCCCTCACTTATCCATGACTTGCATGCTAACATTCTCTATTAAGCATACCGCCAAATTAAGAAACTTCTTTCTCATATTTTGCTGATTAATTATTCAATAACTTGTTTTATGCAGCTTATTAGAAACTTTTTACATTTTTTCTTTTGGTTTCGTCGAGTCTTGCTGCAATTCCTGCCTATGGTTTATATATAATTTGGAAAGGATGTAAGTATAACTTCAAGATTTCATTTTGACTTCATATTAATTTCTGAATCAAACTGTCATTCATCTCATGTAAATTGAATCAGACTGCACATTGGATTTGTAGAGAGAGAGAGAGAGCGAGCTGATTTGGAGAGGAGGAATTTTGATTTCATACGAAGAGAATGGATTAGATATCGGTAAAGGTAGAGAATGAGAGAAGAAAGTGAGGTCACTTGATTTGTAAGGAGAACGATGATGGGGGGGGGATAGGTTTTCTGCTGCACAGACATGCTACAAATGGTGTTTCATATGAAGGCAGTGGGTTGAATCTGGACAATACAGGTACAGGAGTGTAGTAGTTTAATCAGTGACACTAAAGCCGAGCCAGCACTGGATTATGGAGTTGGCCTCTGGTCATATTGCCTTTCTGGGACTTGATATGCATACAAGAGGGCTAATCAAGTAAAGAACATATTGCACCAGAATACTTGGCACTCGTGCTGAGTTTTGTTGGCAATAAAAATGTAACCATTTTAGTTAATTATTTAATCTCTTGGTTTCCTAGAAGTTCTTTTTGGACTAACTATTTGGGAATACAGATGTATATCTCTTTCAACTATCATATGATTGAATGTCTAGCTGATATAGAACACTGATAGTGGTTATTGGTTAATATTCTGCTTCTGGTTTTACTTTTATTTGAACAAGTGACATTTTTAGTTGAACTTGTGCATTGCTGGATATGGGTATCTTGTTAATATGACTCCTTTTGGAATGGCAGATTAGGCCTGAACTATTGTTTAACTGTTTTGTTCCTGGTCTTGGTATATGGACGTAAATTGTTTGCTTATTTTAGGTTCTTCAGGAGTCAGGTCTACTTACTAATGTTGTGGTTCAAATTCCAAGGGAGCATTTTGTTATTTTGATGGTTGTGATGACACTTCATGGAATGTTTGAAAGTGATTGAGCTCTGCAGGATCTGATGCAGCTTTATTGTTGCACCTTTAAATCTAATCTATTCTTTACTTTTCAGTTGTGTAATATATATTGTGTTGCTTTTGTATGATATTCCTGTGGAAAGATATTGAGAAATTGCCATCTACATTTGAAGTCCCTGTATTTTATTACAACTAATGACCTCTTTCTCTTTGTCATACATGGCTTTGTAGTCTTGTGGTATTCAACTCCTTCAGTACTTCATCAATTGGAGAAGTCAAATTGCTATATTCATGGAGCGAGTCTCTTTGAAAGCTTTGCAGGTGTGGGTTTAGAGCTCAGCTCATGTAATTTGCTTAGGTTTTGTATTGTGGAAAATGAAGGGGTGCACTATGCCCCCCATGTTTGGGGGGTTTGGGTAGGGTGTGTGTGTGTGGTGTTTAGGTTGGGGTGTGATTGTTTATGGTCTGTTGTCATGGATGACAGTCCTGGAGGCTAACATCTTCCGATGATGCCCCACTTCAATCAATACCATCTCTCTAGACATGTTAAGAACATAAACACTTTTTCTAACCAATTAAGATGGGTATCCCATGAATAACCCACATTGAAATTCAAGAAAGGTTACCAACAAAGGTCTTAGGAAAGTTAGGGACTTTATGTTTGAGGTAAATGAAAATTCTTCCAGATCGACATTAAAGCCTCCACACTGGGTATTGGAATTTTCACACTGGGTATTGGATTTGTCAAAATCTGAAGTTGTCTATCTGAGTGGAAACTTTTAAATCTCTACCTGAAGTGGAGGCTTTGTGTTACTGTGTAAAATCAAAAGATTCTTCAGTTTGATTGGAGCTTTAAGAAGCTTGTCAACTACTTTACAAGGCAAAATGTTTCTATAGTAGTTTCAATCTGTTCTAACCCTCTATGATTGAAACCCGGTGCAGAGGATTTCAAGAAGGATGCTATGATGGAGGATTGGGTAAAGAATGTTTGAGAAGCTTGCTGGGTCTCAGGTATTTTGCTTCAATTCCTGCAATTGGGGTTTAGGGTTTTGTTTAATTCTTTGGATTTTGCAATTATTTGTTTGGTTAGTATTGAAGATTAGGCTTTGTGCTTAACAATCAGTTTTCCAATTGGATTAGCCTTTGTAGTTTGTACCATATGAATTAATAGTATAGTGCCCTCTAAGGGATGCTATAATTTCTTTATTGTTTTCTGGTTAGAGTTTTGTTTAATAGTTGATGCAAATTCTCATAGTTGATTGCTTGAAGAAATCATGCCTGTACGAAAAGTTATCCTTATAGCTTGTGTTGAAAACTTTGTGCAGGAGCATTTCAATAACTTAATCTGGTCCTGATGGTAAAACTTGTTGGTAGACTGGATGTGATTTAGTGGTTTATGGGTGAAGTAAGGGCATCTAAGTAGGGAAATGGCATTCTCCCTGCTTGCTTGCTGAATTTTAGGACTTGATGCTGTCGTGTTTTTTTTTTTTGGGGGGGGGGGGGAGAGAGAAGAAGAAGGTTGGATTGTGGCAGCTTATGTATTATGTGGTGCATGGGGAGAGAGAAATGAATAGACGTACTTTTAAAGAGACTATGTTTAAGGAGTTAAAAGCGTAAGGTAGTTCTTTTGCATAGTTATCATTTTTGGTGTAAATGAATTTTTTTTCTTCCTATATCCTCTTTTCTTCTTGTAGATTCCATAGGCGAGCTCAATTTTTGTTTTAGGGCCTTTTTGATCTCTCAATAGTTTTTGTATGAAGTCGAGCTTCAACGTATTAATGAGAAAAAACTTCATGAACTCTATTATTTTTTTGATAAGTAACTTGATGAAATCCAAATCTTAGCCAATATAGCTCATCTACTTTCCAAAAATAAAAGTGATAATAGTCAACAAAACTTAACTGTAGACGTCCCCGAACGCCCCGGGAGGATGAGTCCCGTTCTGTTCATTTTGGGCTCACTACAGTTCGAACTCAAATTGTCACAGTTCTCAATCTGAACCAAAGAGTCTAAATCCGGCAAAATCGTTTTGAGAAAACAGATTTTTGAAAGAAGTGCCAAACATGGACTGCTTTACCAGATACAGAGTCGCCACCTAAATATTTTATTTTGGGAAATTTAGGAAACCCTGACTCGTGCCTAAGGCCACGTGTCCGTCATCACCAAAGTTGCCCGGCTCGGAACTTGGGTACGATTGGGGAAGGTCACTTCGTGAGCACCCTGCGCCGATCAAAGATTGGCCTCTACTAACCATGATATCTAGTTTTGAAAGATTATGCGTTCTTATTCCGGTTATTAGCCTAGATTTACTATGTGATGCGCACAGCATACAAGTATAGACTGGGTCGCCTGAATTGGAACAAAACATTTCCTGCTTATTTTTGAAAGTGATTTGCTACCTGCAAGTAGGCTTAAAATGCAGATTTTGCCACCATCAGGTAGGCATAGAAAAGATGGTTTTGCCACTATCTAGTGGGCTTAAAACTCACAGTTGATGATTTGTTCCAATCTAAATAACCCAACCTTCACCCACAGGCATTCAGGCAGATATATCACATAAGCATATAGTCTCATGGTAAACATGCTATCATGGCAGTCACTCACACGCATGCAAGGATTCTAAAGCATAAAAACTTACCGAGTACTCCAAGCCAAAACAGAAGCTATGTTAGAAATCTATGCATGATCCTAACTATATAGAAATGCCTAATGCAAACACATGCAAAATGCAACTAAGATAGGCCCGGCTATTCTAAACATGGCATATGAAATGCTACAGCTGTCACGACCCCAAACCGCCCCTAGTAGGATGGTGCCGTGATGGCCAATAATCCGTGATTACCGAAGGCCAACTTACAAAGATCACACACAATCAGAGTATAATATACATATGGGGCTCACAAATGCGGAAGCAATAAATTAAAATACAAGTAGTCCATGAGAGCCGTGCATAAATCAGATGGAATGACATACAAGATATAGCTTTACAACCAGTTTGAAATAACAAAAATACAAGTTACATCTTGATCAAAAGGCTTCTCGAGTCGACATATACAAAATACAATGAATACAAGTCAAGAAGCATGATTTTCAAGATTTGCCGACGTAATTACAACATTGCCGACATGAATACAAAACAAGGCCGACATAATCATGAATCCAAAACAAGCTGTGCAAAACACATCTAGGTGTCGCCGCCATCCTGCTCATCACCTACATATATATAGAGAGAGTGAGCTTGGATACTCAGTGAATGGTACCAATAATAAAGGTTTTGCATGAATATAGCCGAAGTCTTTTCAAAACAAAACATGCTGAACCATACGAATATTAGCCGAGATTCTTTCAAAGCAAAACACATCAAAACCTTATCAAATCAAGAGATGAACCGTATTCATCTATCAAGTCTTACAAGTCTCAAGGGATACTTACTGGCATCGGCAAAACACAAATCAATCTTTCCGAACAACCAAATTCACGCGGTGAACCGTCAGTGGCAAAACAAGGACTGCACGATCCGTAATCGATTAGTCAAAGATACTGCGAAAGTTTATAGTCCTCCAGCACAAGGGACTTGTGTTACGTAAGCCCGTAGCTCTTTTTAACACGAGGGTCTGTGTTACTTAGGCCCGTAGCCCGCTTTAACACAATAGTCCTTCCAAAAAAGGACCGTATCCTTTTATACTTAGTAGTGCGAAAGTTTAGAGTCCTCCAGCACAAGGGACTTTTCAAAGATGACATCAAAACAAAGCTTATACTTGATACATCAAAATAGAGCTAATCATTCATGCTTAATAAATATTTTCATCAAGACAAAGCAAAGCAAGATTTATCAAAACAGTATAACGTAGCTTTATTAGAAATACCACTCACATAGTTCTTCTCGGGTGTAGGCTCAAAGCAAAGATCAAGGTCCTCAAAACTCAAATCTAACGGTTCGATCCTCGAAGATCAAGCTTGGAACTCTACTCTCTCACTCTAAAACTCCTTCCTCTTCCTCTAGAGCTTCTCTCTCTAAAACAAAGATTTGAGACAAAATGATTTGTTTCGAAGTCTGCCGGCTGTCTTAACACACAGCTCGGACACGTGGCACTATCGGGTTGGTTCAACTCAAAAGGTGACTGGTTGATAAGACAAATCTATGACAAAGCGTATACAACAAGCTAAATGGCAAGACACATCGGCAAGTAATGATATCGGCTAAAGTCAAAGCTCCGGCAAGTGGGTAACAAAGACATCGACTAGGGAGGACGACACTTGACTAAGCTGTGCTACACCTTGGCCTGGGTGTGCCACACCTCGGTCTGGGTCGTACCTGTAACAACCCTCGAACTGATTACCGATTAATTACTGATTCTTACTGAATTAGCCACTGATTACCGTTAACTGAGACTGATAATGACTGATAACTGGACTGAATAAAATACTGAATTGACTGAGATTCGAGACTGATCGATTGACTATAACTGTTTAAACGCACAATCTACCTGATGGACGGTCTGATTATCTGTTCTCGTCTTATGCATTTAATTGCTAATTGAAGGCCTTATCGGCGACCAAACTGAAAATTGTTTAGTGTTTCATGTTTACCATAATTTATGTGGTTTTATGGTATATTTAATTGAAAATGTGATTAGGAATGATTAAATTAGATTAAAAAGGAGTTAATTGCCAAATATAACTTATTTACCAAATTGCCACCTAGTGTGCCTTTGTTTAATGATTTGTGAAGCCCCATTACACTTGAAACAAACCTCTTCCTCAGCCAATTTGAGAGCTCCACCGAAATTATAGAGAGAGAGGAATTGAGGGAGTGGTTCATCTTGTGGATTTTTGCTTGAATCTTGAAGAATTGAAGTGTTGATTGCCTAATTGAGCTTCTAGGCTTAAACTACAAGACTAAGGTAGATCATTCATCTTCCTAATTGTATCATTGAACTAGTTCTTGCATGTTTCATGGTAAATTTATGAACTAAGTCATGTTTTAAGCTTAGCATGTGAGATTGAAGCTTAATTGTTGCATGCATGTTGGTTTTAGTGAGTTTGAAGTTGATTCCATGGTCAAATGCCACATGCATGTTCATAATCATGTTTAAATCCATGTTTTCATCTTGTTTTGAAAAGATTGAGCTCTTTGGAGCAAGAGTTGAAGCTTTGAAATGGTTTTAACCCATGCATGTTATGTTTGAAGATTGTTCTTGCAAATGGGTTTGAAATTTGGCTTTAATTGACTCACCTTTGGCCCTTGCATGTACAAATTGAGCTTTAAAACTTGTTGTACTATGAGTTTGAAATGTTTTCCCAGAATTTGGGCCCTAGAGGTTGAGTTTTGGGTTGTTGAATGCTTGGTTCGAACTTGGAAGACAAATCTGGAAATTCCAGATTTTGCTTCTTCGCTCGAGCGAAGGATTCCTCGCTCGAGCGAGCACCTTTATTCAGGGCTCCGCTCGAGCGAGCATCGAGCGTGGTATCGCGCGTAAAAATCGAGCATCCAGCACTTTTACTGTTCATCAGACCGCTCGAGCGAAGGATTGTTCGCTCGAGCGAAGCCTTTGATTTTGGAAGCTCGCTCGAGCGAAGGAAGGCTCGCTCGAGCGAAGCGCCTTTTTCAGCAACTTTTAAAAATGCCTTCCAACTGTATTTTTACATCCTCATCTCATCCTAGGCATTCTTAGGCCTAGTTTAAGACATCTTAATGAGGATATAGATGTAGAACACACCGAGGCAAATTAGGGATTAAGTTATTGATCTTTCCCAACTGTATAGCTTAGTGTGTGTTCATCCTGTATACTGTGTAGGGTTGGCATCCCGAGGAGACGCTCTAGCTACTGATAAGCCCAAACTCTGTGAGTAACAATTGTATAAAGATATGTTCAAAAATGGTTATCTGATTATCTTCTGAACTGTTTACTGAAAGGAACTGCAACTGAACTGTTTACTGAAATGTAATTATTTACTGAATGAATGTATGTCCTTTATTTCTGAACTGTACTGTGGCATCCTTAGCACTACTGTTACTGACTGTACTGTCACAGAGATCTCTGTCGGTTCCCTTGTGGAACCATACTGTTTACTGAATGACTGGCCATCATTACTGTTCGGTCTTTATGACCTACTGTTACTGCTATGCTAATGGATGTACCACATATGACTGAATAACTGTTCTGACTGAAAGACTGAAATACTGTTAAATGAACTGTTTTCATTACTGTAAGGACATTTCATTCTTAACCTCTTTATACATTATGTTAATCACTGGGCTTTAGCTCACTGCTCATATATATATGTAGGTGTACAGGCACCAGCCCGCAGCTAGGAGCGTCAGGCAAGCTTTAGTTTTGTCAAGCCAACCACTGTGCCTCACTGCGAGGTTCCGAGTGTAATCAAGCTTAGACTGCCTTTGGGGTGTCTTAGCTTCACCCAACTGTCATTGTACTGTATAGACTGTTACTGTACTGTTTGGACTGATAACACTGTACTGCACCGTTTACTGTAATGTTAATAGGGATTAGGTCCCTGTACTGAATGTTTGTAAATGTTATGCATACGGTCTTGTACTGAAAGTATAAATGTATGAAAAATCTTTTTGCATACAGATTGTCACAGCTCATTGGACATTGTTTATTTACTGTATTGGCTTCCGCCATGCCCCTGTACTCTGTATTACTGTTCTACTGTTAAGCAGGCCTTCGGTAATCTCGGATTACTGGCCGGTTACGGTGCTAAACCCATAGGGGCGGGTTTGGGTCGTGACAGAGTGGTATCAGAGCGATACTTAACCACGAGTTATACCGCACACACGTGTCCAAATGAGCTATAGGATGTCCTAGAAAAGAAGTTAGGGCATTGCATGAGCATGAAAAGTGTGTGCGACAATGACATGACTGATTATATGCTAATGTGTTAACTGTTTAAGTGTGCAACTGTTTATGTTTATAATTGCTACCACTGCTTATAGTGAAATGAAATGAAACCTATGTGCATACTTAAAGAGGTTAAATAGAATAACGTGTAATGTTAATGTTACTACCGACTGTGGAAATCTATAAGAAAGTGAACGTGTGAAAGTAAAGGGTCATGTGACCATACCTGAACTGAAATGAAAGTATACACACGTCTGATATGAAATAAAATGTGAAATCAGTGAGAACTTCCCTGTGTTGATCAAAGAATATGTGGGAACCTAATTTGTGGAATGTTAAGCCATAGAGTCTCATGCCTTTGTTGAATGACCTGGAAAGTCCGATTGGAATCACGTTGGCCAGCGTTGCTTCGAGTCGGAAATTCTTGGTAAATTCCTGGGGAATGAATAGGTTAACTGAGAATCTGAAATAATAACAACAAGGGCGAGGATTGTGAACGAACTGAAACTTCTAATCTGAGGATTAACAGGCCAGAACAAATGATTGAGGCCTTAATCGAAAATCTGAAAGAATAAAGGCAGACATACTTGCCGGAACCAACTGAATATGAACTGAAACCCAAATAAACTGAAACCACCGGAATTTCTGGGAGGTACTGAACCACTGAAAACTGAGACTTGGGTTTAGAAACTGAGAAAATATGTGAAGTTCTCTTCGAAAAAAAAAATGCTTTCCCCAATACATCTGAAATAGGAAAGTATCCGAGTTTGAACAACTTGAGTAAAGTGATAGGACTGTGGTCGAATATGAGGTAAAATTTACCCAGCTAATCTGATAGGCAACCCACATGATAGACACCGACTGGAAAAGAACTGGAGGTGGGAGTGACCTAGATGTGTTTGACATCGTCAACTGAAATTAGAAAGAATGAAACAAAAGTAACAGAAAGTGAAAATGACCTCCGTGAATAGAAAAATCTCGGCAATAGCTTTGACCAATGAAGGTCAAAGAAGTAATGTGAACAACAATATACCTATATGTACCGTATGTGGGAAATACCAATGGGGCGTTGCCACCGCCTATCTGAAACTTATTCTAGGCATGGACAGGAGGAATATTTGCCTAAGTCTTGCCCACCAATGCTCGGAACACTGAAAAGACTGACGTAGGTATTACCTGAAACAGACGGAATTGCTTATACGAACGTTTGTGTGGAGAATCGTATATTCCGTAATTTGGTATAGACTGCGAACATATTGACTGCGCTAATTGAATTACCGGAATTATGAACTATACACTGAGAACCGTTAGAACTTGTGAACAGCGAGGACTTGCTGAGTTAGGTCCCTGTATCGTATTGTAATAACTGAATGTGAACTGTTAGATGTGACCTTTTGAACTGTATTAGAACTGTTGAACATGGGAATACCTTATGATTGACTGTAATTCGAGAAATTTGTATGACTATGATTGTACTGAACTGTTACGTATTGACGGACATTATTGAATGAACGGACCCTTGAACTCGAATTATACACGTGAACTGTTTGTATGTGGGACTGCTGAAATTGAGAACCCATATTGGTTTGTAAAGATGAACTTCTGCTTATGAAATTGTGAACGAATGCCTACATGAAAACTGATTTTGATCTCACACCTGTATGTATATTCCCATGCTTGTAACACTGCTAAGATTGAGAGGAATGGACTGTGAATAATGGATCTTTTGAAATCTACCGTTGATGCGGACTATATGTGCGACACTGTAAAACCTCATGTTAACATTTACCTATGCTAAGGAAACCGCTTAGATTTGTGTACATATCTGCTTACCTTTGTTTAAGGATATTACTAGACTGAATAGATATACGACTGGTTATCTTAACTATTGTATCTGGAGGAACTATTTTGCATTGTACATTGAACCCGTGAACCTGTAATGAGACTGTTAGTAGATTCTGAACATGCACATATATGACTGTACCTTGGCTCGGAATGACTGATTAATTTGCTTGATAAGTTAACCGTTGGGACTATGACTCTGTAACTGCATGACTGAATAAAGACCCCAACTGATAAACTCTTGACTGGGAATCGTGATTGTAGAAGGTTGACATGACTGTTGGAGTCGATCTGCGAGCCTATGCTTTAGTGACTATACGACTGATTTGGAACCCTTGTATGACAACTCACCATTATGTGTCACCAAGAACTTTGTGTAATGTATTATTGTATACCATATGCTTATATGAAGGATTTATTTGGAAATTGCTATATTGACTGTGATGCTTACCTCTCGATATGACTAACTGCGTGTCTGTGCATTGTCTGTAAATTTATTGGGAGGAACACACGGTATGCGACTTGTACTGCTTTGATATGAATTGTAATGGTACCGGACTCTGATGTAGGTTTGATAATTGATGAACTCAGACTGATTGTGAAACTACTATGTACCGAAATGACCGGAGTACGAACTAATGATAACTGATCTGGAGATGGTAAGAATGGAACTTTGATAAACTAATCTGATGGAACCGTGGGTTAATGAAACCCTTTTGTGTAACTGATGGAACTTTTGTTTGATGCTTGCGCTTCGAACTTTTATTTGATATGTTTGGACAGAACTTGCATCTGAAATGACCTAGTCGAACTTCATCGATTTGATCTGAGAAAACTCTTATTAAGAGCTATTACCGGATTTGTTTGCAATGTGGGAAAAAAAAAAAAAAAAAAAAACTGGGTATGTGGCAGGTGATTAATTACCGGTATTACCGTTATAACCATGACTTGTTTGACAAGGGAATGATTGTTTTTGGTGATTACTGTACTTCAGAACTGGTGGGATCTGTTGACCACAGACTGGTTTTAATCATAAGCTCTGACTGTCTGGAAGTATATGTAACCTGTATGACTGCTTTCGTATTGACATGTGCTATAACCGAATCGGTAAGGACTGGCACTGATGAATAGTGAATGAATGCTTAAGAACTCTGCCTACTGCTATGGAGTAATGTACAAATTCGCCTTATGTTCCCGATAACTCCCGAATGAACTGGACTGATTGTATGGATTACTGAACCAAGAACTGGATTGAACAAAGACTGAATGAAAGACTCGAAATTGAATGGATCGAATCTCTGTAACTTAACGGGGGAAATTACTTATGAAACTAAGACCAGTGTAAATCTATAACCTCGATAAGTACTTGATGTAAGTAGTGTGAATAACTACTATATTGTTACTGTACTGTTACTGTATTGTACCGTTACTGTTACTGTATTGTTACCATTACCGTCACTGTATTGTCACTGTACCGATATTACCACTACCGTTTTATATACTACCGATTAATTATCGATTACTGTTAAATGGAGACCGAATGTGATTGGTAATTAAACCAACTGAATTACTGTACTGACACTGCTATTGCTACTGTACCTGTTGTGTACTACTGTGCCACTTTATTCATATTTCGTGTCACGAAAAAGTTTTGTCTCGAAAATGCTATATGCTGTTTACTGAATGTTGTTTAATCCCTGTTATATATTCGTGACGCTTAGTTATGTAATATATGTTAGCTGCCCGGTATCGGAGGTTCCTTTATGGAACTTATTACTGTCTGCACTCTGTTACCCGTACCGGAGGCCTCGTCATGAGGGCCCAGCTTCTGTACTGTTCTTTCTGTTACCCGGATTCGGGATTCCCTTATGGAACTGGTTATTCATAACCATTACTGTATCTGCTCTGTACTGTATCTGTTCTGCACTGTATCTGTTCTGTACTGCCATGTCTGCATCTGTTCTGTATCGCCCCAGTAATGCACCATGTATACATAAGCCAGGATTGTGCATCTACGTATGCTCTAGACAAAAATATGCAAATGAACATGTATCTGAATCTGTCATTGACTGAAAACTGTGAGTGCATAAGATTCTGTTTTAATATGAACCCCAATCCCTATATGTGATTCCTGATTCTGTTATTGTGCATTGTTAAGACTGGGAATGGGCCATGAATCAGTTTTTGTATATGATTATACTCCTGTTAGAGTGAAAGTTACCTTGGTGTTAGGCATCATCTCTGTTGTCATATGTTAATTCGAGTTTGGAGGACCAAACTCTTTATAAGGAGGGGAGACTGTAACAACCCTCGAACTGATTACGATTAATTACTGATTCTTACTGAATTAGCCACTGAATTACCGTTAATTGAGACTGATAATGACTGATAACTGGACTGAATAAAATATTGAATTGACTGACTAAGATTCGAGACTGATCGATTGACTATAACTGTTTAAACGCACAATCTACCTGATGGACGGTCTGATTATCTGTTCTCGTCTTATGCATTTAATTGCTAATTGAAGGCCTTATCGGCGACCAAACTGAAAATTGTTTAGTGTTTCATGTTACCATAATTTATGTGGTTTTATGGTATATTTAATTGAAAATGTGATTAGGAATGATTAAATTAGATTAAAAAGGAGTTAATTGCCAAATATAACTTATTTACCAAATTGCCACCTAGTGTGCCTTTGTTTAATGATTTGTGAAGCCCCATTACACTTGAAACAAACCTCTTCCTCAGCCAATTTGAGAGCTCCACCGAAATTAAGAGAGAGAGGAATTGAGGGAGTGGTTCATCTTGTGGATTTTGCTTGAATCTTGAAGAATTGAAGTGTTGATTTCCTAATTGAGCTTCTAGGCTTAAACTACAAGACTAAGGTAGATCATTCATCTTCCTAATTGTATCATTGAACTAGTTCTTGCATGTTTCATGGTAAATTTATGAACTAAGTCATGTTTAAGCTTAGCATGTGAGATTGAAGCTTAATTGTTGCATGCATGTTGGTTTTAGTGAGTTTGAAGTTGATTCCATGGTCAAATGCCACATGCATGTTCATAATCATGTTTAAATCCATGTTTTCATCTTGTTTTGAAAAGATTGAGCTCTTTGGAGCAAGAGTTGAAGCTTTGAAATGGTTTTAACCCATGCATGTTATGTTTGAAGATTGTTCTTGCAAATGGGTTTGAAATTTGGCTTTAATTGACCCACCTTTGGCCCTTGCATGTACAAATTGAGCTTTAAAACTTGTTTGTACTATGAGTTTGAAATGTTTTCCCAGAATTTGGGCCCTAGAGGTTGAGTTTGGGTTGTTGAATGCTTGGTTCGAACTTGGAAGACAAATCTGGAAATTCCAGATTTTGCTTCTTCGCTCGAGCGAAGGATTCCTCGCTCGAGCGAGCACCTTTATTCAGGGCTCCGCTCGAGCGAGCATCGAGCGTGGTATCGCGCGTAAAAATCGAGCATCCAGCACTTTTACTGTTCATCAGACCGCTCGAGCGAAGGATTGTTCGCTCGAGCGAAGCCTTTGATTTTGGAAGCTCGCTCGAGCGAAGGAAGGCTCGCTCGAGCGAAGCGCCTTTTTTCAGCAACTTTTAAAAATGCCTTCCAACTGTATTTTTACATCCTCATCTCATCCTAGGCATTCTTAGGCCTAGTTTAAGACATCTTAATGAGGATATAGATGTAGAACACCGAGGCAAATTAGGGATTAAGTTATTGATCTTTCCCAACTGTATAGCTTAGTGTGTGTTCATCCTGTATACTGTGTAGGGTTGGCATCCCGAGGAGACGCTCTAGCTACTGATAAGCCCAAACTCTGTGAGTAACAATTGTATAAAGATATGTTCAAAAATGGTTATCTGATTATCTTCTGAACTGTTTACTGAAAGGAACTGCAACTGAACTGTTTACTGAAATGTAATTATTTACTGAATGAATGTATGTCCTTTATTTCTGAACTGTACTGTGGCATCCTTAGCACCTACTGTTACTGACTGTACTGTCACAGAGATCTCTGTCGGTTCCCTTGTGGAACCATACTGTTTACTGAATGACTGGCCATCATTATTGTTCGGTCTTTATGACCTACTGTTACTGCTATGCTAATGGATGTACCACATATGACTGAATAACTGTTCTGACTGAAAGACTGAAATACTGTTAAATGAACTGTTTTCATTACTGTAAGGACATTTCATTCTTAACCTCTTTATACATTATGTTAATCACTGGGCTTTAGCTCACTGCTCATATATATATGTAGGTGTACAGGCACCAGCCCGCAGCTAGGAGCGTCAGGCAAGCTTTAGTTTTGTCAAGCCAACCACTGTGCCTCACTGCGAGGTTCCGAGTGTAATCAAGCTTTGACTGCCTTTGGGGTGTCTTAGCTTCACCCAACTGTCATTGTACTGTATAGACTGTTACTGTACTGTTTGGACTGATAACACTGTACTGCACCGTTTACTGTAATGTTAATAGGGATTAGGTCCCTGTACTGAATGTTTGTAAATGTTATGCATACGGTCTTGTACTGAAAGTATAAATGTATGAAAAATCTTTTGCATACAGATTGTCACAGCTCATTGGACATTGTTTATTTACTGTATTGGCTTCCGCCATGCCCCTGTACTCTGTATTACTGTTCTACTGTTAAGCAGGCCTTCGGTAATCTCGGATTACTGGCCGGTTACGGTGCTAAACCCATAGGGGCGGGTTTGGGTCGTGACAGTACCTGCCCAAGGGCAAAGATCACTAAGTGCAAAACATCTCGGCCTAGATGATACACTCCTCGGCCTTGGTTCCGAACACCTCGGCCCAGATAGTGACATCTCGGCAAACATGCCCGGGGTGAAGATGGAGGTCAACCAAGTGGTTCCAAAATAGTTCTAAGTACAAAGGCTCAAGGGTGAACTAAGCTCAAGACGACCTCGGCTACATGCCAAGCAAGCAACAAATTCATGCAAGCAACATTTCAAACAAAGCAAGACAAAACAAGATAAACAAGATTTGCAACATCATAAGACAAGATCATACAGGTATGTATGCAAGCATGGTTAAGTCAGAATGAGGGTTGTTACAACAGCTAACAAGTATTCAACTTGGAATTGAAATACAATGTAGTGAGTTATGATGCGCCGAGCCCGGTGCATGCAAAACATATGAATGAATGCAAACATGCTATCATACTGTATGCTAATTGAAACATGCCCTAATCTAACCATCATAAGCTGGTAAATAAAAGGGAGAAAGACGTGGGGTTGGAAGACATACATCACACGCACGCACACTTATTACAATTGTGCCCTCACTCGGAGGGTCCGAATAAATAGTACAGTCCCAAATGAATAATTACAGTCCGAATAAGTACAAAACCCTAATTAATTAACAAATGAACTAGGAAAACAGTAAATTAGCATGCAAGCCCATGGACCGCCTCAGCTCTGTTCCGAATGATGAATGATGCATGCTTGAGTTGCCTTGTGCGGAAATCTATTGCGATGCCCCGATTAGCCTCTGTTTGCAATTAAGCCCGGAATATTGCGCGAAGCTCCAAAAGACTGCCGGTTTCTGATTTGCTGCAACAGAGAGCAAGAAAAGGGCATGGCAAAGTATTTTCACATATGTATGCACACCTCGATCCTCGTGCCACCAATCACGCATCTCGATGGATGATGGCCGAGGAGTCGAATTGCACGACTCAATATGAAATGAATGCACATGAAAATACCACAAGACCGAGACTCCATCATGGATAATCCGGAGTGTCGGTGACCGGGAATTGAGACATGTTCCGTCACTCGAAGTACGAAACGTCCCTCGTTTCCCGTGCTTGGGCTAACTCCTATCCCAAACACAATGCAATCCTAACATGCAACCTAGCATACGCAATGCTATGAAATGGCATACACAATGCTCGATGTAACATGGCATACACAATGCTCTAGCATACAACCTAGCATACATAATGCTATAGACTAAGATGGCATACACAATGCAATATGGGCTTACACCAATATGAGTGGACCTCAGCCACACTCACATCAGTAGCCATAAGATGAAAATGAGACAACCGAAATGCGTGCACACATGCACGCAAACCGAGGACAGATCCTAAGGCATAGTATGCAACTCTAACAAGGCATGGCAAGGCATGAAATATGGCATATAGACATGCAAATTTCAGCACTGAAACATGATGCAAAATGATCCCGAATCATGGATATATGGCACCCGATGCATGAGATAAGCCCCGAAACTCAAAACTAGGCACATGTATTGACTTATAGCTATACAAAGCATGCATTATTTGAGCATGAAGCACAAAGACAGAGCCAAGGCAGTCCCAAAACATGAACATTTCTAGTTCAAAGCATGACCAAAAGATGCTAGCATGATGGACTAAAATAGCATGCAACTTTGACTAGCAAACATGGTTTACATGGCATGTATGTGAAGCATGTGAGATCTCATCAAACCAGCAAAAATCAGTGAACAAAACATGTGAAAATATGCCCAAATAATCACTGAAATGCAGCTAACATGTGCAAAAATGATGAGCTCTTTTAGAGGGCCATGCAAGGAGTTATTAAGCACATACAAGATAGACATTTAACATGATGAGACCACCTCTGAAAATGGAATATGATACCCCTAAAACTCACAAAATGGGCCTTGAAATCAGTCTCGGAAGCATGCAAAGAAAGGCCTCTTTGAAAGGCCTCTTTGAAAGGCCTTGAATGGGATTTCTCTACACATGCAGCATAGACATAAAATATGGCCAAAAGGGCCTCGGACCGGGCCAAGGCAGACCTTAAAACTCTCAGAATGAGGCCTGGAAAGTGACTTCAAAGCATGCAAGATAGGGTCCCTTTGGAAGGCCGATAATGCTAGTAAAGAGAATGAGGGGTGAGAGGGTCACCCCTCCATGATTTTTGAGCTCAAAGACACATCAAGGCCACTGAAATCTGGATTTCAGTGGCTAAGATGCCAAACCATGGCCAATGCAAGTGCTCTAATGCATAGCCCTAATCATGAAGGAATGAAGCATGCATAGGGGAAGATGACCCCAAACAGAAATGGGACCTTAACCAAACTCAAAGAGGAGGCCAAAACAAGACTTTTTCCAGTTTATATCAAGCCTCGAAAATATTCACAAGTAGGGCTAAAACATGATACAAAAATATCCCTAAAAGAGAGATAGAGGGAAAGGTGCAGCAGATGGCCTCAAACAGCATAGATCCCTTCAACAAAGTTGAAGAGGGGCTCAAAATAAGACATTTTACAGTTTGGCTCGAAGCCCAGAAATGCTCACAAATAAGGCTAATATATTATGCAAGATAAGCCCTAAAAGAGAGATAAAGCACAAAGGGGGAGTAGAAGACCTCAAACAGGAAAATGTTCTTGATCAAACATGAATATAAGCTCAAAATAAGACTATTTTCAATTCAGGTCGAAGCCCAGAAATGCTTGCAAATAAGGCTAATCAATCATGAAAAATAGGGCAAGAAAAGGGGAAATAGGGACTCACCCTTGAAGAGCAGATTTCCAGTAGCTTTTGGTCCAAGATTCTGAGCTTTCAACCTCTGCAAATGGCCTCCAAGTTGCTGGAATGGAGTGTGGAGGTGGTAGGCTATGAGTTGGTGTGTAAATGGTGCAAGGTCAAGGGTGTTTTGAAGCTTGGATGAGGGAGATATAGGGTTGTATGTATAATGCTCCAGCTGGTTTTTCTAACCCTTAGAAATGAAGTAGGGTGCTGGTTCTATATAGGGAGAGGAGCCAAAGAAAAGGGGGGAAAAACCAATTCAAATATCCCTCCAAAAGGACAGACCCTCGGGCAGAGGGTCTGGTGCAAAACAGCTGGCACAGCTGGAATGCACCAGGAGGGACAAAAATGGCCGGCCAGGTGCAAAAGGGCCAGGTGGCCGGCCGGCCACCTCCCCTGGTCGGCCGACCATGGGTCAAAGGGGTCAACAAGAATTGCTGGCCGGCCACCCCAAAAAGGTGGCCTCCTAAATGAGTGCAACACAACTGTATGGTTAAAACCCAGAAAATGTGAACTAGGAGAGAGAAAAACCAGCTTTTTAGAGGGATTCAAAAGGGTCAAGGACAATTGCTGGCCGGCCTACCCATATTGGTGGCCTCTCAGGTGTGTACAACACAATGATGTGGTGGAAAGTCAGAAAAAGTGGCCCAGGAGTGGGAAAAACCAGCTTTCTAGTGAAGAAAACGGGCGATGAAGAGCGATGAAGAAATAAAACTGGTTTTTCAGAACAATTGCTGGCCTCCCACCTTCCTACAACCTTTCTAACAACGAAAATATGGTCCCCGCCAAAAATGGACCAAGATGGATGGAAAACGAAGGTTCGGGGGCCAAAACGCGCAGTTCGGGGCCCCGAAAACAGGCTGTTAGGCACCGGAAGTGGCGTATGATCATGAAGGTGATCTCTCGGGCCACAGTGTCCCTCAAAAGGGAGGAAACAAGGTGTGTGCCAAAAACCGGAGCAAACGGAGGTAGTTAAGTGGTCCCGAACCGAGGCACACGGCCGACGGCTCCGAAAACTAGAAACCGGGCTCGAAACGGGAAAAATGGCCTACGACCACAAAACGTAGCCTACGGCTACTGAGAGATAGTCTACGAGACCTCTCCCTCCCTTTGGGAAGAGAAAACAAGAGAAAACAGGGCCTGGTTCACAAACCGAGGCAAAGCATAAAAGAGTCCGGAAGTCCGGAGGCAAGGCTTGTAGCTGTGACTCTGCAATCTCAGAACGAGCACAATATGCAACATCACCAAGCGCTCAATTGGTGACGTCTGAGTCTTAAGGTCGGTCAAAAATGGGGTGTCTATAGTTGCCCCTTTTGACAGAACTCGAAGTCAAGGAGTGATGGGAGTGAATGTCAAAGCCCAGAGACGACCCATTTTTTACAAGGCCGAAGACTCAGACAAACAGGCGAGACGAACAGAAAGATGTGCCCGCAGGCAGGGGGCAAAATGCAAAGCGATATGCACAAAGCCGGATGGAACTCAATGATCATGCGAAGCAACAAGCTGTAATGAAGCAAATATTCACAATAGATGCAACAGTTTTAAGCAAGAATGCAAAGTAAAACTACATTTCATGCAGTTGAAGAATGCGGAGAATCATTGAATTCTCGCCACGTCTCACACGGAGGAGATACAATACCTGTGCGGCTCGTCTGGTCGTACCAGCCTCAAATGAACCGTACATACAATATCGTGCCTGCAAAAGGAAGAAACTCAACAAGCACAACATAGTTAGCAACATATGTTCAGCGTGATATCGAATGCAGGCAAACGCGGTGTTGATGGGAGAGTGCATCGCAATGCGAGAAGCAACGCGCGTGACAACGCAAGTTAAGCACAGGGGTATGACAATACTCATGAAACGTGCAGAACAGTGCAAGTGGTGTGCATGGGAATGCAAGTAACGTGCATAACAATGCAGGATAAGTGTAAACTCGAATGCACATTTTGAAACGAAACAACGAGCAAAGCAATGCAAGTTTCGACGAAGGTGGCTCAATCGCGACCTCCGGTTTACCTCCCGGAGGGGTCACAACATATTCAAAAAGGATACACCTCGCTTTTGATGAGTAACGATGAGATACGCATCGAAAGTTGGAGTTGAAGTTCCTGCGGGGGGGATTTTGCGACGAAAAGTGCACTTTCCTTGTACTTTCTCGGGTGCCGGGGACTCCAATCATCACCAAAATTTGCAGGGACCTTGGAGACCACCTTGGGAACTGGCGCCAGTTTAATCCAAGGGGGAGGCCGCCGGCCAGGTTTGGAGAGAGGGGTGGCCGGCCTACCAAAAAAGGTGTCCGGCCGGCCACCTTGCCAAAACAGTGGGCAGTTGGTCTTTTGCTCTCATTTCTTTAAATCCACTAGGCCAAACACCTTTTCCTCACAACTCTACTCGAAATCAGCCCCTCTACCTTCCTAGAGCATTTTCCCTCTCAGATCTGCGCTCCATACGCGTTTTCCAACGCCCCACGCAAGGTTGTTTCGCGAAATTTTTCGATTTTCAAGACTTTGAACCGATTAAATTTTGATTTTGGTGCTTCTTTTCTCGTTTTCGCCACTTGAGGTGAGTTTGTCTCAATATTTGGAAGATTTTCTCGGGAGTTGACTTTTGTTGATTTTTTCATTTCCCGAGAGTTGACTTTTGTTGACTTTTTCCAACTTTGGCTCATTTTGCTCATTTTTGCTCCTTTTTGCAGATTTCTCGAAATGGCCGGTCATTTTCCTCAAGGTGGAGGTCCTCCAGGCGCCGGAGATGATCCAGACATTATGGCTCTGCCTCCGAGGGTTTGACCATTTATTCCTGAGAGGTACGACCCTCCGACGCATGTCCTCCCCAAGCAGTTTTTTTATCATTTTACGGATTTCGATGATCGAGCACCGGCGGATCTTTCATTGCGGGAGCCAGAGTCCCACCTCTCCAATCAGGCACAGGAGGTATGTTCCTCGCTTTCATATTTTCTACGATGTAACTTGCATTTTCCATGCATTCCATGTTATGTTTGTTTATTTGCTTATCTTAGCACATAGCTTGTTCTGAACATTTAGCCTATGACATAGCGTTCTGTTTGCATTTTGAACACACAGCTCAATCACTTGAATTTCTGAACACGCAGCCCATAAATTGATTGTGAACATGTAGCACACACTTGTTGAAAGTCGAACACACAGCCCAAACTTCAAATTTTCTGAACACGTAGCTCGAATTGAGGTGAACACACAGCACACTGATTGAGAGTTGAACACACAGCCCAACACTTGAATTCTGAACACACGGCTCATTGTTGAGGTGAACACACACACACACTTTGAGAGGTTGAACACGCAGCCCAAACACTTGAATTCTGAACACAGCTCGTTGTGAGGTGAACACACAGCACATATTAATTGAGAGTCCAGTCCAAACACTTGAATTCTGAACACACAACACATTATTGAGGTGAACACACAGCACACACTGATTGAGAGTTGAACACGCAGCCCAAACACTTGAATTCTGAACACACGGCTCATTGTTGAGGTGAACACACATCACACACTTTATAGAAGGTTGAACACGCAGCCCAAACACTTGAATTCTGAACACACGGCTCATTGTTGAGGTGTACACACAGCACACACTGATTGAGAGTTGAACACGCAGCCCAAACACTTGAATTCTGAACACACGGCTCATTGTTGAGGTGAACACACAGCACACACTGTGAGGTTGAACACGCAGCCCAAACACTTGAATTCTGAACACAGCTCATGTTGAGGTGAACACACAGCACACAACTTGTGAATTTGAACACGCAGCCCAGATTCTGTATCTGATTTGATTTTGCACACAGCTATACATTTCATTTGCACGCAGCTTATTCATTTCATTTGCACGCAGCTTATACATTTCATTCTGAAACTGAATACATGTGTTCATCCTGAATGCAGGTGACTTCTCGTGCTGCGCGAGGATATGGCTCCATCGGCGAGAGAGTGGTACGGAGCTCCCGGAGGCTGTCCGGGATTTGGTTGACGTGGCAGGGTTTGGGCCCTTTTGCACTGGGATATCTCGCTGTCCTGCTAGTAGGACGCTGATGGGTGCCTTGGTAGAGAGATGGTGGGACACCACCAACTCCTTCCATTTCTCTGCACCGGGGACATGACTATGACCCCGTTTGACTTCCGTATTGAGGCCTTGATGTGGGAGGCTGGGCCATCCCATATGACGAGGACATGGGCCAGTGGGAGGCCGCCTGGATCTACTTATTGGGAGCTCGCCCACCAGTTGACAGATCTTCGGGCAGAGTCCGATATACCTGGTTTTCTTCCCATTTCAGGAGGGTGGAGATGGAGCCTGAGACTCCTGAGGAGGTAGCACAGTACACCCGCGGATTTCTGATGTTCCTTTTCGGGACCACTCTGTTCGCCGATAGGGGGAACACTGTCGGGCTCTATCTGTTGAGTGCTCTAGTGGACCTATCACAGGTCAGCCGATATGATTGGGGTGGCGCCAGCCTGGCTACTCTCTATTGCTATATGAGCGCGACCTCCCGCGGACGGGGGAACATGGTTGGCGGCTATTGGAGGGCCTGGGAGGTACTTTCTGCCCTCTTGATTTACATTTCTGCTCTCTTTATTTGTACTGCAACACGGCGCGCTTTACACTCTGTACCTTGCACTTCGCTTTCAGCATTTTGTATTTACATTCTGCACTCAGCATGCTGTATTCTGATGGCTACTGCTTTGTTTTCCACAGCTATGGATCTACGCGTACTTCCCGACGTTAGCCCCGGAGCTTGAGGTGGAGGTGCCCCTCACGACCCCTTACTCACTTGTATTCGAGGGCAGTACCTGTCGGACCTCGGGAGTGTCTTTCCTCTACCTACGGCAGTACTTTGATACAGTGCGGTCGTCAGAGGTATTCAGAACTCTCAGTTCTTCATGTTTTCATATCTTTGATTTATCTTGGCACATTCACCATTTCTGATCAGCTTATGCATCGGTTATCCGCAGATCACATGGCAGCCCTGGGCGCCTTTAGGTAGAGACCTCCGATTCCAGTTTGCCGGAGCATGGGGTGCCTCTCGGTATAGGATCCTGTTCGAGGGGCCAGTTGGTAGAGCCTGGTTCCTGGGGGACCGCTTCTTGCGTCAGATATAGGGCTACCCTGCTCAGGACATTCCTTCAGCACCTCCAGATGATATGCGGACCGCTGATAGGCTCCCTTCCCAGGGTATCGTCAGTGCTATGCAAGGTACCGATGCATTACTACATTTGGAGCAGGGGGAGTACGCGACATACCGTCACACATACTTGATACCTCCATTGACGGGAGTCCGTACTCCGACGAGGAGGTCTGCTGGTATGCCCTCTTCGAGCCGGGCTCGAGCCAGAGACATTCCTTCGACCAGTAGGGCTAGCAATCCAGAGGTGGGGCTGGACTAGTTCCCCCGATCCCCCCGACTTATCATCATCCTGGATGGCCAGATATGCCAACTGAGTTGATGGGATGGCGATATGGGACTTCCTACCCGATTCCGATAGAGCCTCCTATGCCTGACCACCGATATGTCAGTGACCCTGACTCACCACTGGTATGTTCCACTATTTTCCGTTTATCACACAGATACTTTGGTATTTTTTTATTCATTGATGACTTGAGCTTGTATCTGTAGCCACCCAGGGAGTACATGGACGAGGTGCTCGGGATGGTAGCCTCACTTGAGGGCATGGTCCTGCGGAGAGAGGCGCAGTTGTCCATCATGGGTGTCCAGGTACCCTTTAGTTTTCTTGCATTTATCATACTTCTGATGACATGCTGATCTTGAACATTTTATTGCATTGATAGGCTGCCTGTGTTGAGCGTATCTGACATACACCACATTTACGTACTGTACTTGTATGCGCCCATTTCATGTAGCTTCCTTGTATCTGCATCTGATATACATATTTGAGCTGATGCGTCCAAATTGCACTCTTCATTTTCAGATGCTTCTGGTATATACTCCGCCACAGGCCGGGCCATCCCGGCCTTCCCGAGCAGTTGGGCCATCTAGGCCTTCTCAAGGAGCTGGGAGAGGGGAGTCGTCTCGCGGACGAGGCGGACGCAGGGCGCACGTCATAGAGGAGGAGTCCAGCGAGGAGGAGGAGGCTGCAGATCCCCAGTCAGAGACATCTGCTGACAGAGAGGGTGGCTCCGACCCCGGTTCCGGGAGTGGAGGTGAGGCCGAGGAGGATCCCGAGGATGATAGCTCAGACTCAGATGGCGCTGGTGGTGCAGAGACTGTCCCACAGAAGAGGACGAAGAGGGCCTCTTATTCCTGCTCTTGAGAGCATTGATGCAGCTGTTCCCTGCTTTATTCACCTTTTTACTAGTAGTTGTAGCACATTGTACATTATTAGGCAGTTTTATTTTCTGTAAAACTTGTACCCTTGTTGTAAAGGAAGCATGATGGAATGAAACAACTTTTTGAAAAAGTGTTGTATTTTATGTTCTTAGCGTCACATCGCATCTTTTTGTACGAAAATGAGATTGAATGGAAATGTGCATGGTGTATTTACCAAGTCAGGTAGTGAACGACGCAACAAACAAAACAACCTAACTTACTAAGAAATAACAAAACCTTAGCAAGTTTACAACTTGATAAGCAAAACACAACAAAGTTGATAATCGATAAGTAAGGCACAACAAAATTGATTAAACAAAAAGTAACAACTCAATGCGGAAACTCGACAGCTCGACAAAACTTAACAACTTGATAAATAAGACATCTCAACAACAACAACAACTCGATAAGCAAGCAACAACTCGATAAGCAAGACTTAACAACAACTCTATAAACAAAGTGCATTTCGGACGATCTGGGTGACGGAACGCATCCGAAACTGAGGGAAATGAAGGCCTTCGACACTCTCGATGCATGCAAATGCTGGGAACTTCCTTCTAGAGGGTAGAACAGGACCAAAGACATACTTTGTAGCATGGCCAACCACCTTTGGGAGCTGGTCGGCCAGCTTTTTGCATTGGAGGGGAGAGGGGTGGTCGGCCTACCAGAAAAGGTGGCCGGCCGGCCACCTAGCTTAGCAACCACCAGTTTTTCGACACGTGTCCTCTCGAACAGTGCCTTATCCTCTTTAAAAGTCCTAGTTCCGTGGTTGATTCATTTCATCTCAGTTTTGCACCAAAATGGAGGCGTTTCTCGCCAAAAATCTCACAGCTTGGATCGCTTCTCTAGATGGCTCGGAGAAGTTGAACTTCCGGGGCTTCGGCTTGAATGCACTGTTCACGCTGAGCCGTACTCCGCTGCATCTTCCCTTCCTTCATGCCATGGTGAGGTTTTGGAACCTGGTAACGCATGTGTTTAGCTTCGGCGGGCAAGAGGTACGTCCAACTTTCGAAGATTTTCAAGTTTTAATGGAATCTGAACGCTATGAAGAAATTTTACCTCAGTTTCGCTTCGGCCACGCCCAAGCTTTAGGGCAGATGTGTGGGCTCACCATGCATGATGCTTGGTCTCTGATTTGCAATGGGGAACTGGACATCCTCGGCTTGATTCATCGCTTTTCTGATGCCGGTGACCGCGGCAACCATTATTGGCAAGGTTTTCGGCAACACGCCCTTTGCTTATGCATGCTATCTCACTTTTTGCTTGCCCCAGGCTTTAGTGGATCTAGCATTCGTCTGATTGAAGTTGCTCAAGGCTTGAAGGAAGGAAAGAGCTGCATCGCCATGACATTGGCCGAGACACTGATGGGCTTAGATGCTTTCTATCGCCGGGAGACGACCAGGTTTGCGTGGAGTCTGCTACTGCTGCAGGTAATGTTTCCCACCCAATCTCACATATATATTGCTCACGTCACTCGGCCCTCGGGCTCGGTTTTTTTTTTTTCACAAAACCCTTTTCTTACTTTTCTCTCATCGTACATCTCTCTATTCTTTATTCTCTCATTTTTCATCCCTCCCCAGGTATGGTTGATGGATAAATTGCAGGTTGTGGACTCTTGCCCAGCCTACTCGGCTCGCGGCTACTTCTTTCGACAACGCCTAGTCCATGCCCCTGATGAGGGGTAGTAGTTTGACTGGAAGTGCAATTTGTCTGCAAATCGCATTGCTTGGCGCTGTCCTTGGCTCAATCTCCGGGCAATGAGCTATAGCATGTCCCGGCAGACCGGGATCCAGTTGATTGCTCTGACCCACCGTGTGTTCTACTTTCCGTTCCGATTCCAACGCTAGTTCGGTCACGATTAGACTTGCCCGCCAGAGGGGATAGAGTATCCTGCTGCATTCCCGGTTCGAGGCGCACAACTTGCCCGGTATGCCACAACATGGAGGACTAGAGAGCTCCTGGCCCCTGCTCCCACTTTCAGTTGCACTTTGTCTGATGAGTGCTTAGATTGGCTCAATGAAGAGGCACAGATTGGGCCCAGCTTGGCATCAGAGGCTTCGACCAGCTCTGGGAGGGGGCGCAGGGACACCTGACTTATCTATGCCCTGGATTTATTGCTTTACTAGCAAGAGCAGGAGAACTCTGTTTTGAAATCAATGAACTTGAAGGTTGTGGGTACTGAAAATTTTCCGCTTTGGTCCAAAAATGGTCTAAGTTGTAAAAAGATTAATTTGAGCAAAGTCAACTTTTATTAAAACTTTTCAAAACCATTTTCGATATGGATCAGAATGGACACGCTGAGATCTGTCACACTGAGATGCACAACCCCAGACCTAGCAACTGGAAAGTTGCCCTAGTCTGAATAGTACCGCGGCACTGCACAGCAACGGAAAGTTGCCCCTAGTCTGAAAAGCACTGCACCGGAGATCATGAATGCTGATAGACAAAGATGACTGAGATGATCAAATGGACAAAGTTGATCGGGGAAAAGTTTATGGCTGAACTTTAGGATGAAGTTGCCTACGTATCCCAAAGATGGGAATCAGGCCTTACGTAGTTCAGGCTCGGGTTCACTCGGGTATTTTCACTCTCCTTTTACGCTCTAACTTTTGCCAAGGCCGCCCTTTGCGGGTTTTCAACCTTGCGAGCTCAGTTTTTATAATTTCAAATTTTTTGTGCTATGAGTTTTGCCTAGGTCGCCCTTTCGGGTTTTCGGCCTAGCGAGCCTCTCAAGGGTAATATTTCTTCAACTTGTCCATATTGATCGGTTGTGAGAACTCCAGGCCATCTAGATCCATCAGAACCACAGCTCCACCTGACCAGATAGACTTAATGATGTAGGGACCAGTCCAATTGGGTCTGAACTTGCCCTTGGGTCGTGGATGGAGCTCGGTTGTCCTTGAGCACCAAATCTCCTTCCTTTAGATTCTGGACTTAACTTTCTTGTTGAAAGCCCGGGCAATCTGCGCTGATAACCTTGAACATGGTACAGTGCTTTCAGTCTTCTCTCATCAAAGAGCATGAGTTCCTCAAACCTGCTCTGCTGCCAATCTGCTTTGGCTATTTGACACTCAGCCAATACTCGCAAAGACGGGACCTCAATCTTGATAGGTAGAACGGCCTCCATCCCATAAACCAATGAATACGGAGTCGCCCCAGTAGAAGTTCTGATTGAAGTCCGGTAGCCCCACAGAGCAAACGACAGCTTATCTGGCCAGTCCTGGTAGGTTTCCACCATCTTCTGCAATATATGTTTGATATTCTTGTTGGCGGCCTCAACCGCTCCGTTGGTTTGCGGCCGATAGGTAGATGACTTATGAAAAGCCACGTTGTATTTTTCCAACAAGTCAATCACTTCCTTCTTGAAGTGGGAACCGTTATCTGAAATTATCTCGTTTGGGACTCCGTAGCGACAGATGATGTTGTTTCTGATAAACTTCGCAACATGTGAAGCCTTCAACACCGCATAGGATTGGGCCTCAACCCACTTTGTAAAATAATCTATCGCGACCAGGATGAACTCATGCCCATTCGACCCCTTCGGAGTGACAGCCCCGATCACATCAATTCCCAGACTGAAAATGGCCATGGCGAAGTCATATTGTACAGCTTCGACGGCGGAATGTTCATGCGATTTGCATGAATTTGACATTTGTGGCATCGCCGAACAAAACCAATACAATCCTCCTCCATGGTGGACCAGTAGTAACCCTGTCTGAGGATCTTCCGTGCTAGCATTACTCCATTCATATGCGCACCGCATTCCCCTCCATGGATGGCCTCCATTAGGCGCTTCGATTCTTCGGCATCGACACACAGCTTATGCATTCCCAGATGACCTCTTTTATACAGCTTACCTCCACAGATGATGAACTGAACGGCCATTCTTCTGATTGCCCTTTTATCCTTGGCATTTACCCCTGGCGGGTATGCTTCATTCTCCAAGAAATTCCAAATGTCGTAATACCAGGGGTTTTCGTCCTGAGCCTCATCTATAGTAGCCATCGAAACGTAGGCTGGCACAAATTTCTGGTCAATGATGACTGGACGCATCCGGACTCCGAACGGGATGTCTATCATGGAAGATAGAGTCGCTAAAGAATCTGCGAACCTGTTGTTCTCTCTTAGTAGATGAGTAAAGTTTAGCTTCTCAAACCGAGGAATTAACAAGTCCAAGGTCTGGTGGTACATCATCATCTTTTCTTCTTTGACTTTCCAGTCTCCTTTTGCTTGAGACACAACAAGGTTCGAGTCCTCGATGACGTCCAACCATCTTGCCCCTAATTCTAGGGCTGCTTCTAGACCGGTAGTGCATGCCTCATATTCTGCTTCGTTGTTCAAGACTTTGAACCGGAGTTTGAAGGCTAGAGGGATACGGGAATTGTCGAGTGCTATCAGCAACATCCCTATCCCACACCCGTACTGATTTGACGCTCCGTTGAAGTACATCGTCCAAGTTTCATCGTCGATGTGCAGAATGGCTTCGTCTGGGAATAAATATTCGACTGCTTCACCCCCTTCCACTGGATGATCGGCTAAGAATTCTGCCACTGCTCTTCCCTTGACTGACTTGCGTGTCACATATTTCAAATCAAATTCGGAGAGCAACAATAACCAACGAGCTAGCCTACCCGTAAGTGCTGGTTCCTCGAAAAGATATTTGATGGGATCGAGTCGTGAAACCAGTATTATGGAGTGAGCTAACAGGTAGTGCCGCAGCTTCCTGGTAGCCCATACCAAAGCTAAGCAAGCCTTCTCCAATGGTGTGTAGCGAGTCTCATACTCTAGCATCTTCTTGCTCAGGTAGTAGATGGCTTTCTCCACTTTGTCGTCTGATTCTTGTGCGAGCATACAGCCCATTGTGGTCTCAGTTACTGAGAGATACAATATCAACGGTTTCCCCGGTTCCGGAGGTGACAACACGGGTGGGTTTTGTAAATATTCCTTGATCTGTTCAAAAGCAGCTTGGCATCGGCCGTCCCATTGGAATTTCTTTCCTTTCTTCAGGAGACCAAAAAGTGGTTCACAAGTTAAGGTTAATTTTGAGATAAACCGTCTTATGAATTGCACTTTACCCAGAAAGCCTCGCACCTCCTTTTCAGTCCTTGGTGGTGGCATTTCTAAGATGGCCTTGATTTTGGAAGGGTCGACTTCGATGCCTCTCTGTGTAATCAGAAACCCCAGCATTTTTCCCGTGTAACACCGAACTACATTTCTGAGGATTCAGCCGCAACCGAATTCTCTGATCCTTTGAAAGAACTTTTGCAAGGCGGTGTAGTGGCCCTCTCTATCTTTGGACTTGACAATCATGTCGTCCATGTACACCTCAACCTCTTTGTGGATCATGTCATGCAATATTGTGGTTGCGGCCCGTTGATAAGTAGCTCCAGCATTCTTTAACCCAAACGACATCACTTTGTAGCAGTACGTCCCCCACGGGGTGGTGAATGCAGTCTTTTCCCGGTCTTCAGCTGCCATCACTATCTGATTGTAGCCGGAGAAACCATCCATGAATGAAGCAAAGCATGCCCCGCTGTAAAGTCCACTAACTCATCAATATGTGGCAAGGGAAAGTCGTTCTTCGGACTAGCTCTGTTCAAATCCCTGAAATCCACGCATACTCAGATCCTGCCATCCTTCTTCGGCACGGAACAATGTTGGCCAACCAAGTCGGGTATTCGGATACCAGCAGGAAGCCTGCGTCGATTTGCTTGGTGACCTCTTCCTTGATCTTGAGAGCCCAGTTCGGGCGGATACTCCTGAGTTTCTGCTTGATGGTCGGGCCTCAAGGTCAAGAGGGATCCGATGCTGTACAGTCTCAGGATCAATCCTAGGCATGTCTTCGTAGGACCACGCGAAAACATCTTTGAAATCTTTTAATAAAGCGACTAAGCGATCGCGTTCCTCTGAAGACAACGTGGACCCGATCTGGACCAGCCGCGGGTCCTCCTCAGTACCGATATTCACAGTAGTGATTTCATCCATTAAGGGTTTAACAAATCTCTCCTGCTCTTGTTCAATTAAGCGTTGCAAAATTGGAGGAATTTCGTCCTCGTCGTTTTCATCAAAATTTTGAAAGTCTGAGTTAATGCAATAAATCAAAGGCACAGAAAAGTACTCAGAAACCACAGCTACTTGATTCTCATTAAGCACGCCCAAATCGTCCGATTCCTCGGTTACAGCAGACTCAAAAGAGAAAGAAAAAGATGACCTGGACAAAACTGTGGCATCCGGGTTATCATCCCCAGGATTACCAGACTCAGACTCAGTCAAGCTGGAACCTGATTCCGACTCATAAGACTCGGTGGAATCAGATTCCGGCTTACTACCTGACCCGGTGCTGTTGGACAAAAACCCCTCTTCGTATTGCTAAATGAGAGAGGGTGCGATAGATGCATCCAAAATAGTTGCTGGTAGGCCCGCAGCTATTTCATTCCTGATCACGCATACCGAGAAGTTATCCCCAAAGCACTTCTGGTCGATCGGAGGATCTGAAAGTAGACATGCCAGTGCTACCCCCATCTCAAGTTCGGTGTCCTCAGACTGCACTTTCTTGCTCTGCTCAGCCTCAGCCAATGGGTCCGTCTGCTCTTCGGTAACATCCTCCCCGGATAATTGTAGGTCAAAGAAAATCTCGAAACCTGGCACACGCTTCCTCTCCACGTTCAGCCACGGCTCTGGGAAGCCACAAAACGGAAAGTCCTCCCCCTCCCGGACGAAGCGTCCGTTTAGGGTACCCTGAGTGGGCCAGTGCAGACACTCCGGCGGTGGATGGATCGATGAATTCCCAAACAAATGGCTACTCCTTCCCATGGGGGTATTTCACCATCTGATGTAAGGTGGACGACACTGCCTTTACCTGGTGCAGCCACGGCCGTCCCAAAAGCAGGTTGAAAGTTGCAGGAACCTCTAAGACATGAAAATCTATCTCATGCTGTCCGGCACAACTTTGGTCTGGATCTTTACTGTCCCCATGACTTCTCAGCTCGTGTTGTCATATGCCCGAATTACCTGGGCTGTCGGTATAAAGACCGCGCCCTTCAAACCGATTGCATACGCTGTTCTTGCCGGGCACACGTTGATGGCGGATCCGGTATCAATAAGAACCACCGGTATCCATTTGTTTCTACACTCCATAGAGATGTAGAGTGGCTTATTGTGGTTCGCACCCTCAGGTGGTAGTTCTTTGTCAGAAAAGTAGCATTGGGGTAGCTCCTCCGGAAAGACTAATCCCACCAGTTGCTCCGGTGTGGTTTCTATCGAGAGTTTAGCCTTGTCCATGGCAGATAGGACAGCCTGTCTGTGCACTTGTGATGCCATAAGCAGTACCCAGATGGAGATGTCTGCTTGTATCTTTTTTAACTGTTTGAGCACAGCTCCTCTTCAAGTTGTTTCTCTTTTGTCTCTCAGCTTCCTTATCCTTCCCAGATGCCTCTGGCTGGTCTAGGTGCGGGGGCTTGAAATACCGCCGCTTTTGTCATGTGATCAACCTCATTGAGATACCAGGTGTCGTCTGGTTGATTGCTCCCCCAATCCTCGTCTATGTGGGCAAGACATAAATCATCGTCCTCCACACGTCCCGTGAGCAGCTAACAGACATCTGTCTGGCTCCGGCATGATTGTACTCGCAGTACTTTCAACCCACATGCTCGCAGTATCTTCTGTCCTTATGCCCACAGCATTTTCAGTTCCCTTATGGGCTTTGGCTTTCCTGGTTCTCTCAGAATCCCAAAACTTTTCTTGTTCCACCTGCGTCGGCGCAGTTTGTTGTTCAGTTTTCCCTGTGTTCACAATGCTCCTATTCTGAGCGAAATTCTTCGTACCGGCGCTCTTCGCCAATGTACTTTGACTTCCGGCCCTTCCGGCCACAATTGATACCCTTGCCCCTGCCAGGCCCTGTTCTGGTTGGAGCTCTTCCACCACATCCGGGTGATCATCCAGCCATCCAGTAGCCTCTGCCGATTCCTCATAATCAAACCAGTTGACTGTCGCGCCCCTGATTCTTGGTCATCGAAAAATTATAGGTTGGCAAAGTCCTCTTCTACAGCCGCCAAATCATCTGTTCCCTGTCAAATTATCCCCTTGGATCACACACAGTTCTGCTATCTCTGGCAATTCTACACTTGGCTCAGAATTGGCCCGCTGACAGGATGTAATCACTCGGATCATAGGCTTCCCCAGCAAAATTTCCAGACTGCTCAAACCCTGACTCAACAGTTCCATCCTCCTTTGCAATCTCCCCTGCACTGTCTTCAACAGCTGCCACCATTGGCTCAGGTTGGGTTGTGGAGATGTCCAGCATGCACAAAAAGTCAGTGCAGTCAGGGAGGAGCACCTCCGGCTTAGGTAGATGGGACGGGGTGATATAGATGCTAGGATCGTAAGACACGACCCCAGTTTGGATAAAGTTAATTCTTTTGGGAGGTGGAGCTTGGTTGTGTGTAGGGAGTGGGTTGGTTGTGACATTGGGTCTTTCTGGTGGCAAATCACCTGTTTGTCAACGAGATCTTGAATCTCGTGACGCAATCTGAAACATTGGTCGGTGTCATGATCGTGTTGTTGGTGATATGCGCAATATTTGGCTGGGTTGTGAGTGGGGGGAGTGGATTTGGCAACGACCTCGGTTCCAGGGGTTTTAGATGCTCTTTCTGATTAAGACCCTAGAGCCTTAGACAGGGGCATGTACAATGGGGTGAAGGTTCTTTGGCCTCTGGGTTGGTATTTGTTGGTCTGTGTACTCTTTTCGGATGCACCGGAGAAGGGTGTGGCTGCCATGGGCCTTGGAAGGGGAGGGGGAATGGTGGTGACCATACTTACCTCCGAAGTTCTTACAGTTGCAGTGCCACTCGGGCCTGCATTGTTGTTGCGGTTAAAGGTTATTCGAGGTTGCTCTCTGTCTTGGTCAATCAGACCCTGTTTCATTGCATCTTCAATTTGTATCCCCATCTCGTGCAGATCTAAAAAGGTGGGGAAGGGGAGCACAATCATTTTTTGCATCAGTTTTGGCTGGAGATTGCGCACAATCATCCTGATCTGGTTTATTGGGCCTTAGAGTCATCATCGAGGCCTTCGCCCTCCACCGGGTCACGAAATCGAAAACTCTCTTTGGGCTCTTGCATTGTTGTTTCGAGATCACGGGTTGTAATCTCGATTTGGGTGTTGTAGAGTATTGCGCAATAGAGGCCTCGGCCATTTCATCCAACTTCACTTGACATCATCCTCCAATTTTGCATACCAGATAGTGGCCACACCCGACAGGGTCCGGCCGAATAGTGAAAGCTTCTGGGTCTGGTTAGGCCCATTGGCCGTAGATATCTGAGAATAGCGGAGGTGGACCATGGGATCCCCAGATCCGTCGAAGCGATCGATCTGCGGCATTTTGAATCTATCCGGCAACGTCACAACATCGGTATTCCGTTCCGTCTCGATATCCGAGATAGCCTTACCCCTGGGATTTTTGAATAGCTTCTGGAGCTTGCTCAATTTCAGTTGCTGTAGGGTCTTCTCGAACTCGAAGGGAGAGTCCGGGTGGTTGATGGGTTGTGTACTTTGGATAATTGAGGTGGGAGCGGGGGCGGAGCCAGCCCCGTTGGGATGTCTGTGTCCTCTGAGCAGCGTGGTGACATTTGGAAAATGTTCTGGGCATTTGGCAAGACATTCTGGGTAGTTGGTGTCTGCTCGGGTAGCGGGACCCCTGGTGGGGGAGGAACTGGATGTGAGGCTGATACTCCGGCTTGCTGCTGTAGCCGGGTAATTAGTTCCACCTGTTGGGCCATGATTGTGGCCTACTGTTTAGAGAACTCTGCTTGGCGGATAGCGTCCTCCTGCATTTGCTTCATACTCTCTTGGAGTTGGCGCATCATTTATTCCATTCCGGCCATGTTCTGCTGATCTTGCTGACTGACTGGTATGTGTATTTCTATGGCAGAAATTGAGACCTCAGCCCGACTGTTCACTGCTAGGGTAGACCACTTCTCTGGTAACCTCTGCTCAGACACACTGCGCTTTCTCGGCCTCCGTCTGACAACCGGGGGTAGAGAATGAAACATTGGTTGTCCGTCAATCAGATCCTCAGATCGATTGAGCCGACGACCTCTTGTCCAGAGTGCTTGGGGAATATCTGCTTGGTTTGAAGTAATTGTGCTAAAACTACCCTAACAAAAAGATAAATAAGCAATAAGGAAATAAATAACCAGATAAACGAACAGCATAGCAGCTTAAAATAAATACACAACACACAGCTGGGCATAATAACACATGGTCGATAAGCTGAATACACACTGTCCTCAAACGCTGATCATTATCCCTGAATCATTGTCCCCGAAAACTGAATCCGATACCCACAGATCACTGATTCTCAAACACTGACTGATGCCCGCAGGCCTATGCCCAAACTCGCAAACTGATACATGCATTTCCTGTAGAGACGCACTCTAAAAGCACATAACAGATAAGTGAGAGCCAAAACACCCTATGTTGGGGTAGGGGTTTCCCTGTCTATTTTGTCAGGAGCTAGGGTTTCACTACGTACGCAGCGGTTTCAAACAACCTATATCGGGTAAGCAACCTAGTTTGGAATGGTCACTACGGATTCCGAATATGCACTAGGTCGAATGGTCAAAAGGGTGCCCCGGTAAAACCGGGGTTTGTGTTCCCATACTGGTAGAGCCCGTAACCGGTAAGCCTTATGGCACACAGCTTCTGGCAAACCGCTCAGGAATAGCAGATGGCAAACACGATGTCCTAGGCGCACCAATGCAAATGCAATGCAAAGAAACACATAAAGGTAATCAAAACAAGATATCATGAGTTCGAGTCAAGTTCTCTAAATCCCCAGCAGAGTCGCCATAAACTGTAGACGTCCCCAAACGCCCCGGGAGGATGAGTCCCATTCTGTTCATTTTGGGCTCACTACAGTTCGGACTCAAATTGTGACGGTTCTCAATCTGAACCAAAGAGTCCAAATCCGGCAAATCGTTTGAGAAAACAGATTTTTGAAAGAAGTGCCAAACATGGACTGCTTTGCCAGATACAGAGTCGCCACCTAAATATTTTATTTTGGAAATTTAGGAAACCCTGACTCGTGCCTAAGGCCACGTGTCCGTCATCACCAAAGTTGCCTCGGCTCGGGAACTTGGGTACGATTGGGAAGGTCACTTCGTGAGCACCCCCGCTCGCCTGATCAAAGATCGGCCTCTACTAACCATGATATCTAGTTTTGAAAAGATTATGCGTTCTTATTCCGGTTATTAGCCTAGATTTACTATGTGATGCGACAGCATACAAGTATAGACTGGGTCGCCTGAATTGGAACAAAACATTTCCTGCTTATTTTTGAAAGTGATTTGCTACCCGCAAGTAGGCTTAAAATGCAGATTTTGCTACCCTTAGGTGGGCATAGAAAAGATGGTTTTGCCACTATCTAGTGGGCTTAAAACTCACAGTTGATGATTTGTTCCAATCTAAATAACCCAACCTTCACCCACAGGCATTCAGGCAGATATATCACATAAGCATATAGCCTCATGGTAAGCATGCTATCATGGCAGTCACTCACACGCATGCAAGGATGCTAAAGCATAAAAACTAACCGAGTACTCAAAGCCAAAACAGAAGCTATGTTAGAAATCCATGCATGATCCTAACTATATAGAAATGCCTAATGCAACACATGCAAAATGCAACTAAGATAGGCCCGGCTATTCTAAAATGGCATATGGAATGCTTACAGCTAACAAGTATTCAACTTGGAATTGAAATACAATGCAGTGAGTTATGATGCGCCGAGCCCGGTGCATGGCAAAACATATAAATGAATGCAAACATGCTATCATACTGTATGCTAATTGAAACATGCCCTAATCTAACATCATAAGCTGGTAAATAAAAGGGAAGAAAGACGTGGGTTGGAAGACACACATCACACGCACGCACACTTATTACATTGTGCCCTCACTCGGAGGGTCCGAATAAATAGTACAGTCCCAAATGAATAATTACAGTCCGAATAAGTACAAAAAACCCTAATTAATTAACAAATGAACTAGGAAAACAGTAAATTAGCATGCAAGCCCATGGACCGCCTTAGCTCTGTTCCGAATGATGAATGATGCATGCTTGAGTTGCCTTGTGCGAAATTATTGCGATGCCCCGATTAGCCTCTGTTTGCAATTAAGCCCGGAATATTGCGCGAAGCTCCAAAAAGACTGCCGGTTTCTGATTTGCTGCAACAGAGAGCAAGAAAAGGCATGGTAAAGTATTTCACATATGTATGCACACCTCGATCCTCGTCACCAATCACGCATCTCGATGGATGATGGTCGAGGAGTCGAATTGGACGACTCAATATGAAATGAATGCACATGAAAAATACCACAAGACCGAGACTCCATCATGGATAATCCGGAGTGTCGGTGACCGGGAATTGAGACATGTTCCGTCACTCGAAGTACGAAACGTCCCTCGTTGCCCGTGCTTGGGCTAACTCCTATCCCAAACACAATGCAATCCTAACATGCAACCTAGATACGCAATGCTATGAAATGGCATACACAATGCTCGATGTAACATGGCATACACAATGCTCTAGCATACAACTTAGCATACATAATGCTATAGACTAAGATGGCCATACACAATGCAATATGGCTTACACCAATATGAGTGGACCTCAGCCACACTCACATCAGTTAGCCATAAGATGAAAATGAGACAACGAAATGCCGTGCACACATGCACGCAAACCGAGGACAGATCCTAAGGCACAGTATGCAACTCTAACAAGGCATGGCAAGGCATGAAATATGGCATACAGACATGCAAATTCAGCACTGAAACATGATGCAAATGATCCCGAATCATGGATATATGGCACCCGATGCATGAGATAAGCCCCGAAACTCAAAACTAGGCACATGTATTGACTTATAGCTATACAAAGCATGCATTATTTGAGCATGAAGCACAAAGACAGAGCCAAGGCAGTCCCAAAACATGAACATTTCTAGTTCAAAGCATGACCAAAAGATGCTGGCATGATGGACTAAAATAGCATGCAACTTTGACTAGCAAACATGGTTTACATGGCATGTATGTGAAGCATGTGAGATCTCATCAAACCAGCAAAAATCAGTGAACAAAACATGTGAAAATATGCCCAAATAATCACTGAAAGCAGCAACATGTGCAAAAATGATGAGCTCTTTTAGAGGGCCATGCAAGGAGTTATTAAGCATATACAAGATAGACATTTAACATGATGAGACCACCTCTGGAAATGGAATATGATACCCCTAAAAATCACAAAATGGGCCCTGAAATCAGTCTCGGAAGCATGCAAAGAAAGGCCTCTTTGAAAGGCCTTGAATGGGATTTCTCTACACATGCAACATAGACATAAAATATGGCCAAAACGGCCTCGGATTGGGCCAAGGCAGACCTTAAAACTCTCAAAATGAGGCCTGGAAAGTGACTTCAAAGCATGCAAGATAGGGTCCCTTTGGAAGGCCAATAATGCTAGTAAAGAGAATGAGGGGTGAGAGGGTCACCCCTCCATGATTTTGGAGCTCAAAGACACATCAAGGCCACTGAAAATCCACTGGATTTCAGTGGCTAAGAGGCCAAACCATGGCCAATGCAAGTGCTCTAATGCATAGCCCTAATCATGAAGGAATGAAGCATGCATAGGGGAAGATGACCCCAAACAGAAATGGGACCTTAACCAAACTCAAAGAGGAGGCCAAAATAAGACTTTTTTCAGTTTATATCAAGCCTCGAAAATATTCACAAGTAGGGCTAAAACATGACACAAAAATATCCCTAAAAGAGAGATAGAGGGCAAGGGGTAGAAGATGGCCTCAAACAGCATAGATCCCTTCAACAAAGTTGAAGAGGGGCTCAAAATAAGATACTTTATAGTTTGGCTCGAAGCCCAAAAATACTCACAAATAAGGCTAATATATTATGCAAGATAAGCCCTAAAAGAGAGATAAAGCACAAAGGGGGAGTAGAAGACCTCAAACAGGAAAAAGTTCTTGATCAAACATGAAGATAAGCTCAAAATAAGACTATTTTCATTTCAGGTCGAAACCCAGAAATGCTTGCAAATAAGGCTAATCAATCATGCAAAATAGGGCAAGAAAAGGGAAAATAGGGACTCACCCTTGAAGAGCAGATTTCCAGCAGCTTTTGGTCCAAGATTTTGAGCTTTCAACCTCTGCAAATGGCCTCCAAGTTGCTGGAATGGAGTGTGGAGGTGGTAGGCTATGAGTTGGTGTGTAAATGGTGCAAGGTCAAGGGTGTTTTGAAGCTTGGATGAGGGAGATATAGGGTTGTATGTATAATGCTCCAGCTGGTTGTTCTAACCCTTAGAAATGAAGTAGGGTGCTGGTTATATATAGGGAGAGGAGCCAAAAAAAAGGGGGGAAAAACCAATTCAAATATCCCCCCAAAAGGACAAACCCTCGGGCAGAGGGTCTAGTGCAAAACAGCTGGCACAGCTGGAATGCACCAGGAGGGACAAAAATGGCCGGCCAGGTGCAAAAGGGCCGGGTGGCCGGCTGGCCACCTCCCCTCGTCGGCCGACCAGGGGTCAAAGGTGTCAACAAGAATTGCTGGCCGGCCACCCCAAAAAGGTGGCCTGCCAGATGAGTGCAACACAACTGTATGGTCAAAACTCAGAAAATGTGAACTAGGAGAGAGAAAAACCAGCTTTTTAGAGGGGTTCAAAAGCGTCAAGGACAATTGCTGGCCAGCCTACCCATATTGGTGGCCTCCCAGGTGTGTACAACACAATGATGTGGTGGAAAGTCAGAAAAAGTGGCTCGGGAGTGGGAAAAACCAGCTTTCTAGTGAAGAAAACGGGTGATGAAGAGCGATGAAGAAATAAAACTGGTTTTTCAGAACAATTGCTGGCCTCCCACCTTCCTACAACCTTTCTAACAATAAAAATAAGGTCCTCGCCAAAAATGGACCAAGACAGATGCAAAACGAAGGTTCGGGGGCCAAAACGCGCAGTTCGGGGCCCCGAAAACAGGCTGTTAGTCACTGGAAGTGGCGTATGATCACGAAGGTGATCTCTCGGGCCACAGTGTCCCTCAAAAGGGAGGAAACAAGGTGTGTGCCAAACACCAGAGCGAACGGAGGTAGTTAAGCGGTCTCGAACCGAGGCACACGGCCGACGGCTCCAAAAACTGGAAACTGGGCTCCAAATGGGAAAAATGGCCTACGACCACAAAACGTAGCCTACGGCTACTGAGAGATAGTCTATGAGACCTCTCCCTCCCTTCAGGAAGAGAAAACGAAGAAAACAGGGCCTAGTTCGCAAACCGAGGCAAAGCGCAAAAGAGTCCGGAAGTCCGGAGGTAAGGCTCGCTGCCGTAACTCTGCAACCTCAGAACGAGCACAATATGCAACATCACCAAGCGCTTAATTGGTGACGTCCGAGTCTTAAGGTCGGTCAAAAATGGGGTGTCTACATTAACATACCCGACTAACTAGGTACAAATGACTTGTAGGAAAAGACGGGACTAGAAACCGATTCTCGGTTTTGAATCTAGAGCCTAATTTCTGTTTGTGAAAACTTGTCATTTTGAAACTCTTTTCTGAATTGGTTGACACACTAAAATCTCAAATGGCATCGGATGTCAACGAAACTTGACACACATAGCTAACTAGGCACAAATGACTTATAGGAAAAGATGGGACTCGAAACCAATGCCCGGTTCTGAATCTAGAGCGTAATTTTTATTTGTGAAAATTTGTCCTTCAGAATTTTTTTTTTTGAACCGGTCGACACACTAAATTGTGAAATGGAGTTAGATGTAAACGAAACTTGACACACACTTGTTGGACACGAATGACTTGTAGGAAAAGATGGAACTCGAAACTGATTCTCGGTTTTGAATCTAGAGCTTAATTCTCATTTGTAAAAGCTTGTCTTTTAAAAACTCTTTTTTGAACTAGTTGACACACAAATGGTCAAACATCGTCGGATGTTAATGAAACTTAACACACACAACTAACTAGGCACAAATAACTTGTAGGAAAAGATGGGACTTAAAAACCAATTCTGGTTTTGAATCTAGAGCCTAATTCCTGCTTGTGAAAACGTATCCTTTAGAAACTTTTTTTCGAACCGGTTCACACTAAAATGCTCAAACGACGTCGGATGTCAATGGAACTTGACACACATGACTAATTAGGTACAAATGACTTGTCAGAAAAGATGGGACTCTGTCTCTTGACATTGATTTTTTGTTCTGTGTTTTGTGTCACCTATATTGCCTTTTTATTGTTGTTAATCTCACATATGTTTCATGTCTACTAGCATGAACTACTAGGGGTTGCTGTGTCTGTGTTTAAGCACAATTGTTTGGCTAAATTTCTTGTTGTGTTTATTCGATTATTGTTAGATTATAGCGGAATGTGTTCAATCAATACTTAATTTTAATATTAATAGTATTATCATCATTGTAGGATGTAATTAAAGGTTCTTTGGATGTTTCACGTATACCAACAGTCCAATTGACGTAGGGACTTCTTATTAGTGACGATCTATTGTGTGAAATTGATGGAGTTTCAATTGGGCCCAAATATTGCAGTCTTTATCTTAAAAGCAAAAAAAAAAACAACCAAATGCTCGTTTGGAAACACTATCCCGAGGTCTAAGAACTGTTGGAAAAGTTATTGGAAGATACATTGTGTGGCGCTTGTTTTATGTATATGTTACAATCTTATTTATTTATTTTTGAAATAAATATAAAATGTTTTACATTTTTTTGTAATTTTGAAATTAATTACATTGTAAATAATTATTTTATTTTTTTTGTTTCTTGTTGCAGATGTTATCCTTTTGAGTATGTGATGATATCTTCGCATATTGATATTGGAGCTTATTGTTAATACTAAAACAAGCTTTTAATATATATGTTTTTTTTATTTGTATTGTCGATACTTTGGTTTTGTTTTAGATACAAATTTGAGTTTTGAAGTATCAAAAATTATTAGTATAGTTGGATGATGATTTTCTATATTTTTGTAAGAATGTTTGGTAACAGTGTATCATTACAAGGTACATATATATTATTATTATTTATATATGATTTTGTGAATGTGAATGGATTTGTGTGGCAAGACTAGACAAGACAGAATTAAAAATGGTTGTATTCGGGAATTGGTAGGAGTAGCACCGATAGAAGATAAATTGAGAGAGAATCGTTTGAGATGGTTTGGTCATATTCAACGGAGACCCACAGAAACAGTATGAAGAGATGCGACGCAATGACGGTAGATGAAAGTGTTAAGGGACCGAGTATGCTTAGATTAACATTGGCTAGCGTTGTAGATAGAGATATGGCTCTACTTAATTTGACTAACGAAATAGCCTTTGATAGAGTTGTGTGGAGAAGAATTCATGTAACCAACTCCATTTGATGAGACTTAAGGCTTAGTTTGGTTTGGTTTGGTTTGTCTAGGGAATGAATTAATAAAATATATATTTATTTTATGAAAATATTTTTTTTTGACAATAATAAATCGTCTAATGTAATCTCCATTTTTTTTGTATTTTATTAGTGACGGATTAACTTGTTGCATATTGTCACGACCCAAACCCGCCCTATGGGTTTAGCATCGTAACCGGCCAATAATCTTGGGATTACCAAGGCTCTGAGACATATTAACATAATATTTGGGGCTAGCGGAAGCAAATAACAATAACAAATATACAACATCCATTGAATGTGCAGATTTACATGAGATAGAAAAATTTTAAACTTATATACATGTCTACACATCCTCCGTACGTCATCATACATATACAGATTAGACAAAAAACTTAGTCCCTATTTACAAAATAAACAAAGACTTGTTTAAACAAACAAGAAAAACAAAACTTGAACTTTAATCACATAGTCATAACCATTTGACATATCGGGAACCTTTACGGGAGGCACATAGGTTGGCTGATAAAAACAGATTCCAAGTAGACGTCTCTAGGCCTGGTCACGTGCCTGATCACCTACATACATAAATAATATAGTGAGTTGGAGCCCAGTGAATAATAACAAGGTAAAGGGTTTTAATGAATTATGTCCATCACAGAGTTAGAAATCAGAGTTTATATTAGAAACGGAGTCTTATGCATATTCAGATTTCAATTAGAATTAGATTCATATACATGTTCATAATTCATATTCATTCAGATTTTGCATAAGATCATACGTGGTACACCCATTAGCTATCATATCAACTTAGTCTTGAGACCCACATGTGTAGTCAGTATGACGACCATAAAGGTTCATATCTTGCGCAATAGCCATGGTATTGTTACCCTAGGCGAGGGCCACGTGAATATAGGCCTCGGTATTGTTACCCTGGCAAGCCACGTGAATATAAGCCATGGTATTGTTACCCCTAGGAGGGCCACGTGCATATTGGTACGGTATTGTTACCCTCGGGCGAGCCACATGAATGAGGATGCCACAAATACATTTCAGAAAAATAGACATTCATTTATGATTCATAAAATAGGATTCAGAAAAAGATCATATTATTTCAGTCAAAAATACTTATAATCAAACATAGCTTTACTGAGTTATTACTCACAAATAGCTGCAGAAGCAGATCAGACAGATTGGATAGATCAGATAAATCAGGTAGACAATAGCGCGTGCCTACACAATACACACTAACACATAACAATACATTGAAACACAGTATCAATTCCTTGATCAAACTTGACTTTTCTTGTCTTTTTCTGTTAAGTAGTCTGAAGTTATACTACTTATTCTTTCTTATTCAATGAACCATATTCTTATTTCACATATTCTTTTATTACTAAGTCATTTTTCAATAGGCCGATTTCTTACTTGGCATCTTAATCAATTATTATTAAATCAATGACTTATTCCCTAACCAACCAAGTTATATTGATTGTTGGCTTATTAATCTTTATTGAGTAACAAATCATGTCTAGAATGCTTTAGGAGGAGATGAGATGAAAATATAAACAAAGTGTGATTTTTCAAAACATGTTGAAAATAGCCTGGCCGCTCGAGCGGACTGTGCTATCTGTAAAAATATTGGAAGCTCAAAATGTTTGCTCGAGCCACCAATTAGTCGCTTGAGCAGCTTGTAAATTTGCTGAGTTCCAAAACTAAGATTAGCTCCCAAATTTCATTTCAAAACTTAGATTCATGTATATTTAAAAATGTAATGTCATTAATAAATATGAACACAACTAATTTCTAAATCTTAATGCAAAACCCTCCTTAATTTGTCAAGATTAAAGCTATAACTTCATGACTATAATGATTCAAAACTTTGCTTCATTTTTCTTACAAAATATGAAAGCCAAGCTATAAGGCTCTTAGAAAAATATCTACATATATGAGATTCAAATTAAGATCATCAAATTATAATTTATTCCTTCATCTGTCCAATGTTAGATTTAACTCATTTTCTTCGTATCAAACCAATTTCAAATTCTAAATTCTAAAACATAAATTAAGCTTTTAAAACCCAATTTATGTTCAAAACTCATGCAAAATTTCGTCAAAACATAAAAATAATTATGAGCCATGATCAATCAATGTAATTTATGGAGTTTAATTTAACAATAACTTTCCAAATAAACCCAAAGTAATTAATTTCTAATTTAAGTTCATAAACTTGATCTTGGCTCCAATTCTTCATTTTCTTGTCAATTTCCTAGCAAACATTGAATGTGTGTAATTCAAATAAAACTAACTAATTTAATATATTCCAAAATTTGTTTAATTAAATAAAATTCTTAAATTACATTACATGAAAATCAAAATCTATATTTTCATGAACTCATGGTTTCCAAACTTTTCTTCAAAATCAAATGTATAATAAACTTGCATGGCTCAAATCCTTTCAAAACTCATGTGCATGCAAATATTCGTCTCATATATATATCAAGGTTCACAAAACCAAGTTCAATTTGAAGAATTCCTACAATTATTTCCATATTTATTCTTTAATTCTTCCAAATTACATGCATGTAAAAAAATAAGACCCAAATTCATGCAAGATATTCAACATCAAACCAAAATAATCAATTTCCATGTTTATTTCCATAATCTTACACTTCACTCAATTTTTCTTCATTTTCTTGCTAATTCTTTTTAATTACATGATATTGATTCTAAAACTTTCTTAATCCATGAACATACTTCAAAACTTTCTTAATTTCAAGGTGTAGGGAGATTAATCTTTTAAATTAAACTTAGAATCCTTACCCATAATTTTATTTTGCAGAATTTCTTGAGCTCCTCTTACAATTGCTCTTCTTTCTTCCAATCTTTCACCCAAATATGGTTTCTCTCTCTACACTCTTTGAGCTCTCTCTCTTTCTAAGCTCACTAGCACCTTTCACAAGCCAAACCCTCTCTTTTTGACAAAAAGGCTCAACACAAGACACATATATACACACTCTCACTTCTTATAACATGTGCACATACTTGCACATTTCTTTGAACTCCAACACAACACTCGCATGCACACACATAGATTTCTCAGCACACACCCACACCCACAAATCCTCAAATTCTAAATCATCTATAATTTAATTTATGATTAAGATTAATTTAATTAAATAACACTTATTCTTAATAAATCTTGATTAAACATAATTAAATTAATCATACCTAATCACAAGTCCCACATAATTAATTAGTCTAATTTGACTTCATTAGAGCCTAATTAATTATATTAAATTTATCAATCTAAATAAGATTTTTAATCAAACTCCTACAAGGCTCCAAATATTAGATTAAACTTATTTCATCCTCATTTTGATTTCTTAAATCATTAAGGCTTCAATTTCAGATTAGACTTCAAAATCTTCGTCAATAATTACATATTCAATTGAACACCTGATAAATAAATTTAATTCTTAATAATTTTAATTCCCAATCCTCACAACTTAATCAACTCCAATTCGGACCCACTTAATCGAATCTCAATTTCATTCCATATGTTTCGACACTCGAAATTAAAATAATTCAATTCACCATTTGTACTATCTTGAGCCATTTAGGCTTTAATTCCAAAATAAATCCTCAATAAATCATACAAATCAGTCCCATAATTTTCAAAATCTCATATTAATTAAATAATTGACTAAAATTTAAATCTCCTTAATTAATAGTGCTAACATTATACGTGGTGGGGTCGTCACACATATACATATTAGTTCAATTCTTTAGCAACGGTTTAAACTATCGCGAATACATTATTGATTTAATTCTATTTTGACGTTTTAGACGTCGCTAATAATATTTTTGCAATGTCAACTACTGTCTAAAATTTTTTTGGTGGTGACATCATCATAAACCGTCGCTAAAAGTGATATATTTCTCACTTTTTTGTCAGGTTAAATTGTCGCAAAAAAATCACTGATTTGCCGTTGCTACAAGAAAGCGACGGTTTCTAACCGTTGCAAATACCTTTTGTCACGCCCCCCTTTCGCCACCTCTCATTTCCCATCGCTATTCTGTTGCAAAAAGTCTTTTGCGACAGCATGTGGACCTTTTTTGTGACATTTAAGACCATCGCGAAAGGTCTGATTTTTAGTAGTGTTGTTTAAATCTTGCAACCTCTTGATGAATATATCTCATTGCTCAATTTCTTTTGCCCAGGGAGGTATTCAAAAGAGGAGTCCAGATACAACCTATCCAAGGTATTCAGAAGGGAAGTCTAGATACAACCTGTCCAACACTCTTGTGAAAAAAGCTACCAAAGTAAGCAAATTTTTCACACTCTGAGTATTAGATTTATTTTTGTAGCAGCTCAAATTGAGATACCGAGGAGACAATATATTCTTCTTAAATTGTGAAGCATTCAACTATGATAAAAAATGGAAAAGAAGATAATCACTAACTTGTTGGAGTTTTTCATTAAGCTCAAGATTGTTGTAATAAGTACTTTATGCATGCTTAACTTATTTTTTTTTGCAGCCATATTGACATTGCAGAAAAATATGGCTATGTTTGGTTGTATTCTCAAAATACAATTCCACATATCATTCGCGCTTCACGTTTGGATACGATTTTGAAATCATAATTCCACATATCATTCAAAATACATTTGGACTTCCCGTTTGGCAGCTTTCTTCTTCATTTCTCCACTGTCAAAAGCTTCTAACATGTCTTCAGTCTTCTTCATTTCTGAAAAGCCTTCCATGTTCTTCATTTCTGAAAAGCCTTCCATGTTCTTCATCTCTAAAAAGGTTCACATGCAAAAAGAAATTTAAAGTTGAACTGATCTACTCGTCTTCCTCTGTTTGAATGATCACGGCTGATGATTCGTCACGAGTCGTGTTCGTTTTTGTGAACTGAGACCATTTTATAAACTATGTTTGGGAACCCTCTTCCTATCCATACCATCTCCCACAAATCAAGTGAGTTACAGTTTGTGCATTGTGGAAGATTCATTCTCCGGGCAATCAAACAACGACGACACTGAGGTCAAATAAATCACAAATTTCTCCCAAAATTATTTTTAAAGCTCACTGATTTTCTGAAACATCGCCAATTTTATTCCAAATTTATTTGTCACAGGTCAAATTTGTTAAACCTATTCTTGAATCAGACGACTACCAAAGAAGCGCACATTCACTCGCTGTACCCATTCCATCACCGGTGACAATTATTCCACTCCCACTGATCTGGTACGTATACCTTTCAATCCATTTGGTATGTAGAAATGGGTTCTGAAATGGTTTCTGAGAAGTCGAAATGGGTATAGAAATGGTTTCTAATATGTCCTGAACTGTTTGAACTGTTTAAGCTGAGCCAATCAACCGTCAGGACAACTGGCCGGTCGTCCCCCAGGTCATCCGGCCGATCGACTGTCGTCCTTTCCCAGTAGAGCTCCACTCATCCCCTTTCATGCTTCTCTTTTCTTCTTCTGCTTATTTCTGGTTATTTTTTACTGCGTACACTTGTTTCACAAACTTTTTACAGACAATATTATCTAGTTTTTATTTTGTATCTGTTTTTCCCTTCAATTAATCTGCTTTTCCTAACATTATTTAACAAGTTCAATTGATTAATTTTGATTCGTACTTAAACATAAATAATTGTAGTTGATTTTTGCATTGTTATTTTTTTATATCCACTTCAGATTAGTTTAAATATAAATTGTGTGTTTTTAGATGGATGGAAACAATTCTGATGACAATCAAGATACAAGAATGTGGACTCCCAGAATTGAAATGAAGTTAATAAACATGTTGAGAGAAGAGGTTAAAAAAAAATCAAACAACAGGCCGTAGTACTGTGTGGACAATTAGGAATTGGAATCATTTTGCAACTCACTTGCAAAATCTGTATGGATTTCGATATACATCAAAATAGGTGCGACAAAAATATTAGCGATTGAAAGCTGATTACCAAACTTTTAAGCGACTGCAGGCACAGACTGGTTTGGGATGGGATCCCATTGTAGGAACTGTTGTTGCACCCGATGAATTTTGGGATAAGGTTTTTCATTAACCTGTACCATTTTCAATTTTTTTTGTAACATTTCATCATACGTACAGTATGCTTATTTTCAATATTTTCAATTGCTATAGGCTACAAAAAAATATAAAGAAGTTTAGGACAAAAGGATTTAAGTATTTTCAAGAAATGGCAGAAATTGTTGAAAATTGTTGTGCCACAGGGGCCTTGTCCCGTGCATCTACACAAGGAACCCTTGACTTAGATGAAGAAGATGAAATGCTTAATAAATTTTGGAGCCCTGAAGCTGGTGGGAGTAATGCTACTGAAGCCATTCCTGTTGACTTATTCGACGATGAATACATGGATCCAGCGAAGGGCAAAAGTCACAAGAGGGGCCCTACAAATAGCCAGGTTGACAGTGGTCTTTCTAAAGGGTCACAGTCAAGTGGGTTTGATGATGTCTGCGCAGCTTTCACTACCTATGTACAGGCAAAAACGGATCATTCACATGCACGATCAATTGACACAGAGGTTGTTAGTGTAGGTGGTGATGAGTATTCCCTTGATGCATGTCAAGATGCATTGCTAGAGCTTGGGGACATACCACCGGTCCAGTACGTTAGGGCACTAACACTATTTAATGACAAGGAATGACAAAGGTTTTTTATGTGTACTCCTACCCATATGCGCCTAGCTTTGTAGTGAAGTGAGAAGTTGTGTTTTGATTGACTTAGTGATTCTCTTTGTCGTTGTGCAAGATGATTTGATGGTTTCTGATTTGTTTTTAATCATTTTTTTTTCATCCCATGATATGCTCTTTTTTATCCGTCTTCGTATGTTTATTTTTATTGAATTCTTAAGTAGTTTTTGTTTTACATCAATATGTTGTGTTATTGTTCTGCGTTCTTTCATGTCCGTATTCTTATGACAAGATGACTACATATTAAACAAATTTTCTTCGCGTGTATATTTTAGTGGATGCTGATAAATGACTAAGGCCGACTAAATGTAGCCACTTGTTAATTCAGTTTCACCAATAATGGTAACAGTTAGCATGTTGTCAAACATTATTTTATAATTATGCTTTTACTGTGATGTAGCCGCAACAATATGTCATCCGACACAGAAAACAATGCAATGGAGATCTCATCAGAGGAGGATGAGGTTATTGAAGATTTTATGGATTTTTTGATGATTGCTTTTATGTATGACCATATGAATGTGTCAAGTAGCAGATGACCGCAGCGAACTTGTCCATTCAAAGGTGATGATTACATCTTCAGTTTATTAAATGGACATCTAGAAACAATGATGGACATTATGCGAATGGATGCACAAACATTTATTTTATTAAAAGACACCTTACTTCAAAATGGCTTTATCGATACTGAACATATGCATATCAATGTTGAGGAATTGCTTGGAATTTTTTTGTACACTTTCGCACAAAATGACCGCCATCGACTACTGGCCGATAGATTTCAACACTCCATGGAAACTATTGTCGGCACATCAAATTGTTATGGGCACTGTGCAAGCTTGCATCAACGGTTATCAAACCACATAACCAAGACGAGATACTGTCAAAAATTTTAAATCACAGAAGGTTTTTTCCCTCGTTCAAGGTATGACTATATGTTTGTCCTGTTAATTTTCAATAACAATAAGCAACAATATATATAATTTTTTAATGTTATAAAAGTAATATCTAAGTTTGTTTCGCTTTTAATGTCAAACAAATATCTTTCAAGTAGGATTGTGTCAGTGCTATCAATGGCACATTGGTGGATGCATGGGTCTTTGATTCAAGACAAAATACATTCCGCGGTTGCAAATCTACGGTATCGCAAAATGTACTCGCCGCTTGCCATTTCAACATGTTAAACATTTATTAATTCTGGATGGGAAGGTAGCGCTCACGACAATGCTATTTTAGTTGACTCTATTACAAAAGCTAATCTACAGTTCCCACACCCATCCCATGGTGAGTGTCACCATAACACATTGAACATTTTTTGAAAACATTTTTGTGTACATTTATTTGACAGAGCAGTGCATACATTATTTACATGTAGCCAAGTATTATTTAGTGAATGCTGGTTTCACGAACATGCATGGATTTCTTGCCCCATTTCATTCCCAATGCTATCACTTGCAAGAGTTTCATGGCCATTATTATTCTGGACCGAAGGAATTGTTTAACCATCGACATTCGTCGTTACGTAATGTCATAGAAAGAACATTTGGTGTTCTGAAGAATCGATTCCCAATATTGTCGTCTATGCCAAATTACAAGTCTACAAGACAAGGCCCTCTCGTGATTGCATGTTGTGTATTGCACAATTGGATCCATTTGCATGCAGATATAGACCCATTCTTCATGGAAGCTGATAATAAAATGGCGGCAAAAGCGGAAGCAGGCGGGTTTGTTGGAGACCAAGCTAACTATGTTGACATGTCACAACATGGGTTGATGTACCAATCGAACTTTAGGGATGCAATTGCTACTGCTATGTGGCAAAATCATGTTGGCCATGGCTAGATTTGTGATGTGAACAAGGCAAGTGAATTTCGTAATGATTAATGGTTCAAAATGTATAATTATTTTACTAGTTTCAATCATGAAGACACCTTTATTACATAACTTCCCCCACTTTATTTGTAATTGTGAATTTAATGACCTTTTTTTTTTTTTTTTTTTCTTTTTGTAGGATAACTGACAATGAGGATAAAGATTGGGCTAAATGGCAATTAAAGGAAAGGGAACCCAAATCAATTTCTTTTCCCAAACAGCATCACATGGTCAATTAACAAAATATAATTACGTGGATGAAGACACTTAATATGTTGTTGATGCAATGTATAATATGCAGGGGCAAATACTTTTTTTGGTTGATGGTTGAATGATGCATACAGAAATTGTAATTTATGATGTTCATTCAGTTTAATACAGAGTGTTTTAGTTTAGCTTATGAAATAATTGAGTTTTTATTAATTTTTTTTTTCATTTTATTCAAATAATGGTTTTGTTATTAATTTTTTTTATACGAAATATTTTTTATTATTTTTTTTAATTTTATTCAAATAATGGTTTTGTTATTAATTTTAATTGTTCTATTAATTTTTTTTTATTAATTTTTATATGAAATAATTTTTTATTAATTTTTTTTCATTTTATTCAAATAATGATTTTGTTATTATTTTTTTATTAATTTTTATACGAAATAATTTTTTATTAAATTTTTTTAAATTTTATTCAAATAATGGTTTTGTTATTAATTTTAATTGTTCTATTAATTTTTTTATTAATTTTTATACGAAATAATTTTTTATTAAATTTTTTTTTTCATTTTATTCAAATAATGGTTTTGTTATTAATTTTAATTGTTCGATTAATTTTTTATTAATTTTTATACGAAATAATTTTTTATTAATTTTTTTTTTCATTTTATTCAAATAACGGTTTTGTTATTAATTTTAATTGTTCTATTAATTTTTATACGAAATATTTTTATTAATTTTTTCATTTTATTCAAATAATGGTTTTGTTATTAATTTTTATATGAAATAAATTTTTTTATTAATTTTAATTTAAAATTAATTGTTCTATTAATTTTTATGATGTTGTAGAAGAAAGTTGTAATTGTTGTTGGAGTTAACAATCGTGCATCAGTTAGGGGAGATGTATAATTTGCACTTTTTAAAAAAGTGCATATGGTATCTTCACTTCATAATACAAATCACAAATTGTTATAACATTATCACTGGTTAATTTTAGAGTGCACACCATAAATTCACTATTCATAACGTTAATACAAAATATTACAACAAATATGAAAACAAAATAACCATAACAAAATAGGAAAACAAGCTAACCACATCATGTGTCAACTATTTAATCGCTCATCGAAACAAGTCAAGTGTCATTGTCAGGTGGTGGTGGTGGAGGTGGAGGGAAGTAGTGATGGTACACCTGAGTGACTCGATGGTCAACCTGATCAATGCGGTTGCTTGTCACTTCATCACGTCTCCCAGAGTCTACATGAAACTCACCAAATTGTTGAATTAGTGAGTTCTGAGTGGCGACAAATTCATCAAACCGATTACCCAATGTATTGACCTGATTTTCCATTTGTTGTTCCCATTGTAGGCGCTGATTGTACCGTTCTTGTTCCAACGCTAAATAATCAGTCCAGTGTTGGGGTTGTTGATTTGGTGGCATGGCATTGTCATTGGGATCTTCCGGATCAGGTATTGGTTCATTTGCAAAATTAATAGAGCCCAATAAGTTTTCAGCACCACCAGCTCGGGTCAGTGTATACTCTGAAATTGGTGAAGTGATTTTCACATCTACTTCACCTTCAAGGTTGACATGATGCGCTTTGAAAATTTTGGTTAACAAAGCTCCAAAAGGTAGTGACCGGCCACTCAGAGTACCAAGATTTGCAACTATCATTTCCTTCAGTAATATGTAGCATAAATCTAATGTTTGTCCAACTTCAAAACAATATAACAAATAAACATTAAAACATGGAACAACATCAAAATGCCCTTTTTTGGTAGTGACATTTTCAACTATCAGAATACGAAGGTGGGGTTTTAAATGTCTTGCTTGTAAATTAGTGCCGGTAAATCGGTTCTCACAAATTGTGGTATAAACCTCAGTTATATCACCAACAATGTTAGCTAACTCAGAGTCAGCCTGAAAATGACATTGCAAATCCCTTATCTGAACTCCAATAATTTGTGCCAAAGTGTGGGGTTTCAGTGTGATTATTTTACCTTTCACATAAGAGGTCAAACTACATAGTTCCACTTCTTCCTCAGTAGGTCTCAAGTGAAGGTAAAATAAATACACAAGATGGGGATATATCTTTTGTGGTAAATTAGTTAAAGGTAACCATCCCATCGTATCCAGTCTGCCAAGCAACAGTGGATCATATTGAGAAGGTAGATTTACCTTTCTCCCAGTAACAGTTGGTCGATTGACAAAATTTGAATAAGCTTGTTTTTGATTGTATGTAAGAAAATCAATAGTTGGATGTGATGATGTTGTTACTGTTGTTGACGTTGTGAAGGGTTAGAGGTTTCGCCACGTTTGAGTCTCGCTCTTTTTGTTCCTGGCATGACTTATGAAGGTAAGCAAAATGACTGTAACGCCCTCAAAATAAACCCAAAATAAATAATATAATCATGCATTATTATATTAAAACAATAATATAAATCCATCCATCAGAGTATTATGAAATAAAACATCAGAATAAATGCCCTACGGGCTTACATCTTGCCAAGCCAACACTTGGACACAATTTACTGAGTTCTAACTCAAAACAGATAAAGCCCTAGGCTTGAAAGATTACAATGTTCAAATAAACCAAATAAAATAAAACAAGTCTTCAAATTCAATTCCTCACAGCTAAGTCCTTGGAGGGAGTGAACCACCTGAACCTGAAAAATAAAGTTCCCATATAGGGTGAGCCACAGCCCAGTAGAGACATACTAAACCAAGCATAAGCAATAACTAAAGCATTAGCATCTGATACATGGTTAACACACTATAATCAAGTTACAATATTCATGACACGAATGTCTATACTGCCTATGACACATTGTCTATGGCACATTTTACTTTCCACATATGGCTCAGAACCTGGCCAAATAACTCAACGGGGTTTCATCTTTTATTAACAATACTTCCAATTCAACAGGAATAACAATTCAAGTTAGACCTAACCATAACAAATACACAAGTTGGTATTGTATCAATCATAACCAATTCACTTCCATACTTCCCAACTGATACACATTTTAGTGATGTATCATATCAACAATAAATAGAAATATATCTATTAATCACTAAGCACACATAAGAGTGATGCTACTGGAGTCCATCCCCTATCTCCTCCCAATAAATCCGGTTTAGAGGTCCATCCCCTATCTTCCCCTAAACCGTGGAGTTCATCCCCTATCTCCTCCAAAACCAATGCATATGCAATAAAACACACAATTGCCATATACAACACATAATTAATACACAAATGTTTTGTATTAACTCAACAGTCAAACAATTGACTCAATTCCAGTTATACCTAAGCCGCATGCAAGGTCTACAACAATTAATGGCTATCCTCCACCGATAGCCCAAAAACAGTTATTTCTAAACAAGAAATAAATACATCAATGAATGTAAATTTAACATTCCCAATTCCATGAATTAAACCAAATTCCACATTATTCCTTTAAATTAATTATACAAATTAATCTAAACTAAAACCCTAAGGTTTCTTCCAAAATTACCAAACTACCCCCACATACCAAAATTACCAAACTACCCCCACATACCAAAATACTAACACTTAAGATTAAAGCGTATAAATGGAGTAGGAAATCCCTACCTCGAAGAAATAGCCCAAAAAGATGATGATGAAGAAGATGCTCGAAACTCCAAAGTGCTCCAAACTGACAACCGCTCAGATTAAATGGAAGCCCTCACTCTCCTCTATCTTATTTGTAAAAGAACTAGGGTAGAAACACACCCTAACTAGATCAAACCTAGAGAAAAGGTGTTTAGAGAAGAAGAAAGGTCGGACTTTAGGGTTTGAGATCAAAAAGAATGAAAAACTGCCCTAAAAATCCCGCTGTTACACTTAAATACTGGACAGGCTCGCTCGAGCGAAGACATGGTCGCTCGAGCGACCAGACACAAGAAATACTCGCTCGAGCGAAGATATGCTCGCTCGAGCCAAAAGCAAAACAGCTCGCTCGAGCGAAGAAAGCTCGCTCGAGCCAACAAACACTGCTATCAGGTCTATGTACTGGACGCAAAGCTCGCTCGAGCGAAGGGACCCTGGCTCGAGCGAAGGACTAAAATCAAAGACCTCGCTCGAGCGAAGAAGAGCTCGCTCGAGCGACCAACCCAAAAATTGAACATCAACTATTGGTTTCTAAACCCAACCAACCTGCAATTAACCTGCCCAACATATTCCATAACTCACAACTGAAGAATTACAAGGCAACAACAACAACAATATGATAATATAATCTACGGAACATAAGTCCGGATACAGTAATCAAATGGGAAAAGACCGGGGTCGCTATAATGACTGCAAAAGTTAAGAAAAATGTATCAAAAATGTATGAAAGATGTATAGCAAAATGTATGAAAATGTGTGAAAAAAAAAAAGCAACAGATAGCCAAATTGAGCCTCTGCTATTGGGGCAAAAGGCAAGCAACAGATAGCCAAACTGAGCCTCGGGTGGTGGAAGCTCGGAGTGAAGTCGGTTGACTGGCTGGTTGTCCTGTTTGCTGAAATATTCGGCTTTGTGCAACTCAGCTCTGAAATTGTGAAGCTATTAAGAATATGAAGCTCTGGTTCAAAATAACCTCTTATGAAAGCTCTTCGTCTCTTCTTTTACACGGATATCTACACTGAATTTATGATATTGTATAGTGAAGAAGTTGCTAAAGTTGTTGGAATGAAGATGGTGAAGATGGTGTAGTTAAACAAATGAAGATGATGACTTATATAAAGCCTCAATTCCAGAAGTTGCTCTTTTTATTTATTTTTCTTTTTTTTTCATCGAATATTGACTTATAGCTCTTTTTATTTATTTTTCTTTTCTTTCGAATACTGACCACTAACAATCTGTGGCTCAGTTTTGGCTTTTTTTTCTTTTCTTTTATCGAACCGTGACCAACCAACAACCAGCAGAGGAGAGAGGGAGGTCTATTGCATGAGTGAAATTACGATATTGCCCTTTTCATTTTATACTTACATAGCAATTTGGCATTCTATGAAAGAGGGGCAAGTTAGTCATTTTATAGTCAAATACATCAATCAATAGCCCCAATAATATGAGCTTCATGGGTGAGGTAGGGGTAAGGGACAATAATGAAGCTAGGAAAACAGTACAAGATAAAGCGTTTTTTATTAAATTGATAAAATTTAACAAATGAAAAAATGTTGATAATGTTTGGTAACGTTTACGTTTTGGTTTGTATTTAAAAAAATTTAATAAATTGGTTTTTGTTAATTTTTATAAATAAGTAATCTCCAAACATGTTGGTTTGAACAAAATGTTTGAAAAATATTAAAAACGTATAGAACAAAATGTTTATTCAGGCCTAAAAAATTAATTGACAAAAAATAATTGACCTAAAAGTTATTTGAAAAAAAAAGGAAAATTTACTTATAAGTCCTAGTTTTTGAAACGTTGAACTATTTAGTCCTAAAAGTTTTCTTATGCTCCATTTAGTCCCATTTTTACATCAGCATGATGTAAATGATGTAAATGATTTGATGTTTTATTCTATAATTTCAAAATTTATTGAAATCTGATGAACATTAGATGTTTTTCATCCTATATTTTCAAACATTATTGAAATTTGATGAACATTAGATGTTTGAAATCTAATATTTGTAACATAACTCTGATGTTATTAACATTGTATCTGATGTTATTAACATTGTAATGGGACCTTTCAGTCTATAAGAAAACTTTTAGGACTAAACAGTGCATAAGTTATTAATTTGGGATTTATTGGTGCATCCCCCAAAAAAAAATATTCAAAAAAATTATTTAAAAACAATTAATTGAAAAAAAATTCATTTTTTTCTTTTGAGTATTTTAAAAATAGTTTGGTTATGACTGTTGATCAAAAACACGGATATCGAGTTGTGAGTTGTGTGTTTGATTATCAATTATAGGTTGAATTAAGTTTTGAAAACTATTTTGAAACTCATAATCAAACAAATTTTCTTATTTCACATGTCACACCAAACTTTCAAAACTCAATTCCACATACAATTCAAAACTCAAATTAACACTCCAAAAACCATAACCAAACAAATTTTTTATACTCAAATCATAATTCCAAAACTCATAAACTCAAAATACAACTCTATTCTCAAATCATATTTAGAAAACTCTACCAAACGCAACCATGGTCTTCATCTTGTATCTCTTGTAATTGGTATGATAACAATCTTTCTTCCTATGCACTCATGATTGCTCACCTCCTTGTATTTCGATCAATTCTCAAAGGTTTTACAAAGGCCTTGGCCTAAAACTTGATCATTCTAAAACCCATGTACCTTGTCACAGCCACAGGAATCTTGTTGTTGGGGAAGTACTCCCTCACATCTGTATGTGCCAGTTAGTGCTAGTGAAATTGCCTTTTTTCTATGACTTCTGTGCTTGAAATTTCAAAGCTCTACCTGAAACGTGAAATTATTAATCAAACGTGAAAATTGCTTTTTATTGCATGTTTTGACTGATAGACGGAGGATTGAGATAGGAGTGTCTTTTTTTGCTCAATAAAATCTTCATGTATGCAATTTTAAATGTGTATGCAATTTTACCATTGGTTCAATGGTAAAACCTTGGCCTAATAACCTCGAGGTTATAAGTTCAAGTCATGGAGCAACCACTTTGTGCACTATGCTAAAGGTTAGGTGTGTACCCAATCTTTTTCCTCACAAACACATATTAATGTGTACTAATTGGGTGTTGTTTTTTTATCAATTGAATTAAGAAGCACAATTTAAAAAGTAGAATACAACTATTAAAAGTATCAATGACATTCCACATTGGAAACTAACTTATTATCATAGTTGTATGCATTACAGCTTATGAGCTACCGATTTTAGCTTTAGGTATTGCAAGGAGAACTTGAAACTTGAAACTTGAAATCAGCCTAAACTATCAATTTTGTTGGTATTAGGGCACTAAATCAGCATCCCGATCAGAATTACTATGAACTTAAAATCAAAACTCAAGGAGAACCTTTTTTTTGGTGGTTTGGTTTTTTTTACAAAAATAACTGTTATTATAACTAAGCTATTCTCAAAACATGCAAGTAGAAGATGAACACTCCATAAATACCTTTGCTCCAAAATTTAGAGTCGAGTGGTTGATTTGTAGCTTGTTATTTGGTTAAATCAGTTGACTTACACACACACACACACACACACACACACTTGTTTGCTTGGATGTATGAGATTGCTACTATACTGGTGGTTTTCTTCCCTATATATGAAGTATCCACTCATATGGCTGAATGATACAAGGCAAAGTTTTCATATTGATAGTTTGAACTTTGCTGTTTGTAGAGAATAGTTAACGAAACCAGAAGATGTATGTAACTGTAATTTCGTGAAAAGTTTCTTAAATCACTTCCAATTTGTGACGTTGTATGAGGTGTGACATTGAAGGTGAGTATCTAGTTGAATAATCGAGTGATTACTTTAGATGGCAAGATTTCTTCTTTAGCTTTTTTGCGTACTACGGAGCTGCTCTGTAGAAAGTTAAAACAAAATATCAAGAGTTGCTGCTCTTCTTCTAGACTATGTAACAAGACTATAAAGGAGTGCCTGTTTCTTGTTTCCATATACTAGTTTTTTATGTGTTAGGTTGGGTTATTGCAAAGATTGTTGGAATCAGCATTGTTGCTTACATGGTTGAGAGGTGGGAAACCTTTATTGGGCAATGAAAGTATACATCAAAAACGACTTTTGGTATTTTTTTTTTTTTGGGGCTACGGCAAAACATCAGTCGCCATAAGTAGGTTAGACCATCTCCAATCATTTAAATTTTGTTTCATCAAATTTAAATTTGATGAAAAATCGTACAAAACTGGTGCTCCAACGCTTCATCTCTTGTTTTATCAAATTGAGGATGCTAGAACCTTTCACCAAATTACTGTAGAGAGTCGTTAGCTCTTGAGCACCGGATGACCGATTGGGTGTCCTCGTGATTGTTTTGTTTCATCAAATTAAAATTGATGAAAAACTGTACAAAACTGGTGCTCCAACTCTTCATCTTTTGCTTCATCAAATTGAGGATATCTCAAAATTTTCATCCAATTGAGGATACTGGAACCTTTCACCAAATTATTGTAGAGAGCCATTAGCTCTTGAGCATCGGACGACTGGCTAGATGTCCCCCTAGTTGTCCCTCGGTCGACCACCTATGTGCAAAATTTTTTGAAAAATTTATGTTAACCGGTTGACTGACCGGCCGGTCATCCCCCCAGTCGTCCTCCCTGTCGACTGATAGTTTGATAAAATCCCAAATCACTTCGTTGGAACGTGTGATATCAAATCAAGCTAGTAAAATTTGATAAAATATTTGAGTAAAGCGTTGGAGATGCTCTTAGGTGGTCGTAAATAATTTACGACCGTCATTTTGCAGTTGTAAAAAGTATTTGTCATCCCCACATTTGTGTCTTCCATTTGTCGTCGCATGAGCCATTGTGAAAGGTCTTTTGCAAATATATTTCTATTATTTGCGATGACTTGTAGCAGTTGCAAAAAATGCTTATATATATATATATATATATATGTAGTGAGTGAAGATGCATCAAAAATCTGAACTGTGGAATTCCCAATTTGGTTTAGCTTCAAGTCGTTTATGCATACAATTGAAATCACTTGCGTTTCCATTCAGGTTTCATTCATTTTTAATTTTTTTTCTCTCTTTTGTTTTTTTGCTTTTGTTTTCCCTCTATTTATTTGTGTGTATCTAAAAAAATTGGAGGAAGAGGCATGTAAAATTATATGTTAGGCATGATTGAATAGAAATAATGATGAGATTGAATAAGATTTGTATCCTGAAATTAATTCTTAGCAATCTATGTTTTCTATACAAAGCCTAGAATGTCTAAGAAATTCTTTGCATTGAAATAGATTGAATTAATTTTTTTTTGGTTTTGTATCTAGGAAAAAATATTTTGCTAGGTTTTGTATGTAAATGCTACTTTAGAAATTTGTTTCCTTGTTGTTTTGAAATTTTGTCTTCTCTATTTACCAAGTGAATTTCACAATTAAACAAAAAAAAGTAGGTTAGAAAATGGGGTAAGACTCGAAATAACATACAAAATATGATAAATTTGTTGGTTGTACATTCTGAAAATAATTTTAAAAAAAAACTGAAAATCCAACTCATTTGGTTTAGTGATTTTGAAATAATTTTTAAAACACATTTTGATTTTAGAGTTTTCAAAAATAATTGTTGAATTTCAATCCATCTTTTATTGTTTGTAGTTAATTTTTTAAAATAGTTTAATTAATATTTTCAATTTTCAAATCTAGCCAATCTAAACAGTTTTTCAAATGTATAAAATTTACGATTTTAAAAAAAAAAAAAAAATCATTAAACACTAACAAACATTAAAAAAAATATACATTTTTTAAAAATTTTAAATCCATTAAATGTAAATATACTTAAAATGTATAAAATTTCAACCTGGGCACAGGCGTGTCCTGAATTTATTTTAATAATTTGAACTGTTCATAATGTAAGGTTTGTTGAGTAGATCATCCATGAAAAAAAATTAAATTAATTAGACATATGTGACCCATAATAAGATCACGTTTATGTTTAAGAAAAATATACGGTTAGTGATTTTAATAAATTCTTATAATTATTATTCAGCTTGATTATATGGTTATACTTGTCCGATGACTTTCATTTTTTATATGAAAGATATACTCAATGAATCCTATAATATAAACGGCTCGGATCATCAAATATAATCGGAACAAATCTCGCAAGGTTTGATAGCATGGGTTCTGTGACAACATACATCCCAAATCCACAAAATTTATGATTTTTTTTAATATAAAAAATCACTAAATACTAACAGATATATATATATATATATATATATATATAAAATTAATTTTTAAATACACTTAAAATGTATAAAATTTATGAAAAAAATATTTTAAAAATTACTAAATACAAAAAAACACTTTAACTTTTAGATCCACTCAATCAATATACTTAAAAGATATAAAATTAGGAATTTATTTTTGAAGAAAAAAAATACTGAATACTAATAATAAATAAAAATCTATCTATTTGAAGGCTAAACTTGGTGTCTAAGTCTTCTTTTCATGCCACGTGATAAATTTTTATATCCAAAAAAAAAAAAAAGTATACAATGTGGTAAACAACGTTTGCACCGAGACCTCAAACTACATCTTAATTTGGGAAGAGCTAATTTAACCTCTCTCTTTTTTTTTAGCCAATTTAGCCTAATTAAATTAGCTACATTTTTTTTTGGGGGGGGGGGGCCGGGGGGGGGGGAACTTTTTAGATGTGATAGTTGTGAGACAAAAAGTGAATGATTATGGTTTGAATGTGACATTTTGTCATATTGGCTAATTAGATTATTTTATATTTTGTGCTTATTTAGTCACTTTAGCTCTTGCCAAACGAGCCTGTTACCCAAAAAAAAAAAAAAAACGATGCCTATATTATAATTAATTTTTTTATCTTTTCTTCCATCACAAAATATTAGTTCAGATTTAATTTTTTTTGATAATACAATTATTACACTCTAAAATATTAACTTTTCAAAATTATCTTTTTAATTTTTTTATAGAAAATTTAAAAGAAGAACAAAATAAAAAAATTCATAATGTTTGATTTGGATTTATATTTGTTTTATTTTTACTTGTGTACAATGCGAAGCGAAAGAAATTAACAACTGTTCGTACTTGCAATGCAATACCTGAACCCTAGGTTTTTTTTTTTTTTGAAAAAGATGATGATTGTAATGCCTCAATTTTCATGCCCAAATGATAATATAATAGACATGGCTCTTTAAAATAAAACTAATAATAAATCCTCATACTTGCATTTCACGATGTAAATAGTCTTTATGTGATAACACAATTAATTCAACAACAATGAATTAAACAACGAATACCCCTGAGGGTTTACATGTTCCAAGGCTTGAGCCTGGTTACACAAACGATTATTCAAACCCACACATATAAAGCCCTTGGCTTGCAATCAGAGTCACAGCAAACGAGCCCATTATGCTCTCTACACACACTTCCACGCCTTCAGTTAGGCGGAATCACCACATCCTTTCTTGCACAAAAATCCCGTAGGGCGAGCATAAAGCCCAGTAGAGAATTCTTAATAAAGTATATATATTTTACACAAGTCTCAAGAGATGGAATGCTTATGCCATGCCATGCCTTTTTGAAAATATATACAACTTCATCTTTTGAAAACCAATATGTTCAATGATGTCATCCATTTCAACTGCTCAACATTTATCCAATTTTATTCGAGGGGCGGTAAATACGACTATGGTAATCCCTAGGTCAGTGTCTGCAAGTAGACTATACAAGTACTACCAATTTATCATTTTTACCAGTATCAATTGGAGGGCTCAACACCCATAATCTGTCATTTTTACCAATATTAACTGGAAGGCTCGACACCTATTCTCTACACTACCTTTCAAGACTTACCACTGTATTTACCCCAAAACCATTTCATGAAAACTTGTTTCTCAACATTCTTTTCTCAATGCAAGTTTTCAAATCAACTTTCAAAGCTCAATGTAATCAAATGAATTGATATGCCAATGCAACAAATCAATACAATGCAACAATTCTTCCATTTCCAATTCTTCCACACAATGCTACCATTGTGATCAAAATCCCATTTCTACTTTCCATGCAATTTCCAAGATGAATAAATACACATTTATTTCAATTCATCCGAGGAATAACACATCTTCCATATTTCGCTTTTCAACAATTAGCTATTTCAAGACTAAATCAACATTTTGGATAACAATTTTCAAAATGAACAACAACTCTCATATTTCTCCAAATTTATCATTTATACAATATAAACAAGAAATTTCCAAACATCACTTATTTGGCATTTAAAATAAATATAACAATGTCAACCATGGATTTTCAACTTCTTTAAAAAAATTCCCAATTTCTAGGTTTTCTCACCAAAACCATCCATCTTCAAACATTTAAAAAAAATCTCACCAAAATCCTCTTTTTCAATCAACATAGTTCAAAACCCCCAATTTGTATCTCAAAGGATTGAATAGTAAACCCACTTTGAAAATCACTCTTTTTTGAATCAACAACTAATTTTCAAAACTAATCAAAGGATGATTTCGAAAATCTTGATCTTGCAAAAACATATATAACTCAAAGAAAATCCCTACCTCAAGTTTGAAGGAGAAATGAGTTGGAAATCCCAAAATCAACGACGATGAAACTCGATCTCCACTGCACACAACGTAGTTCTCGTCTAGACAACCAGCTTTGATGAAGAACTTAGGTCTAAATCCCAATGGATTTGAAGAAATCAAAGATCTTGTGAGGTTTTTGGTAGGAAATGTAGAGAGAAGGAAGAGGAAATGTTTCTAAAGAGAGAGAGAGATACAGAAAAGTGACACTCAATCAGCCCAAAAGAGGAGAAAAGAGAACAATTTTTCGGATCCACCTACCTCCCACACGTGCGGAGCCTATTCCCGCACGTGCGGCGCATGCTCCTGCACGTGCGGCCCTCATCCCTGCACGTGTGGCCTCCTTCCTCCGCACCTCCAGCCGCACCTTCCTTTTTAGCAGTGTGCTGCAACACCTTCCCCTGAAATCCGCACGTGTGGCCTCACCTCCCGCACGTGCGGCTCCTATCCCGCACGTGCGGCCCTGGCCCTCAGTCCAGGAATGCTTCGACTCAACTCCCGACTCACCGGACCCGACTCCATACCCTCCGAAACAACATGAACAAAAGTGAGAAATTTTTTAGAACAATCTAAACACAACCTAACTCAAATAAGCAACAAGATTCCACGTTGAAACCGATATTCTACAAGTGTAAACCAAAAAGGTAAACAAGAAGGAAACAAAGACGTACAACAAAACCGGTCGTCACAATGATGCATCGTGGCAACATGAATACTCCACCTTTCTTTGACGATGACGACGAGGAGAAAAAGAGAGTCAGTCTACAACTTGTTGTGGAAATTGCTCCTCCTTTTCTTGATCCATTTATATACTGAATCACCACCAATTGTTGGGTATACCTTCTTAGTGGAGTTTGGGACCCAATTGGTTTATTAAAAGAATTTAATTTGGTTTGGGATTGGTTATAATATATTTTTAATATATTATATCTATCTTTTAAAAGCCCAATGATAGTAGCTAGGGTTTTGTTAAAAAGCCCAAGATTCAACAATATATATTGTCTTTGTTTTTGTCCCGTGGTATAATGTGCAGCGGCTTAGAAATTGATACATAATTTCAGTGGGTTTTTGGCAGCAACTATATTGATATAGTGCTGCTACTATGGGCCAAGTTTTGTTACTTCAGTTTTTTTTTGGTTCTTGCAAGCTCAGTCAGTTTGCTTCGTTTCAGCTGCTTTGGTGAAGCTGATTTGGTTCGTTATTTTGGATCTTCTACAACTCTGTTTCGAAGATTTTTATTCGTCTATTTGGTGAGATATTTCCTCTTGATACCTCACATTGAGGGAACCATGTAAAAATTATTGTGTCGTTATTGATTTAATTTTTTCGCATTAGTTTTTATTCCCATTGATTGATTTACTTGTGGGAAATCATCTATTTTCCCTAACAACTGGTATTAGAGCTTAAGGTTTATTTGGGTTTATTTATTTGTGTAAATCAATGGAGGGGAATGTGATTCGTATGTCTAGCTTCAATGGAAGCAATTAGGTAACTTGGAAAACTAAAATGGAGGACGTATTATTTTGTAAAGATTTGTATGGGCTTATTGAGGGTGATAGTGGCAAACTAGATAATGAATGGAAGAGGCTTAATCGAAAAGCCGTTGGTGTTATTCGTCAATGGATTGATGACAGTGTGTTTCATCATGTTGCTACTGAAACTTCAACACATGATTTATGGAAAAAATTAGAAGGCCTTTATGATAGGAAATCAGCCACAAATAAAGCTTTTCTGTTTCGTAAGTTGGTTAATTTAAAATATAAAGAGGGTAGCCCTATTTCGGAATATTTGAATGAAATAAAGAGTATTGTTAACCAACTTGCTTCTATGAAAATTGTTTTTGATGATGAGTTACAAGCTTTGATGCTACTTAGTTCTTTGCCTAAAAGCTAGGAGACTTTGGTTCTGACAGTTAGTAATTCGGCGCTCGATGGAGTTGTCACAAAGGGCCAAGTCACTAGTAGCTTGTTGAATGAAGAAACTAGAAGAAAATTGTGGGGTTCTTTTCATTCAGAAGCATTTGTTGTGAGAGGCCGAAGCAAAACAAGGGGGAGGAGTAAGACTCCTCATGGTCGTGATCAAAGCCGTGACAAATCAAGAGATGGTTCTATTGAGTGTTATTATTGCCATGAGAAAGGGCACATGAAGCGGGAATGTCGAAAGCTCAAGAACAAGGAGAAAAGGCGTGACAAAAGTGTGGATAAGAAGCAAGAAGACACAACAGCAGTCACTACTGATGATCTCATGGTCGTTTGTGAAAATGATTGTATCAATTTTGTGGCCCAAGAGAGTAATTGGGTGATTGATTCTGGTGCTTCTTTTCATGTGATTTCTCAAGTTGATTTCTTCACTACCTACACCAATGGAGATTATGGTTCTGTTCGAATGGGTAATGAAGGTTTGTCCAAAATTATTGGCATGGGTGATGTTTGCTTGGAAACAAATTTGGGCTGTAAGTTGTTGCTTAAAGATGTGAGGCATGTTCTCGACATTCACCTCAATTTGATTTATACCGGGAAGCTAAATGATGAAGGCTTCAATAACAAATTTGGTGATGGAATATGGAAGCTCGCAAAGGGTTCTTTGGTGGTGGCTAAGTGCAAGAAGACTCATACACTTCATTCGATGTAAGGAAAAATTTGTAAATGTGTTGTCAATGCACTTGAAGATGATACTTCTATCAAATTGTGGCACAAGCGGCTTGGGCACATGAGTGAAAAAGGACTACAAGTTTTGTTCAAGAAAGAGCTTCTACCCAGTTTGAAAGGTACACATCTTAAAACTTGTGTTCATTGTTTGGCGGGTAAACAACATAGAGTTTCTTTTCATAAAAATGTTGCTTCTAGAAAAGAAAATGTTTTGGGGTTGAATCATTCGGATGTTTGTGGTCCTTTGAAAGTTCGAACACATAATGGTGCAATTTATTTTGTTACTTTCATTAATGATTATTTAAGGAAAGTTTGGGCTTTTATACTAAAAACTAAAGATCAAGTTTTAGAAGTATTTAAACCATTTTCAGGCCATGGTTGAAAGAGAAATAGGGTGGAAATTGAAGTGCATCCGATCAGACAATGGTGGTGAATACATTGGGCCATTTGATAAGCATTGTCGCAACCAAGGTATTCGGCACCAAAAAACAGTTAAGAAGACTCCTCAACAAAATGGCGTTGCCAAGAGGATGAACCGCACCATTATGGAAAGAACAAGATGTTTACTTTCACATGCTAAATTGCCAAGATCCTTTTGGGGTGAGGCAATGAGGACAGCGGTTGACGTAATCAATTTGTCTCCTTCTTATCCTTTGAATGGTGATGTTTCAGAAAGAGTTTGGACCGGCAAAGATGTGTCTTATGAGCACTTGAGAATATTTGGTTGTAGAGCTTTTGTTCACATTCCAAAGGATAAGAGGTCCAAGCTTGATACTAAGTGAAGACAATGTATTTTTCTTGGCTATGGACGTGATAAATTCGGGTATAGATTGTGGGATCCGGTCGACAAGAAAGTCATTCGAAGCCGTGATGTTGTGTTTCTTGAAGACCAAACAATTGAAGACTTTGGCAAAGGTGATCAACCGGAGCCAAAAACTAGTGATCTTATTGACATGGATCCATCTCCTTCATCTTCAATTGATGATGAAAATGGGGGAGATGTGCAGCCACTTATTGAAGATGTGGAGGATGATAATAATCATAATGAAATTGAGCCAGAAATTAAGGAAGAACATCCAAATCAAGAACCACCACCACAACTTGAGTTGAGAAAATCTACAAGGGACCGACAACCTTCGAAAAAGTATACTCCCAATGGCTGGAAGAGCCAAGGCTAAGCAAATCGGGAAGCACTACGAGCCGGTGCATAGACCTATCCAAGGAACCCTGAACGGTCGTTTTGTCCTGGAGGGGGAAGATTTCCCATTTTGTGACTTTTCGGAGCCATGGCTGAATTCTGAGAAGCGACGTTTACCCAGCTTCGAGATCTTTTTCGACCTACAGTTGCAAGGGGATAAAGTTGCAGAAGAGCAGGCTGACCTACCAGCTGAGGCTGAACAGTGCAAAGAGGATGAGTCCGATGACACAGAACTCGAGATGGGAGCAGTGCTGGCCTGTCTCCTCTTAGATCCTTAGATCACACTAGAGAGCTCGGGGGGTGACTTCTCTGTTTCCATGATTGGAGATCAAATGGCTGTGGGCCCTTCTTCCGGTATTCTGGATACATCTATCATACCCTCCCTCGTTTGGCAGTACGAGGAAGGCTTTTTGTCTAGCAGTTCTGAGTCAGATAGTGAACCGGAATCTGATTCCACAGAGTTTGTGGAGTCGGAATCAGATTCTAGTTCTTCTGAGTCAGAGTCCAGTATTCCTGGGGTTGATAACCCGGATGTCGTTATTTTGTCTAGGTCATCCTTTTCATTTTCTTTTGAGTCGGTTGTAACCGAGGAATCATACGAACTGGAAATTGTGAATGAGAATGGTATTGCTGCTGTTTCTAAGTACTTTTCTGTGCTGCTCGTTTATTGCATTAATTAGGACTTTCAAAACTTTGATAAAAACGACGAGGAAAAATTCCTCCAGTTTTGAAACATTTAATTGATCGAGAGCAGGAGAGATTTGTAAAACCTTTGGTTGATGAAATCACTTCAATTAATGTTGGTACTGAGAAGGATTCGCGTCTGGTCCAGATTGGGTCTACGTTGTCTTCGGAGGAACGTGAGTGCTTAGTCGCTTTATTAAAAGATTTCAAAGATGTTTTTGCGTGGTCCTACGAAGACATGCCTGGAATCAATCTTGAGATTGTATAGCACTGGATCCCTTTTGACCCGGAGGCCCAACCCGTCAAGCAGAAGCTTCAGAGAATACGCTCGGACTGGGCCCTAAAAATCAAAGAAGAGGTCACCAAGCAGATAGATGTAGGGTTCCTGTTAGTATCTAAGTATCCTACTTGGTTGGCCAACATTGTTTCAGTGCCGAAGAAAGATGGTAGAATTTGGGTGTGTGTGGATTTCAAAGATCTGAACAAAGCTAGTCCGAAGGACAACTTTCCTCTGTCGCATATCGATGAATTGGTGGACTTCACCGTAGGGCATGCGCTGCTCTCCTTTATAGATGGATTTTCCGGGTACAACTAGATCTTGATGGCACCCGAGGATAGGGAGAAGACTGCTTTCACCACCCCGTGGGGAACTTATTGCTATAGGGTGATGCCGTTCGGTTTGAAAAATGCTGGGGCTACTTATCAACAGGTTGCAGCTACAATCTTACACGATATGATCCACAAAGAGGTTGAGGTGTATGTGGACGACATGATTGTCAAGTCCAAGGAAAGAGAGGGCCACTACACCGCCTTGAAGAAATTTTTCCAATGGATCAGAGAGTATCAGTTGCGATTGAATCCTCAGAAATGTACTTTTGGTGTCACAGCAGGGAAAATGCTGGGGTTCTTGATTACACAAAGGGGCATCGAAGACGATCCTTCCAAAATCAAGGCCATACTAGAAATGCCACCACCAAGGACTGAAAAGGAGGTGCGCGGCGTTTTGGAAAAAATGCAATTCATAAGACGGTTTATTGAAAAATTAACCTTGACTTGTGAACCACTATTTGGTCTCTTGAAGAAAGGAAAGAAGTTCCAATGGGATGACCGATGCCAAGTTGCTTTCAAGTAGATCAAACAGTATTTACAGAACCCACCCGTGTTGTCACCACTAGAGCCAGGGAAGCCGTTGATTTTGTATCTGTCAGTAACCGATACGACAATGGGTTGCATGCTTGCGCAGGAATCTGAGGATAAAGTGGAGAAGGCCATCTATTATCTGAGTAAGAAGATGCTGGAATATGAGGCCCGTTACACTCCACTGGAGAAGGCTTGTTTGGCCTTGGTATGGGTTACCAGGAAGTTGAGGCACTACCTGTTAGCTCACTCTGTAATTCTGGTTTCGAGATTAGATCCCATCAAATATCTCTTCGAGAAACTAGCGCTTACGGGTAGGCTAGCCCGTTGGTTGCTTCTTCTCTCCGAATTCGATTTGAAGTATATGACTCGCAAGTCTGTGAAAGGGAGAGCGGTAGCGGAGTTCCTAGCCGATCACCCAGTGGAGGGAGACGAAGCAGTAGAGTATCTGTTCTTGGATGAGGCCATTCTGCAGGTTGAAGAAGATATTTGGACTATGTACTTTGACGGAGCGTCTAATCAGTACGGGTATGGGATAGGGGTGTTGCTGATAGCGCCCGACAATTCACACATACCCTTAGCCTTCAAACTCTGATTCAAAGTATCGAACAATGAAGTAGAATATGAGGTATGTATCGCTGGCTTAGAAGCCGCCCTGGAACTAGGGGCAAAACGGTTGGACGTCATTGGGGACTCGAACCTGGTTGTGTCTTAAGTGAAAGGAGACTTGAAGGTTAAAGAAGAAAGGATGAAAATCTATCACCAAACCTTGGACGTTCTGATTCTTAGGTTTGAGAAGCTAACCTTCACGCATCTGTTAAGAGAGGGCAACAGGTTCGCCGACGCTTTATCAACTCTATCTTCCATGATAGACATCCCTTTGGGAGTCCGGATGCGTCCGATCATTATCGAATAGAGGTATGTGCTAGCCTACGAGTTGATTGCCGCAATAGATGAAGTACAAGATCAGAACCCCTAGTATCATGACATCTGGAACTTCTTGGAAAAAAAGGCTTATCCACTAGGGGCAAATGCCAAAGATAAAAGGGCAATACGGCGAATGGCTACTCAGTTTATCATGTACGGGGGTAAATTGTACAAACGAGGCCATCTGGGAATGCATAAACTGTTTGTCGATGCTGAAGAGTCAAAGCGCCTAATGGAGGCCATCCATGGAGGAGACTGCGGATCGCACATGAGCAGAGTGATGCTAGCTTGGATAATTCTTAGACAGGGTTACTACTGGTCAACCATGGAGGAGGATTGTATTGGTTTTGTTCGGCGATGCCACAAATGTCAAATCCATGCAAATCGCATGAACATCTTGCCGTTGAAGTTGTACAACATGACTTCACTATGGCCATTTTTAGTTTGGGGGATTGATGTTATTGGAGCAGTTACTCTAAAGGGGTCAAACGGGCATGAGTACATCCTGGTGGCGATAGACTACTTTACAAAGTGGGTCGAGGCGTAATCCCATGCAGTGCTGAAAGCGTCACACGTAGCTAAATTCATCAGGAATAACATCATCTGTCGTTATGGGGTCCTGAATGAGATCATCTCGGATAATGGTTCCCACTTTAAGAAGGAAGTGATCGACTTGTTGGAGAAATACAATGTGGCTTTTCATAAGTCATCCACATATCGGCCGCACACCAACGGGGCTGTTGAGGTCACCAACAAGAACATCAAGCACATTCTCCAGAAGATGGTGGGAACCTACAGATACTGGCCAGATAAACTGCCATTTGCTCTTTGGGGCTATAGGACATCAATTCGGACTTCTACTGGGGCAACTCCGTATTCTTTGGTTTATGGGATAGAAGTTGTTTTTCCAATCGAAGTTGAGGTTCCATCGTTGCGGGTTATGGCTGAGTGCCAGATAGCAGAAGCAGATTGGCAGCAGAGTAGGTTCGAAGAACTTATGCTGTTCGACGAGAGGAGGCTGAAAGCACTGTACCACGTCCAAGGTTATCAACGAAGGATTACCAGGGCTTTCAATAAGAAAGTTAAGTCTAGGAATCTGAAAGAAGGGGATTTGGTGCTTAAAGACAACCGAGCTCCCATCCATGACCCTAGGGGCAAGTTCAGACCCAATTGGACTGGTCCTTACATCATCAAATCTATTTGGTCGGGCGGAGCTGTCATTCTTATGGACCTAGATGGCCTAGAGTTCTCCCAACCAGTCAACATGGACAAGTTGAAGAAATATTACCCCTGAGTGGCTCGCTAGGCCGAAAACCTGAAAGGACGACCTAGGCAAAAGTTAGAGCACAAAAAATTTGAAAAAAAAAGAGAAAAACTGAGCTCGCAAGGTTGAAAAACCAGAAAGGGCGGTCTTAGCAAAAGTTAGAGCGCAAAAGGAGAGTGTTAAAACCCGAGTGAACCCTAACCGAACTACGTAAGGCTTGATTCCTATCTTTGGGATACGTAGGCAACTTCATTCTGAAGTCCAGCCATAAACACTTCCAAATCAACTGTGTCCATGCGATTGTTTTGGTCATCCTTGTCTATTTTGCATCCAAGAGTTCGGTTGTGATCTTTGCTATCAGAGCTGGTTACAGTGCAGTACAGTGCTATTCAGACAAGGGGCAACTTTCCAGTTATTGGATTCGGGGTTGTACATCTCAAGGATAGATTCCGGGCGTGTCCAGTTGTGATCCTTATCGAAAATGGTTTTGAAAAGTTTTAATAAAATTTGATTTTGTTCAAATTAATCTTTTTACAACTTAGACCATTTTTGGACCAAAAGGAAAATTTTCAGTACCTACAACCTTTAATTTCATTGATTTCAATACAGAGTTCTCCGACTCTCGATACAAATCGAAGTTGCTTTTTTATTACATTCAAAAGGAAAACTTGAAAATACAGATTAAAGCAATGAACTTGGGGCATGGTTGAGTCAGGTGTCCCTGTGCCCCCTCCCAGAGCTTGTGGAAGCTTCAGATGCTAAAGTAGGCCTAGTTTGTGCCTCATCTTTAAGCTAATCTATGCATTCGCCAGAAAGGGCGCAACTGAAATTGGGAGCGGGGGCCAAAAGTTCTTTTGTTCTCTATGCAATGGTATACCGAGCTAGCTGTGTGTCTCGGATTGGAAATGAAGCTAGGTACTCTACCTCTTCTTTCGGGCAAGTTTGGTCATGTTCGAATTGGCGCTGAAATCGGAATGAAAAGTAGAAGGCACAATGTGTCAAGCCAACCAACTGAATGCCAGGTTGCCGGGACATGCTGTAGCTCATCTCAGGTAGATCAAACCAGGGGCAACGCCAAGCAATGTCAACAGCAGATCTGTTGCACATCCAATGGCACCACCATCTCTCGTTCGGGAAATCGACTAGCCGTGGGCGAAAGAAATAGCTGCGCACTGAATATGCAAGACAAGAGTCCATTACTTTTAACTTGTCCATCAGCCATACCTGGGGAGGGATGAAAAATAAGAGAGATTAAAGAATAGAAAGGTGTATATGGAGAGAAAAAGTGAAAGGGTTTTGAGAGAAAAACAGTGCCTGAGGGCCAAGTAATGTGAGAAACACATGTGAGAAGGGTGGGAAACATTACCTGTAAGAGTAGTGGACTTCCTGTGAGCTTGGGTGTCTCCCGGCGGTGGAAAACATCCAAGCCCATCATAGTCTCGGCTAGTGTCAAGCCGATACAGCTCTTGCTCTCTTTCAGGCCTTGAGCTATTTCAATCAAGCGAATGCTAGACCCTCCGAAGCTAGGGGCAAGCAGAAAATGAGCTAACATACACAAGCAGAGGGCATGTTGCCGAAAACCTTGCCAAAGACGGTCGCCGCGGTCACCGGCATCAGAAAATCGATGAATCAAGCTTGGAATGTCAAGTTCACCATTGTGAACCAAAGAATGAGCATTGTGTAAAGTGAGCCCACACATCCTTTCTAAAGCCTGGATGTGGCCAAAACGGGACGGGGTAAGATCTCCTCATCACGCCGGGATTCCATCAAAGCTTGGAACTCTTCGATTGTGGGGCATATCTCTTGTCCCCCGAAGCTAAAAACATGTGTAACTGATTCCAACATCTAGCCGCGGCGTGGAGGAATGGAAAACACAGCAGAGTACGACTCAGCGGGAATAGTGCATTTATCCCGAAACCTCAGAAATTCAACTTTTCCGAGCCATCTAAAGTTGCAATCCAAGTCGAGAGTTTTTCGGCAAAGAATGGCTCCATTTGTGGCAAAAATAGGGCTGAATTGAGGAAACCATGAAACTGGAGCTTTTGTAGGAGATAAGGTGTTGTGTGGAAGACAGGTGGCAACAATCTGGAGGTTCCCTACACTGGTGGTCGATCGGCCAGTATTGGTGGCCGACCAGCCACTTTTGTAGTCGACCGGCTAGTACTAGTGGCTGACAACCATTTGTGATGGCCGACAGCGTTTGTTTATGGCCGGTGGCCTCTTATTTGGCTCTCTGGTCCATCCATGTGTTGAAAGTGCTAAGAACCTGTGTTTTGTTCCACTTTTGATGCATTTCTTCCGTCTTTCTTTAAGAATTTTGTCAAATTGCTTATCGAGATGTAGTTTTGCTTATCGAGTTGTACTTATATTGCTTTCGAGTTGTATTTGTTTTGTTCATTAAGTTGTTTTACTCTGTCTGTTCTGTGTTGGTTGGTTCATTACCTGATTAAGCAATTGCCAATACAATTTTCAATTTTCATCAATCCTGTTTTTGTGTAAAATAGTGCGATGTGATGAATGCTGAGAATGCAAAATGCAACACTTTTAAATCAAAAAACTGTTTTCATTCCAATCATGGTTTCTTTTTACAAAGAGTACAAGTTTTGCAAAGAAAATAAAATTGCCTAAGGCTGTACAATGTGCTAACACTACTAGTAAAAAGAAAACTAAAGCAAAAAAGAAAAAGAGAGCAAAAAAGCATCTGAATCAGTGCCACACATCTCAGGATTGAGAGGCCCTCTTCGTCCTCTTTCCGGGCATGGACTCGGAGCTATCGCCGTCAGCACCATTATCTGAATTTGAGTTGGAGCCCTCCTCAGCATCTCCGCTCCCCTCCTCAAAGCCCTTCTCAGCATCGCCATCACCTTCAGAACTCGAGTTGGTGCCGTCGGCTCCACCCTTAAATGACTCTAACTGTGAGCTCGTTGGCTCCTCATCCTCATCTATCTCATCATCCTCCGGGGATAGGCTCTGGTGGACCGCTCTCGACATGAGTACGTCTGGCTCCACCTTGGCTGTGCGTCGGAGTCCCTCGTCTCTCTCTCCCTGCTGTCGGGGAAGGCACTGAAGGTCCTGCTGGAGCTCTCGCTGGGGCGCCTGATGGGGCTGGCATCTGAAAAGGGACCTGAAAAGAACAGTTTGTCAAATGCGTCAGTTATGGTATGCAAAGATGAGTATAGTGTCGAATGCAGTGTGTGGGAATAGTGTATCAATGCAGTATTGCTAATGTAATGAATCAGTATGGGGAAAATTGCAGTTGAAATGCTAATGTATCAGTAGAAAACTTTATGAAGTGCAAACTGAAGGAAACTTACTGGAATCCTGTACAGACTAAGGAGGTTCAGGCTAGTCTGAACCATCCCCATTAGAGAAGCCGCCAGCTTGAGAGCCTGTCCGATGTACTCTATGGATGCCTGCAAATGTTGAGATGATCAGCAGTCTACAAAGCATAACTGAAATGAATTGAATGTGCGAAACGTAAAGTATGGTATGTACTGGGGTTGGGCCTCGAACTTCGACAAGCTCATGACTGGCTGGTGCGGGCTCGATGGCAATCTGATAAGTCTCCCCTCTGGGTCCCCAGCAGGTCAGTGTAGTAGGCAGCTCTGGCCACCCCACTCTTTGTCTCGTCTGGCAACCCCTCTTATCATGAGCCCGGGATGCCTTGGATCCTCCCGCTCTCTCTCCTGCCAGTGGAGCTCTGGCTCTCCTCCACGGGCCCCCGTCAGAGGCAGCATGAGGTATGTCTAGATAAAGGCAGTGTAATCGCCCTCAAGCCTGAAGAAGTCAGCGTCCTAACCTCTCGTGAAGTCGATCATCTCCTGCATGGTGTACCTCTCTGTGACCCTTATGTATGTGAAAGGCGGCATCGGAACCACTGGCTTAAGCAAGCTGAGGCTCTGTCGCAGGAAGCGCTCCCCCAAGAACCACGCTCGACAAACTGGACCCTCGAGCAAGATCTAGAATCGGGAAGCCTCTCGAGCGCCCGCAAATTGATCTCTGACCCCATCAAGCATCACTGCCCATGGCTGCCAGGTGATCTGCAAATAGTGAATATACAGACTGTTAGTTGATATTGTATATGCAATATGAAGTAAAAGCTAAAATGACTGTAAGGTTTGAGTTACCTCTATTGCGGTTACGGTGTCGAAGAATCGGCGGAAGAATGAGAATGACTTTCGGGGCCTCTGCTGGCATCTCCTGTCATATCTGTGTGAGTATGGTACCATGGGTGGTATCTCTACCTCTGGCTCTGGGGCGAGCCTCGGAAAATAGGCGTACACCCATAGCTGCAGAAGGTGGAAGGATAACAGTGAGTATATATCAGATGTGTACAGATAATGTAAAGCAGTGCAGTGTACAGTATGTGTGGTATACAGGAAATGCGAAGCAGAAATGTAAAGTAGAAGGGTAGGGTGTACCTCCTAGGCTCTCCAGTAGCCTCCTAGCAGATGCTTGCTCTGGCGAGAAGTGGAGCTCATGTATCCATATAATGTGGCCAAGCTCGCGCTGCCCTAGTCGTAGAATTGGACACGAGACAGGTCCACCAAAGTGCTCATAAGGTAGAGCCCGTCGGTGTTCGCCCAGTCGGCGAATAGGGTAGTGCCAAACAAGAACATGAGGAAGCCCTGGGCGTAGTACTCGGTCTCCTTATGGCTCATCGGTGTTGTCCCTATGAAATGATCAGCGAACCATGTATACCGCACCATCCCAGATTGGGAGATAGGTGAGCGAATCCTTAGTAGGTAGATCTGAGCGACCTCTCACTCGCCTATGTCGATGTCGTAAGGAATCGGATGACCCCTTACTGCTATACCGGTGAGCATAGAGAAGTCAAAGGGAGTCATTGTCATCTCCCCAGTTGTAGAGAAGTGGAGGGAATCGGTGGTATCCCACCACCTCTCTTTTAAGGCGCCCAATAGAGGCCGGCTCGCAATGAGACGTGAGAGCCCCATGCAAAATGCGCCAAAGCCGACCTCGTCGACGATGTGGTAGACGGCGTCAGGAAGCTCCATACACCACTCCCCCGCGGAGGTGGTCCCGTATCCCCGAAAGGCATGAGAATCCCCCTGTAAGCAGGACAAACAGATGCGAGGCAATGTAAGAAATATAGTGCAAGGGTATATTTGGGACAAGCAGATGCAAGGCAGTGTGTAAGAAATATAGTGCACAAGTGTGTTTGGGATGATCAGATGAAAAGCAGTGTGAGCTATACAAGAAATGCATCCTACATTGCAGAAAATAAAGAGGAAATGTATACCTCGGAGGCGCCGTGGGATAGATATGACTCCGGCTCGCGTAGTAGTAGGTCCTCCGGTACACCTCGCGCAAACCCCTTGAACTGGCGGATGCTATCGGGAGGCAGCATGTGTACCTCGGGATGGTACGTCGGGTCGAACGGTCGGATACTGAGCGGCAACGGTTCGAACTTGGGATCCATCTCCATCCCTGGAGGAGCTCTGTCGTGTGGGATGTCGTCCGCCATCTTGAGGGAGGATGGGAGAATGGTCGAGAATGTGGAAAATGGACGGGAATGCCAAAAGTCAACAAAAAGTCAACTCCGAGGGGTGAAAAATGGAAGAAAAGGGCAAGGCTCGGAAGAGGGCATGGAGATCAAGGATAACTCGGGGGAAACAAACCCCAAGTGGTGGAAATCAAGAAGAGGGCATCGAAACCACTTTTCAATCGGTTCAAAGTATTGTAAACTACGAGGGTTTATCGAATTGGACGTTTGTGGGACGTTTGAAAATGCGTTTGAAGCTTGGATCGGGAGGAGGAAATGGCCTAGAACACAAGGGGAAATGTTTTTCGGCAAAGGGGAAGTGAAGAAATAGGGTTTGGAACCCTATATTTAAAGACCCGTGGTGAAATGCCAAAATTGCCCGAATCTGTCATTGGTGGCCGACCGGCCACCAGTGTTGGCCGACCGGCCACAGTTGTGGCCTATGGCATTATTTTGTGGCCGATGGGTGGCCAGTGGCCTCCCAGAGTGGCCGACAGGCCTCTGTTGCTCTCTTTGGATGTTGTTTTGTTGATTTGTGCCTTGATCCCTCAAGGAAGTGTAAGGGAAGTGCATTTTTAAGCTCAAGTGGCGTCTGTGGAAGCTCCGGACCGTGTTTTCAGTATGTGATGCTCAGCACGTACGAGGAGTATCCTTTTAACTTGTTGTAACTCCTTCGAGAGGTAGATTGGAGGTAGCAACTAAATCGGTCTTGTGAAGACGCACGTTTCATTATTCAGTGTTTTGCATTGAACATGCTATTGATATTGCATTGAATGTGCATCGTTATTGTGCACAGAATATGTATGATGCATTGCATTGCGCTACGCATGTTCTCATGTTTGCATAGAATATGCATGTCACGTTTCATTGCATTGTGCATGCCTTTACATTTGCATAGAATTGTCCCTTCTTGTTGCATTGCACATGCATTCAGTCTTGCATAGAACATGCTCGATGTTTTTGTTTCGTTGCATAGACTATGTTTTTGTTTCATTCCTCTCATGATGTGCATGGAGCATGCCTCTTTAAGTATTGTGTCATGGTTATTCGTCTTGCATAGAACATGCATTCCTATTGTATTGTACTTGTCAAAGTTTCTTTCTTGTGCGGGCATGATATTGTATGTACGGTTCATTTGAAGTTGGTGCAATTGGACGATATTGTATGTACGGTTCAGTCAGCGGAATTACAGGTAAGATTATTCCTATCATTTGAGCACCCTTGTTTTGGTTAGAAGCATTCGAGTATGCCCGGTGCTTACATCACTCCTTGTTGGTTAGAAACATTCGGGTACGCCCGGTGTTTATATCGATACCCTTTGGTTAGAAACATTCGGGTACGCCCGATGTTTATGCCACCCCTTTGGTTAGAAGCGTTTGGGACGTGTGTCCGACGCTTATACCATCTTTTTGGTTAGAAACATCCGGGTACGCCCGATGTTTATACCACCTTGTTGGTTAGAAACATTCGGGTATGCTCGGTGTTTACATCGACACCTCATTGGTTAGAAACATTCGGGTACGCTCGATGTTTACACTGACAGCTCGTTGGTTAGAAACATTCGGGTACCCCCGATGTTTACACCGACATCTGTTTTGGTTAGAAACACTCGGGTATGCCCGGTGTTTATACCATTCCTTCGGTTAGAAGCGTTTGGGTCCTGTGCCCGACATTTATACCTTGCGTTGGTTAGAAACATTCAGGTATGCTCGATGTTTACACCAACACCCTCCTTTGGTTAGAAACGCTCGGGTACACCCGGTGTTTATACCTCTCCCTTTGGTTGGAAGCATTTGGACCGTGTGCCTGACGCTTATACCTCTCTCTTTGGTTAGAAGTGTTTGGACCGTGTGCCTGACACTGTAGACCACCCAAACTCTCTCCGCGCGCCCCCTTTCAGAGAGGGCGCGAATTGGGTTCCTGCTACTACAGTTCGGACTCCTGTCACGGTTCTGAATCTAATCTCACAAAGTGCAATGTAAGAACTGATAAAGATCACCAAAGAGTCCAAATCCCGGCAAATCGTTTTGTGAAAATCGATTTAATCAAAAGCGCCAACAATGGATGTTGCCAGATTATAGAGTCGCCACCTAAATATTTTGTTTTTGGGAAATTTAGGAAATCTTGACTCGTGCCTAGGCCACATGTCCGTCATCACTAAGTTGCCTCGGCTCGGGAAACTTGGGTACGAGAGGGAAGGTCCTGAAATGAGCAACCCCCGCTCGCCCGATCAAAGGATTTGGCCTCTACTAACATGATATGTTGTTTTATAAACACATGTGTTCTTATTCAAGTATTAGCTAACTTACTATGTGATGCGCACGACATACAAGTATAGACTATATCGCAAGAATTGGAACAAAACAATTCATGTTTGTTTTTCAAAAATGGTTTGGAATTGTTAACCTCAAGTAGGCTAAAGCGCAGATTTGCCACCCTCAAGTGGGCTTAAAACAACATGATTTTGCCACTCTGCAAAGTGGGCTTAAAACTAGTATTTGATGAATTATTCCAATTCAAGTAATAAAGCCTTCATCCACAGGCATTCATGCAGTTAATCATTTAAGCAAATAGCCTCATGGCAAGTATGCTGTCATGGAAACACTTACATACATGCAAGTATGCTAAAGCGTAAATACTTACAGTGTACTCCGAGCTAAAACAAAAGCTAATTAGAAATCAATGCATGATCCTAACTATACAAGATGCCTAATACAACACATGCAATAATGCAACTAAATAGGCTCAGCTATCTAAGATGGCATGCGAATGCGACAATTCGGATGCATGCTTGAAACACGTATTCAAATAGGTATTGAAATACAATGCAGTTTGGATGATGCGCCGAGCTCGGTGCATGCAAGATAAATGAATGATGCAAATATGCAAGCATAAGGTATGCTAATTGAAATATACCCTAATCTAACCACTGAAAGCGGATAAGTAAAAGGGAGAATGACGTGGGGTTGGAAGGCATGCACACACACACGCACACTTATTACAACATTTTTCCCTCTCGAAGGAGGGTCCGAATAAATAAGCTAAGCTACACTAAGCTAAGCTAATTATTACAAACCAACTAATTAACTACTCTAGCTAATTAATTATTACAACATAATTGAATAACTAGCCAATCTAAGATAATTAAAGTATTACAAAACAAATTGAATGATTAATTACAACATGAGTATTAATCAGCTACAACTAACTAACAAAGTGATAAAGTGGCCTCGCAGGCGAGGGAGACATGCATGCTCGGTTGGCGTCATCTCAGAAATGCATTGCCTTGCCATGAGCTGTCTCTGTTTGCACTCGCGGTGATCTCATAAAATTGTGCCAATCTCCAGACTGCCTTTGCTTCAAAACAGGGACCTCCTGGTGGATTGCCAGCCACTTAAGGGGGCTATTAGCCACTTTAAACTGGCCAGTCAAGCCACTTCACAACTGGCCGGTCGGCCAGTTTCTTTTCCAAACTTCTGGTTTTGCTACAATAGAGAACACACAGAGCTAAAGACAATGCATATGCAGGGAAATGTATCTATAGCCGCTCTCCTTATCATGTCTCAAGCTCAAAGGAGTGTGGCACTCAGCTCTCAAGCCACCAACCAAGTATCTCAATGCATGATGGCCCAAAAACCAAGCTTGTACAAGCTTTAGTGAATGCACACATAAGACTCAAAGTGCCTCCGCCCTATCATGCATGATCAAGGGAGTTGGCAACCAAGAAATGCAAGACGTTTCATCACTATGAGTATGAAACGTCCCATATTTCTTGTGTTTAGATTAACGTCCGATCCAAACACATGCAATGCAAACACATGCTTATCTTATCATGTTTTACTTGGTCCATTTCTTGTTTACACATTTTAAAATTACCGAGTCATTCATTAACCGGTTTAGTTCAATGTGAAAGTCCTCTAATAGGAAAGATGGCCTCAGCCACAAGCATCTTGAGCATGAAAGAAGCCTTATGCTTTTGGTTAGTAGAAACCCTTAAGAGAAGGCTAAAAACCATTAGGCATGAGAGCCTCAATTTGATGCTCAAGCCAACAAGGGGCTTAAGACCACTTTCAAAGCAAATGAAAGAGTGAAACCATGGAGTGCAATGGCATATATTTCAACACTGAAATGACATGCTAAATGACTTAGAATCATGCAAACAAACCATGCACAGCATGTTAAGAGTTAAAAGCATTGAAACTAGTGAATGACACAACACTAGAGGTATGCAATACAAAGCTCAAATGTCCAAATCAGCTATGGACAAACCTAAAACATGCCAAATCAGTGGCCTAATCATGCTAAAACTTAGGCACAAAAGACAAGAAAATCATGCGCACATCTTGGTTCGCAAGCAAGGCACAAAGCTCAACTCTCAAAAGCAATAAAAGAGTGATATATGTGAGAGTGTGACAGAGGTATATGCTCTGAAATCACATGCAAAATGATGCTATGGCATGCAAACAACCCAAACAAAGCATGTTAGAAGCTTTAAATTACAAAGCTAGTAAAGGCCAACTCTACTATAGCTATACAAAGCAAGCCTCAAAAGGCCAAGACCACTCAAAATAGTCCTAAAGCATGCTAAATCAGAGCCAAAAACATGCTGGAGTGGAGCATACACATGCTAGATCAATAGGCTAAAGCATGAAGCATGTTAGGCTAGGAAGCAAGATTACACTACAAGTACAAGAAGCATGCAAGAGTTGACCGAACCAGCCAAAAACAGAGTTTAAACATGTTAAAATATAGCCAAAAACATGCTTGAACTAAGCTAAGATAAGCCATAAAAAGATGCTACTTTGTAAGGCTAACTAGGCATAGCATGGAGAGACAAGGAGGGGAGGCCACCCCCTCCTATTTGGGACCTCAAAGCAAGTTTTCTACCATTGAAATTCCTCTGGAATTTAGTGGTTTAAAGGCCAAAAAAAGTTGCTTCAAAAGGCTTAGAAAGAAGGCTCAAAAGGCTTTGCAAGCCAAAGAGCAAAGGGAGGAAACACCCCCTAGACAAACAAGGCTCAAACCACCATTTTAAACACTTAAAAATAGAGGTTTTTTTAGTTGAAAATTAGGCCAAAACAAACATGTAAAGGTGTCCAAGATAGTGTACAAAATAAAGCTTATAAGGGGAAGATGCTTACCCTTGAAGCACAGCACAAGAACAGCCACTTTCTCAGGTCAAACAACCTTTCAATAGCTCAAATTAGGCTCCAAGGGACCTCAGCCCAAAGATATGCAACTTTGATGAAGGATGTCTAGGCAAACTAGAAGTGTTTCTCTACTTCTATGCACAAAAGGGCAAGAGAGAGAGAGAGAGAGAGAGAGAGATTTTAGAGAGAGAGAGGCTCCCAAACTTTCTAACCCTCCAATATATGAGATATAGCCTCCATATATAGCAAAAATGCAAGGCTTGGTCAAAATATCTGAGTTGGGACAGCTGGCACATTGTGAAAACAGCTGGAGGAGAAATATCTGCAAAAAAAATGAGTTTGGGACACAACTGGCCAGTCAGCTACTTCAACTAGCTGACCGGCCACGTAATTGGCCGACCAGCCACCTTAACTGGCTAACAAGCACGACTAGTGGCTGACAGCAAAAATCTGCTTTGCAGGTCAAACTTCAAATAGGCATATCTCCTTTATCTGGACTCCTTTTCAGGTCATTCGTGCGTCCAAATTGAAGCCCCAGAAGTAAGATTTCCAATGGTGACAGCCTCACATCAAAATTCCAACTATGCAAAAAGTTATGCTCATTTTAGTGAAGCCGCTCAGTTTTGGTCCTAACCGAATTGATGCCAAACTTCTCCCCAAACTAGTTTTCTTCTCTCCTATCCTATTTTCTTCCACTCCAATTTTGAAAGATTTTCCAAAGATTTCATCTCTCTTTCATTCATTTCCACTTTGTCCTCGCTTGGTTTACCGAAAAGCTCAACATTTAACGAAATGCAAGCCTCGGAACATCGTAGGAACTTTATTTCAAAAATATTTTGAAAGAGAGGGTTTTGAGGTCTAAAAACCATTCAAAAGAGCTTTGGTCCAAAATGGGGTGTGAGGTTAGGATTTGACTCTCCTCTTGTCAAAGAAACCGAACCTTTGTACTACACACCTTTCATCACCAAGTAAACAATCAGTAGAGCCCAAGTCTTAAGGGTGGTCAAAAATGGGGTGTCTATAGACGCTTATAACTCCCTTCCGGTTAGAAGCGTTTGGACCTTGTCCCGACGCTTATACCACTTTGTTTTGGTTAGAAACATTGGAACGTGTTTTGATGTTTATACCACCCTCTGGTGTTTGCACCGCTCTCTTTTCCCTCTCGCGCGTGGCGTGTTAGGATGCTTTGGTTAAATGCATCTGGATAGGTTATGATGCTTATACCGCTCTTTGCTTTGATTGTATAATAGTTGGATGTGTTTCACCTGTTATTATTGTTCTTTGTGGTTTGGTACCTTAGGGTGTGTCCTTAGGTTCGCACCACTTCTTTTCTCACGTGTGTCACGTGTTGGAATCTTGTTTACCGCCTTGGGTGTCCCTAACAGTTGTTGCTCTTTATCTTTCCTGCGTGATGCGCAGTTAAGCTTGCATAATTTTCTTACATCCATTCTGCATGGAATGTGGTTTGGTTCATGTTGACTTGTTTATGTACGAGTTTGCTGTAACGTTTCTCTACATGGCATTTGCATCTAGATATTTCGTTACAGTCTCATTGTATGATCATAAGTTATGTTCTGCATTGTGCATATCATTTGCATCTTGCCCCAGAACTACGCTAGTTTGATTCCTTGCAAAGGAATACGTAGGCAGCTTGTGGGCGCAACTGTTCTTTGTTTTGATTGCTTGTTTGTCTAAGTCTTCGGCCTTGTCAAAAATGGGTCGTCTCTGGGCTTTGACATTCACTTCCGTCATTTCATGACTTCCGAGTTCTGTCAAAGAGAGGCAACTATAGACACCCCATTTTTGACCGTCCTCAAGACTTGGATATCATCGTTTGAACACCTAGTGATTGTGCTCGCTCATGTTCGTTTTGAGACCCTGAAAGTTTTGGCTAAATGCCTTGCCTCAGAGCTCTAATCTTGTCTATTTTGTGATTGGTTGTGGGCCAAGAGCTTTTTTTTTGCTTCTGGAGGAGAGAGTGACTTGTTGGCCATTCCCTTAGCCTGCCGGCCATGACTTGTGCCTGCCGGCCACCAATGGTGGCCGGTCAACTATGTTGATGGCCGGTTGGCCACTAATGATGGCCGACGGCCATTTTTCTCCTTTTTCAGATATTTGTTTGCCAGCTGTGCCAACTGTTGATCACTGATGCCCATCTTCATACACGTGTATGGAAGGATGAAGGCAAGCCTTTGGCTTGTTTTTCTATTTAATGGGGGGTCTCTTCCCCATTTGAGGGGTTACAAAAATTTTGTGAGAAAAATTGCTCTCTCTCTCTCTCTAGAATCCTATCTCTCTCCCTATTTTGTGCTTGAAAGTGAGAATTCTCTACACTCTTGCAAAGAGACCCTTGATCAAACACCTTCACCTTGGAGCTGAGATTCTTTTGAGGCTTGGTTTGAGGCGTCTTAAGCTTGGTTTTTGGCTCAGATTTTTGGCTGTTTTAGTGCTGTGCTTCAAAGGTAAAGGCTTACCTCTTTTAAGCTTTGTTTTAATTGATTGCTTGGCCATCTTTTTATACTATTTTGACCAGGTTTTTCAACCATAAAAAACTCTATTTTAAAGGTTTTAAAATGGTGGTTTAAGTCTTGTTGAGTCAGGGGGGGTGCCTCTTCTTTTGTTCTTTGGCTTATGAAGCCTTTTGTGCTACTTTTCAAAGCCTTTTGAAGTGCCTTTTTTTGGCCTTTTAACCACTGAATTCTAGGGGAATTTCAGTGGTAAAAAGTATGTTTTGAGGTCCAAAATAGGAGGGGGTGGCCTCCTCTCCTTATGTCTTGTTTGCAAGTGTAGATGGCCTAACATGTGAGAATGTTTTTCTACCTTTTTGTGACTTGATCTTAGCATGTTTTAGCTACTAATTTGGCCTACTTTAGCTCTGTTTTGGGCTTCTTTGATCATATGACTCATGCTTTGTATGGCTATAGTACAATTGCCTTCACTAGCTTAGTGTTTTAAAGCCTTTAACATGCCTTGCTTTAGATGATTGCATGCTATAGCATCATTTAACATGTGATTTCAGTGCATATATCTCTGTCATACTCTCACATATTTCACTCTTTCATTGCTTTTGAGAGTTGTGCTTTGTGTCTTGTTTGCGAGCCAACATGTGAGCATGATTTTCTTGCCTTTTGTGCCTAAATCTTAGCATGTTTTGGCTACTAATTTGGCATGTTTAAGCTCTGTCCAGAGCTGGTTTGGTCATTTAATTTTGACATTGCATGCCTTTAGTGTAGTGTTCTTCACTAGCTTTGATGCTTTTGGCTTTTAACATGTTGTGCATGTGTCGCTTGCATGATTTAGTGTCGCTTTGCATGCCCTTTTAGCACTAAAAAGTATGCAATGTCCCTCATTTCTTCATTTTTCTATTTGTTTTGAGGGTTGGTTAACCTTATGATTGTATTTAAGCTTGAGATAGAGCTTTTGCTCAATGGCTTTAACTCTCTTTTGAGGGTTCCTCCTAGCTAAAGGCATGATCTCTCTCATGTCTTAAATCATCTTTTTGGTTGACCCCTTTCTTATTAGAGGACAATCAGCTTGGATAATTGACTAAAGAATGGCTTGGTAATGTTAAAATGTGTAAACAAAATGAATCAAGTAAAACATGACCAAGATAAGCATGTTGTATTTGCATTGCATGTGTTCAATCGGACGTTATATTGAACACAAGGTAGATTGGTCCATTTCATACTCAAAGTGATGAAATGAGCCAATCTCCTTAGTCTCCATCACCCTTGATCATGCATGATAGGGTGGTGGTCCTTTGAGTCTTATTTGTGCATTCATTGACTTTGTACAAGCTTGACTCTTTGGCCATCATGCATTGAAAATGCTTGATTCATGGCTTGAGAGCCAAGAATTACACTCCTTTGAGCTTGAGGAAGGATAAAGAATGTAATAGTACATATATTGTGTGAGAATACATTATTTTGCCTCTGTTTGCTCTCTGTTGCAGCAAAAAGGAGAATTCCAGGGAAAGGGTGGCCGACAGCCACAAACAGTGGCCGACAGCCACCTATGGTAACCGACCAGCCATCAGTGGAAAAGTTGTTCAACATGTTCCTGTGTTGGGGCAGAAGCAGTCTGGAAATTGGTGCAATGTTCAGAGATCAAAGCAAAGTGCAAACAGAGGCATCCAAAGGCAAGACGATGGATTTTTGAAAGGAAGCCAACCAAGCATGCATGCGTCCCTCGCCTTTGAGGCCATTTTAATTGTTTCATTCAGTTAGCGTAGCTAATTATTCGATTCAAGTGTTGTAATATTTTAATTAGCTTAGCATAGCTAGTTATTCAATTGTGTTGTAATTAATTAGCTAGAATAGTTAATTAGTTTCGTTTTGTAATAATTAGTTTAATTAGTTTAATTAGATTAGTTTGATTAGCTTAGCTTAGTGTAGCTTAGCTTATTCATTCGGACCCTCCTTCGAGAGGGAGCAATGTTGTAATAAGCGTGCGTGCGTGTGTGCATGTCTTCTAACCCCACGTCGTTCTCCCTTTTATTTACCTGCTTTCGACGGTTAGATTAGGGACATGTTTCAATTAGCATACCTTATGCTTGCATGTGTGCATCATTCATTTGTCTTGCATCCACCAGGCTCGGCGCATTATTCAAACTACATTGTATTTCAATACCTATTTGAATACGTGTTATCAAATTGTTGCATTCATATGCCATCTTAGATAGTCGAGCCTATTAATTGCATTATTGCATGTGTTGCATTAGGCATATTGTATAGTTAGGATCATGCATATTTCTAACTACCTTTTGTTTTGGCTTGGAGTACACTGTAAGTTTTACACTTTAGCATGCTTGCATGAGTGTGAGTGTTGCCATGATAGCATGCTTTCCATAAGGCTACTTGCTTAAATGATTAATTGCATGAATGCCGGTGGATGAAGGCTTGGTTGCTTGAATTGGAACAATTTGATAAAATGTGAGTTTTAAGCCCACTTTGCGAAGTGGCAAATCATGTTGTTTTAAGCCCACTTGAGGGTGGCAAATCCGTGCTTTAGCCTACTTGAGGGTGGCATTTTTAAACCATTTTCGAAAACAAACATGAATTGATTTGTTCCAAATCTTGCGACTTAGTCTATATTTGCTTGTGTGTGCGTCACATAGTAAAGTTAACTAAATAATCAGAACAAGAACACATGTGTTTATAAAACGACATATCATGCTTAGTAGAGGCCGACCTTTTGATCGGGCAAGCAGGGGTGCTCATTTCAGGACCTTTCCCTCTCGTACCCAAGTTTTCGAGCCGAGGCAACTTTGGTGATGACGGACATGTGACCTTTGGCACGAGTCATTTCCAAAAATAAAATATTTAGGTGGCGACTCTGTAATCTGGCAAAGTAGTCCAATTTTGGCACTATTTGATTCAAAATCTGATTTTCCAAAATGATTTGCCGGATTGGACTCTTTGGTGTTTATCAGTCTCACATTGCACTTTCTGAGACTAGATTCAGAACCGTGACTGGAGTCCAAACTGTAGGACCAATTCGAGCTCTCTGAAAGGGGGCACGAAGAAAGTCGAGTTTACAGATGATAAACTAGCTCCCAAGTGTTTTGGTCCTTTCCAAATCCTGCAGAAGCTAGGACCTGTTGCCTACAAACTAGATTTGCCATCTTCCTCCAAGCTGCATCCAGTTTTCCATGTCTCCTTGTTGAAGCCTAAACTAGGTCAAGGTATTGTTGTGCAACCTCCCCTTCCACCTACCAGTCTTGATGGCCAGCTACAATTGGAACCCATTGCGATTTTGGATAGAAAACTGATCAAGAAGTATATGGTTTTGGTCCACTGGTCTAATTCTATTCCTGAGGATGCCACCTGGGAGACTTGGTACTCCTCGCAGCAGCGTTTTTCTCATTTCCAGCCTTGAGGTCAAGCTTCCTTTTAAGGGGTGGGGAATGAAAGGAACTGTTCTGTTACACAGTTGTGGGTAGTTATTTTGTTACGGGATCTGTTACAGGAAAGGGGATTATAAGGGGGGAGGGAGTTACAGATAGAGGTAGGTTGTATCTTCTTTTGTTCTTCTTCTTTTTCTTTTTCTCTCTTGTTGTAAAACTCCATGGAAGAGTTCTTCCTTTCGTTTGATGAGAATTGAATAACAAAAGCTAAGTTTTCCTTTCTAATTTTGAGATTAATTGCTAGAAGCTTATTAGTCAGCCATCAATTTCTCTTGCAACACTAACAACCACATCAAAATACTTGGGAAATTTTTATTAGATCACAAGTCTTCTCTAAAAGAGAGCAATTGGTACCATGCTTAAGATCTGAAATCTGGTTTTTATTTGCACTCTTGCCTATAAGAAAGTAGTTCAAACCAACCAAAAATTGAAAATTTAACCCATGATCAAGGCATATTGAAAACAAAAATGTTAACAGAAAATGTCAGTAGCAGAACTCCTAGCCAAACACCCCTACTCACCCAAAGTGAGGATCCTGATGTAGGACGAGTAGGGATTACTTTCCAACAAGTAGTGAGCCTGTTTAAGTATACTAGCAGCAGCAACAATAGACTTATAGGGTTGGATTTGGTGAGATTTTGTGGCTGTAAAAATACTTTAAAAAAATAAAAAATAATATAATAAAATAGGAGTTTAAAGGTTTGTAAAAGGGTAGGATTTTGAGAATAAAAACACAAGTGTTTAGGAGATGTTGGTTGGCTGTTTATGAAGCACGGACACCTCTCCGAGGGCTGCGTATCAATGTCAGACATGTGTCGGACACAAAAACACATCGGACACGCAGTTGACACATGTCCAACACGTTGCAGAAGGTGTCCGATTTTTTTTTTGTGATTATTTTGCAGCCGGACACATAATAGACACGTTTGGATATGTTCGGGACACGTTTAGGGTGAAATTCATAATTTATGAAACTTCTGTGGGGGTCAATTTGTTAAAAGCAAAATCATAACATCTAACCTAATGCTCGTTAATAGATAGAGAGAACAAAAGAGAAAGAGAATAGAGAGAACACCTGGTCGCTTGTGGGTGGTCGTTCGTCGCTCGTTGGTGGTCATTTGTTGGTGGTCGGTCATCGGTGGTCTGCTATCTAAGGTACAACTTCGCTGCTCTTCTTCATTCTTCTTCTTCTTCAGTCTTCTTCATCTTCTTCGATCTTCTCTCTCGTCTCTCTCAATTGCTCTCTCTCTCTCTCTCTCATAGTTGCTCTCTCTCCAAAGTTGATCAAAACCATCAACAAACCTCTTGTTGAGCAAAATTTGCTCGGCAAGGAATTCCAAAGTTGATAAAAACCATTAACAAACCTCTTTCCGAGCAAGATCCGCTTCGGTAAGGAATCCCAAAGTTGATAAAATCCATCAACCAAACCTCTTGCCGAGCAAGATCTACTTCGGCAAGGAATCCCAAAGTTGATAAAATCCATCAACCAAACCTCTCGTCGAGCAAGATCTGCTTTGGCAATGAATTCCAAAGTTGATAAAATCCATCAACCAAATCTCTTATCGAGCAAGATCCACTCCGGCAAGGAATTTCAAAGTTGAACAAAACACCAACTTCTATCTTGCCAAGCAAAATTAGCTCGCTAAAGAATTCTAATCCATCAAGGTGATCGTCAGTTGCCCCTTGAACAGTGCTAAATCCGCTTGGCGAGACAATAATATAACAATTTTTAAGAAAATGGTCTACTTGTTTCATTGCGCCAATGGCAGAAAAGGTTACAAAAATAGAAATAAGAACAAAACTTTAGATTGGCAGAGTTTGATGTTCTGGAAATAAATCGGCCATCTATTCTGCGAGTTTTATGCTCATTTTCCTCGGCCTTTTTACTGACATCTTCCAAAACTGAACTCCCTAGATCTCTTCCATGGTGGTTTGCATGACCACCCTATTGTTCGACTATGTGAACCTTTCCCACTACTCTTGTTCTCTACTACTGGATTTGCTATCATAGTAGCTGCGGCCACATCGTTTTCGACTTGGATGTGCTCATTAATGTGTAGCATGAGCAGTTCCATGGTTGACAGTTGATTCATTGTGAGCGAGTCTCCCAATTAATGTCTAACTGGAAGACCGCGCTTATACTAAGTGATTGCAAGGTTGGTTAGGCAATCAAAGGTCTCGTTGAAGGTCTCCTAATACTTAGCATTATACGTCTTCAAAAAGTCACCCGGCTCTATCTCTATTCCCAAGAGATGGTCAACTTCCTTGGCCGTTGTGGTGTTTGTCTTGAATCTGGTGACAAATGCCTCTGCCAACTGTTGCCACCCCTCAATGCTCTCCTCCGGTAGCCTCTCAAACAATTTTAGGCCAAATTCGCCTAGACTCAATGGAAAAACAAGGCACATCAATGCTTCGTTTCACCTGTGTCTAGCCATACCTTGCCAAAGATGGCTCACGTGCATATAGGGATCGATTTTTTTGTCATAGCGCATGAACTTGGGCTGGTAGAACCCAGTGAGGAGTGGCGTGTTCTCTATCTCAATGGAAAAAGGGGTGGCGCTTAGCCTTGCCAACTCTTTGTCTGGTGGCATGTGTGCCGCCAAGCGTGGTGGTGGCATGGTGACCTTTTCATTGGCTCGCCCTTTAGGGGCCAGCGGCTGCAATGTAGGCATCCTCTGCACTTTTCGCTGGCGAGCGTGCTCCTCCAACATATCCCTCAGGTCTTTCGACTGCTGGAGTGTGAATATCTCGACGCTGTCATTGGACGTGAGGAGTGACAACCAAAACTATAAGAATGGGTGTGCTCACCGTGGTTTCCCACTCCAGCGATACCATTTCCCCTCATCTGGCATTTCATGATCTCTATCTTTGTCGCCATCTTCTTGATGATGGTATCCTGGTCTCTTAGCTTGTCTTCCAAGTACTGAGTTTGTGAGTTTTGCTGTTGGCAACGCTCTTTTGGGTTGACAGAGTGCCCAGAACTCCTTGCGCGCTTGTCTTGTGTATCTTTGGGAAGTCCTTGCCCGAAGGTCTCCAAACCAGCCATCATCGGAATGGCAGGCAGGCCATCATTGCGTCGAACGAACTCTTGCATGATGCCATCAATAGAAGACAACGGAATGTCATCATTGTTCGCCATAAAAGATGACCAGAAAAGCTTGGAGGACAAGGTTTTGTCTGCCAGATTCCCACAGACGACGCCAATTGTATGGGGAGCAAATATTCGTCACTGTTCGTACTCTTTGTGTCCAAGTTTTGCTTCACTTCGAATAACCTGAGAACACAACGATGGTGAGCTACTTGGTGGGTGTGATGTTGGAAAGCCCCTTCGACGATCAAGTTAGCACCCTTTTAGAGAGAGAAAGAGAGAGAAGACAAAAAGGAGATAGAGCTCTAAGTCGCCAAACCTTCAAACCCCTTGTATGGAGGCGCCACTCAATCTATATAGCCTCTGTGTGTGCCACTTTGCTCGTCTTTTCCTGGACGCGTGGCTGTACTGCCCTCTCTATTCTTTACACATGTACCCGTCAATACCGTCAAACAACATTGGCCAAACTGCCAAACGGTATTGACGCACACCATTGGCAGGTTTCCCTTCTTGCACTCCAATTGGACCACTACCTAGCAATTTCCACTGAGCTAGGCATAGCCCGGTCAGTTCCAGACTCAATTCCGGTCGACCTTCACAATCAAGCTCAATAACTAGCTCGGTTTGCCCAACTCTGTTTGTTCCCGTTGACCTTGCTCGGCCTTAGACCTCGTTTCACCTAGCTCAGCTTAGCCAGGTCCAACTTCCGGACCTTGGACTAACTTGGCCGCATGATCTAGAACCTCGGCCAAACTATCCTCGGCTATGCCAACTCAGTCGCATAATCCAACGGTAAGGCCCAAGTCACAACTAGCTTGACCCCTTTGCTTGGCGCAAATTCTATCTCAAGCACCATTGTGAGACCACGGTAGATGCCCTACATGTCAGCTTCAAAGTTGTAGCACATCTCTAGCTTTGCATAGACACCACATAGCCAAACTCCTTTTTCATCTCTGAAGACCCCTCCGAAGTCTCCTTATCCTGGATGTCCTTGAGCACATCCGTTCGTATTGAGTTTGATTTTCCCTGTAGAAGGAGGAAGCCATTTAAGCAATTGAGGTGAGTGGTGAGTCGAAATAATAGATATGGTAAAAGCCTATTTGATCTCACCAGCATAGTTATAAATAAAGGATAATGTTTTATGCAAATTAATATCAGATATTTTGCAAAAAAATTTATTCCTATCCTTCTAGATTTGCCACAGAGAGATAACAAAAACAATATTCCAGTAAGGGTCAGTTTGTGAGTGGGGTTTCGAATTTCTATTGAGCCAACAATTGAGACTGAACTACTTATCCTTAGAGAACCAATGAAGGCCAGCCACATTAACCCAAACAGCATATTTGTTTGGACAGATTAGATAAGGAGAGATTGGAATCTATCGGATTGTAATCCTAGGATTCATAGTCCTGGGACTATTTGGTTGGATAGGAAAAAGCCCTAAATTCTCATAGAGGTTACATTTCAACTTTACAACATTAGTGTTCAAAATAATAATACATTATAGTTCAAGAGACAAAATAAATACAAAAAAATGTCCAAAGAGGGCTTACACCTTTCAAGACTAGGGCCTTGATGACTGATAAGTGAAATTCTATCTCAAACACATAAGCTTGATAGTTGTGAACACTTAGAATATCAAAATGAGCCTTCGTGCTCCATTCAAAACATCTCCACCATTTTGTCACTTGAGCGGAATCACATCATCAAGTCCTGAAAGTTTTCATAGATTTGGAGTGAGCTAATGCCCAATAGAAATACTATTAACAAAGTATATAAATGATTGAAATGCATATGATAGGCACATGCCATAGTAAATATATATTTTCCTCTTTTAAAATCAATGATGTTCAATCCACAATTTTCATTTAAGAATCTCCTTATCAACAACGGGGCAGTAAATAAGCAATGATGCCCTAAGCAAGAGCTGCAACACCATATATACATATATAGATTTATATATTGAAAATATTTTCACATTCACCGATTCTAAAAACGGTGGGGTGATGGGCATCTAAAAACCTTTTCCCTTTCACATTTGTCGACTTCTAAAACAACGAGCTCGTGGATACTCAAAAATCAAGTTTTTCCAAATTTGCCGACTCTTGAAACAGCGGACTCATGGACACCCAAAAATCTTTTCCCACATTCGTCTTGTGATAAGTTCAAGACAGGGCAATTGGGCACCTTCACTCCCCTCGCAGGTACCAATACAATACACAACTCTTTTTCAAAACCCAACTCTACTACTTGGACTCATGCGCCATTTACTCCCTTTTTACATTTTCAAATACCCAAGAGATTGTACCAAATCAAGAGATGAAATTATGTAATGTAATGCAATGCATGAATTTGTGAACATTTCAATTGCCTAAAATTCATTCATTGGCAAACATATAAATCTTAACATAGCTCATAGTTAAGAACTTTCCAATTTTCATATTCCTAACAGTACCCAACTTCCTTCATCACAAAATAAAATTACATAACGTCTCAAAATCATTATTCATACACCATTCCACTAAACATCAACCCAATTTCATTAATTAGGGCCCAATTGAATAACACTCCTTTAAAGCAAAATCAAAACTAGGGTTAAACAAAATTTAGGGCTTTTTCCCCAATTGCATTTTAAAAACAAATATTCATCATCACCAACCTTTATCATCAATAGTTATTCAAAACCTTGCAAAATCTTGGACCAAAATCCCTTTTTATGCATCAACATCCATTTAATCTAACACAGTCAAACATATAAACCTCAAATCATAGATATACTAAGTTAAAAGTACCCCTACCTTAAAAATGGAGACAAGAAAGCAAGATTGAAGAACTCTTCATGAAAACGCAATCCAATTGGTGAAAATCACAGTCTCTACGCCGGCTTCGCTTTTTACAAGAGATTTAAGCTTGATTCTAAGTGAGAAGAGAGATTTCTAGAGAGAGAAGATAGGGTTTTTTAGAGTTAGGGAGAGGAAGAGAAAAGAGGAAAAGAAAAATGACAAAAAAGAGCAAAAAGCAATTTTTAAGTTTGCTGATTCCCGTAGACCACTCGATCTTACATTTATATTCATTACTTAAGTTTACAATGTAAATAAGAAAATACCCCCCAATTTGGATTCAAAGTAAAAAAAAAAAAAAATTCAAAATTCAAAATTCAATTAAATCAAAAAATGGTTCCCCCAGTTTTTAGTACAAAAATAACTTTTCGATTGAAATTTCTAAATTTGATGTTGAAGTAAAGGGGTTAATACTTCATAGAAAAATCACATAAAATCAAATTAGACCATTTAATATATAAGGAATAATTACCACTAAAAATTATTTTTAAAATCGTAAATTTTGAAAAATCCAACTTTTACACATAGAAAATTTCCAGGTTAAGTCCAATTTTTGACAGAAAATCTTTTTAATACAACCATCTTTATGCAAAAATGAAATGAGGGTCGGGTTTCAACTTGTGCTATTATAATCTCCCTCGCTTGGAAAATTTCATCCCCAAAATTCAGTTAGCTTAAAATTCAATGGTCGACAATATTAAAAGAAATAAGCATAGGACTAACATCCAATTGTTTTGCACGATCAACATGAAACAAGTTACAAACAACAATCACAACATTAACACTCCCACAAACAAAACGAAGGTGACATAATAAGTTAAGGATAAAACGACTCTGAACAGAATTATAATCGCTACTCAAGAATTTAATTTGAAATAAGGGATAACTCACATTTCGGTCCCAATACTAGCATTCCAATGACACCCCAAATGATAAGAGTAACAACACTAGATGGTGTGTTTTTCCTCTGACTCATTCATGAAATTAGAAGTCAAGCAAAAGGTCTTATTAGCACACCTTACACTACTCATGTCTCAACCGCATAGCAGAAAGGGACAACCTTGGTGTAACATGCTCGGGGGGTACCCGTGCGTGTTAAACAATTCGAACCCTCGATTTCTTTGATCTAGTCTCATGAGTGCAATGTGAAACATAGGTGAGAGTCCTGATTTGGCAACTTGATAGAAAATCCATTTTATTACAAAATTATTGCCACAAATGGACTGCGTCATTAGATCTCAGAGTCGCTACCTAATATTTATTTTGGAAAAGTTAGAAAACTCGTGACTCGTGCCAAGGCCACTGTTTGTCGTAACCAAGGATGCTTGGCTCGGAACCTTAGGTATGAAGAGGGAAGGTCATTAATTGAGCACCCCTGTTCACTCGATCAGATCGACCTTTACTAAACCATGATATGAATTTTATTTTCTTTATATGTTCATGTTCGGATTATTTAATAAATCCTAAAATTTACTATGTGAAGCATACAAGTATAGACTATGCCATTCATTTTGGAACAATTTGATTTCATGTATTTTGAAAGAGTTTTGAAGATGTACGACCCAAATAAATTGAGTTTACAAACATGAAAACTCAACATCATTCCAAATTAAGCGACACAACCTCCATCCACTGAACTTACATGTTTGACGTTCCACGAACAAGCTACAAAACAAAGTTAGTAAAATATGCATGATCCTATATGCAAAATCCTAATGTAATACATACACAAGAATACTTCTAAAGATCTGTCTTCTAAAACATGACATGTGAAACATTGCAAAACATGCGATAGTGCACAAAATCATATAATAATAAATTAAAGCACAAAGATGCAAATTTAGCCTGATTAAGATACATGAAACATGGATACAAAACATGGATATAATGAAAACAAAATATGATGCATATTCACAAATAAAGAAAGAAAGTAAAAGAACAGGATAGAAAGAAGTGGGGCGGAAAATTATTACAACATTATAAATATTACAGATCCGAGGGAGATGAATAATAGTATAACACAATATAAAAAAAATCCTCACAAACGCTCAAAATAAATTAAACATAACAAAATAGCAACTTCAAGCGTCTCAAAGACCATCGGAGGTTAGAGGTCGTGGGTACGGTCATGAAGGTCACGGGTGTGATGGTGTACTTTTAGGTGGTTACCCGACCAACTAACGAGCCAGGTAGCCCGGTAGGCTCGGCTAAACTCTGTTCTCTTAGATTTCCACAACAAAAACTGAAATAAAAACAGTATATGGGAGTCTCAATTCACCACTTTCAATTAGATTACAACAATATATAATATAACAATAAATCAAAGCAAACGAGAGAAATAAGTAAGAATTGCAATAGGTTCAATATGACTTCCGATTGAACTCAACTCAATTTTATTATCTTGTATCTCTTTTAGTCCAATTTTATTAGCCATTTTTATTACATTTCCATTCTTTAATCATTTGTCTGAAAGTGATAATTACATCCACTAATGAAAAGCAGCATCAAATAATAAGTTTGTTCTTGGCACGAGAGAGAGATGTAATGCCCTAGTAATGAACCTCCAAAGAGATTAAACCATTTAGCATGAAAGGTCTATTTCTCATGCTAAAAATAGAACTAAAAACAATATATATAGGACTCTCAACTCACCACTTTCAATTAGATTACAACAATATATAATATAACAAGAAATCAAAGCAAAAGAGAAAAATAAGTAAGAAATGCAAGAAAACGAAATAAATTAAAAATTCACCTCTTCAAGAAAGGATGAACTTCATGATTTCCAAACTTCCTTTTGATCACCCTCAAGTATAGGAATTATGTTCTCAATCCTCAATTTGAAAGCTTGGAATTCTTGCTAGAATGGTGGCTTGGAGGTGTATGTGGTGAAAAATGATTAGCTCTCTTATTTTTGTTCACTTTTACCAACACCCAACTTTCCTCTTGATCAAAGCTACTGAAATTCAAGTATTTTAGAATTTTTGGAGGAGTTTTGGGTGTAGAAAAGATGGAATTTTAGTTTGTATGGAAGGTATGAGGTGCATATGGAAGATAGGAATGTTTTTAGCTCAAAGACTCAACTTTTCTCTCTTATTTCACTTTTTTCTCTAGCTTAAATGTTCTCTCCTTTCTCTATCCTCTTACTCCTCTCAACAATATGATGTATATATATAGGCTAAGAAAGTAGAGAAATGGTGGAAGACAAGGTGGAAGACTAAAGGAAGATAATGAAGCTAATGGAGTACTAATGGAGCTAATGGGAGCATTGTCTCTAATGGATCAAGCACTAGATAATGGAGGCTGAGTGTAAATACATTTGGTGATGAATATATCAGAAAATGGGTCAATGAGGTGTTCTAACTGAACCAAAACCAAAACCAAAAAAAAAAACAAACGGGACTAATGCTGTTTCAGGCTAGTTTAACAAAATCTACTCTTAAGCCCAACTTCAAACGGGCATATCTACTTTATTCGGACTCGGTTTTAGGTGATTCTTGGGTCTAAATTGAAGCCCCAGAAGTCTACTTTTTAGTGGTGGTAGTCTCATATTTAAATTCTAAGTGTATAAAGAGATATGTATAATTTAGTGAAGGCTATTCATTTCTCTTGGGCCAGGTCAACAAAATCTGCTATTAAGCCCTACTTCAAATGAGCATATCTCCCCGATCCAGACTCGATTTTAGGTGATTCTTGGATTAAATTGAAGCCCTAGAAGTCTAATTTCCAATGCTGTGGTATCATATTTAAATTCCAAGAGTACGAAGAGATATGCCTAATTTATTAAAGGCTGTTCATTTCCTTCTTAATGATTTGATGCTCATTCTTTTCCTAAACCACTTTTCTTCTATCCCTCCTATTTCCTTCAAATCCATACCTATAAAGAAGAAATATTTTTTTCAAAGATTTTACCTCCGTTTTATTTATTTCCACTTTGTCCTTATTCAGTTTACTAAAAAGTGCAATATTTTAAATGAAATGGGAGCCTCAAAACATCGTAGAAACATTTGAAAAAAAATATTTTGAAAAGAGGGTTTTAAGGTCTAAAATGGTTTGGCCAAAAAAAATGTATAAAAGTTAGGATTAAAGTTCAAATTGCATCTCTCTTATTGAGGATTCTGTGAGAAACACATTCTAATTGTCATCGTTGGGTAATAAAAAGAAAGTGCCCAAGTCTTAGGGCCGGTCAAAATGGGGTGTCTACACTTGGGTCACTCAACAACCAAAACCTCCAGAGACAACTCTCTCACATCATACTAGGAAGTCCTCAACCGACTCTCGTAAGGAAGGAAAAGGGTTCTATAAGGAATTTCGCCCATCGATATGGCCTCCTGGAGGAACAAATCTCAACAAAACCAATCTACTATAAACTTGATAGTCAACAACACTGCTAGCAACTCATACTCACATATTACCCAATATGTTTCTAAAATATTTAAGAGTCAACAATATATTCATAAAAAAAAAAAAAAAAAATTCCTCACTTTCGAAAGTAAAAAGAATCCGTTTTCCTATATAAACTTTCTAAAAAGTGTTTCAGATCTACATCAGATGCCAGTAAAAAAAAGAATTTGTGAAACATGGTGTAGACAACCCATTTTGACCGCCCTTAAGACTTGGCTGCTTTGTTCTGAGTACTCGATGATGAAATGTACGCTGAGCAATCGTTCGAATCTTCAGCAAGAGGAATTCGCTTTTGAGCTTCAAAAACCCTTCAAGTCTAAACATTACACACGTTTTTGATCAAAACCACTTTTCATTTAGCCTGACCACCCAAACAACTACAGGCTAATAGATGGCTGGAAGGCCATATTTGATTAACCGGCCATCCCTCCTTATGGCCGGCCAGCCATGATTAGCGACAACAAATATTTTACAGTTGCCAGCTGTCCCCATGCCTATGCTTTGCACCAGTTGTCCCTATATAGCTATTTTTGACGTAAGAAGGCGAAATTCTATAAATAGAAGGCCTGCCCTCAGGTTTTGGGGTTAAAAAAATTCATTCAAGAGCTTAGTGAAATCCAAGCCATCTTCTCTATCCTCTCAATTATAGATACAGGATAGACACACCTTTGGAGCTCAAACTTGAAGCTTTCTACTGAGATTTTGAGCCTACTTTCAGAGGCTTGAGAGTGCTTTGAATCAAGTTTGCTTAACCAAGAGCATCCTATCTTCAAGAGGTATAAGCTTTGGTTATCCTCTCTTTTCTTTATACTACTCTTTTCCATTCTTTTTTTTACTCTGTTTATACAACCGTTTTGGCTATTTTCAAAGGCTGAAATATGTGATTTAAAGTTTTAAAGGTGGAGGGGCTAGCCACCTTCTTTAGCTTGCTTACTAGACTTGTTTCCTCTCATTTTTGTTCAAGTTTTCTACCATTTTCAAAATGATTTTCAACACTATTTTGTGCTATTTATGGGTTGTTTAGTGTGTTTATTTAGTTTATGCTTTGAATACTATGCTTGTGTCGTTGTAAATCCTCATGGATTTGGGTGTTTAGGCCATAACAACCAATCCATTTGAGTTGATAGCTTTCTTTACATAGTTTTTATGTAAATATTCACGCCATTGTAATCACCCACTTTCCATTGGCATTCTGCAACCTCCCTTCATTCTTTGTTTATTTTGATAAAGAGTTGTATTTAACAAAAGATTGTTGTTCAAAGTATAAGAAAGAGACTGTTCATGCTAAATAGTTTAATCTCCTCGAAGGTTCATTATCAGGGCATTACATCTCTCTTATGTTAAGTCCAATCTCGCGTTTGATACTTCTCTTTATCGCTGGTGCATTACTTCTAAAGGACTAACTTTCTAGTTAGACCCTTGGAAATCACAAAGGAAAGTGTCATTATAGCTTATTATCAAGTTTGGATTTGGAGTTATTATCGCTCATTTTGGGTTTGATTAGTCATTATTGCTCTCTTTGGGTTTGACTAGTCATTATCACTCATTTTGGATTTGGCTTAGAATTCATTATCGCTTGTAAATGAGTTTGATTCTTCCTTTGTAATTTTCCCTTTAGAAAAGGGCTTGACAAGCTCATTTATCGGGTCAAGTCATGCTTGCTATCTTTATTGCTTTTGGATTTAGTGGACGTATTAATCACCTTTAGACAAAAATGAAGAAAAGATAAGAAATTGAAAGGTAATGTAAAAAAGGCTAATAGAAAAAGGTAACAAAGGTAATAAAATTGGGTTAGGTTCAATCGGATGTTATATTGAACCTATTGCATCTTGAATCATTGCATACTCTTTAGTGATGTTTAATGGTTCATGAAGCAATGTCTACCCCTTCCCTTGATGTGACTTCATGATAGGAAGGAGGTGTTGTTTGTTTGTATTTCATTTTATTTTATTGAGCTTTTGTCCTATCGGTTCTAAGATCATCACGCAACAAATTTGCGACAATTGATGATTTTTGAATCGAATCTACTCCTCCCTCGATCATCTTCATGATAGGGAAGGGTAAAGAGGATAAACATCTGCTAGAAACACTATGTTTTTGCTCTGTTTCAACTTTGTGGTAGCAGCGCATTTCCTAAAAGTTGTGGCTGGCTGGCCACTACTCTGTATGGCCGACCACTTTTCAAGGCCGGTCAGCCACCTATTTTGAACAAGCAGTGGCATTTTTACAGTAGAACAGAGCAAAATCTAAGGCCAAAATAGAACAATTTTCTGACTGCAAACAGAGCAGATTTTGCCAGCAAACAGACAGGTTTCCGGAAGGATGATCTTGGTTGTGTGCGTTTGGCTCCTCGCTACCTGTTCAAGTCCTTTAAATTAATTCTTTAATATTAGTATTTGTAATTAATTAGTTGGCTTCATTCAAATTTGTAATAGCTAGTTAATGTAGTTAATTCACTTGGTGATGTAATAATTAGCTTAATTAAGACATTCATTCAGACCCTCTTGTGCGAGGGCAAATTTGTAACACTTGTAATATTTGTATGTCTTCCAACCCTATTTATTTCTTCCTTTTATTTATATGCTTATCGTGGTAGTATCATATTTTTTCGTTTCATATCATTGCCATGTGTTATATCCATTTTTGCATGCATTGGGTTCGATTCATCATTCTAACATTGTTGTCATTTCTTACTTACTTGAATACGTGTGTTGCCACATACTTTGAGTTGATCCATATGACATGTTAAATAACCAAACCTTATATTTACATTTTGTATGTGTTGCATTAGTCACTTTAGATATTAGGAACATGCATTTTTCTAATTATTTTCTTCTCTTTGGCTTGCCTCGGTTGAGTACTAGATGAGCATTTTTTGCTTTAGCATATTGCATGTGTGTTTGTGTTGCCATATCAATCATACTACCATGAGGCTACGTGCTTATTTGAGATACCTCTTTGAATTCCTGTGGATGAAGGCTATTTCGCTTAAGTTGGGATGATTTTTATTGATGTACAATGAGCTTGCTTTTCAAGTAACACATATTCAAAACTCTTTTTCAAATAAACACGAAATCAAAGCATTCCAAAGTGGGTGATGTAGTCTATATTTGTGTGCCTCACATAGTAAGTCAGCGTAATAATCAGAACAAGAGCATATAATGTACATAAAAATCACATCATGATTAGTAGAGGTCGATCTTTGATTGGGTGAGTGAGGTGCTCAATTCATGACATTTCCCTCTCATACCTAAGTTCCTAAGCTGAGACACTTTGTTTATGACAAACAAGTGGCCTCTGGCACGAGTCACGAATTTCCTAAATTTTCCAAAAATATTTAGGTGACGACTCTAAAATCTTGCAATACGGTCCATTTTTGGCATTTCTGATTATAATAGATTTTTCAAAGATTTGTTGAATTTGGACTCTCATTTGTGTTTTTCTATTTCACATTGCACTTGTGAAACCAGATTCAGAACCACGGGAGTCCAAACTATAGGGCTATTGTATCCGAGGAGACTAAACCCCTCCGAGGAGCACGAGAAACCAGCTATAGTTTTTAGAGACTTTGCTGGGGAATTAGAGAACTTGACTTGAACTTTATGATGTGACATTTTATTTGTGGATATATGTTCTTTACATTGCATTTGCATGGTTCTCTTAGGTCGTTGTGTTTTCTATCTGCTATTCCTGGACGGCTTACCGTAGGTTCGCGTAAAAAGATTGCCAAAAGGCTGGCTAGTCGTGGGCTCTGCCATGTTGGAAACACAGCCCTCAGATCTGGATTATCGTTGTACCGCTTGATCCTCCTTTCACTTCTCGCTGTTAGGTGTGAGAGGTATATTAATTAATCTTGCTGAGGTACCCTTTTGGACCATTTGGTCTAGCTGTATATAGTAAAAGCCATAGTGACTGTTCCAACATAAGACATGATGCTCACCTATATACAGGATTTTGTGAAACTATTTGCTTAAAGTAATGAAACCCTAGATCATGTCGAATCTATGACAGGGTAACCCTCCCCTCTCTCATAGGGGTGTTTTGGCTCTTTTTGCTTGGTATGTGCTTTATAGTGAAACTGTATAGGAATGTTTCATATCAGTGGCACAGTTGATATTAGTTTGTGGGGCAGAATTTAGTGGGAAGTATAGTCCTACAGCTATGATCACGTCTGTTTTGATAGAATTGTGGCTGAGGTGCTGTCCGATCTCTGATTTTGTTTGCTTTTTCTTTATTTCTTTTGCTAGGTAGTCTAAAACCATAGCTTCAAAAAGTTCTGATATCCCCCAAGTACTTTAGACCCATGTCAGAAGACTTTGTAAGATCGAAGATCTTCTTCAGGGACAGCTAGTATTTGCCTCATTGTCACCAATTGCAAGGCAAAGAAAGGTCAGACAAAGTTCACCAGTTCAGTTATTTCAGCAATCACCCCTCAGCTCACCTATACTCAGTTCACCTTAAGCACAATCATCTACTCCTGGAATGGCTCAGTATTCATTGTCAGATTTGGAGGACTTACTAATCCATCTGCAACAGTCGGTCGACTCACTCCAGCACGATACGGTCCATCAAGCCGAGGTCACGAACAGGTTGTAACAATAACAACAACAGCAGCTAGCTACGGTTTTGCCTCATATACACCTAACGTGGCTATCCTCATACCTAGTACCACTGCCAATGTTGCTACAGCTTAGGATTTGCAAGCCAAGGGTGTTCTGGCTTTTCCCGTTTAGGTAGATCCAATTCCAGCATAGATGTTTAGAGCCCTAGTTTACCAGACTAAGGAACCTTTTGAATTCGAGGTTGACCTAACCATTCTCAAAGTAAACAAACTGAAAAAATTGTTCAAGAAGAAACAAGGGGTTAACTCCATTCTAGATATAGAGGATGGGTATACTGAATTTGCAATTACTTTGCTAGAACGGTTCAAAAAGCTGTATATTGACCGCTTCGATGGCACTGGGGACCCAATGGTCCATCTATGTCTATTTTCGAATATCCTACAACCAATGGGTTTAACCAGACTGTAGAAGTTGTCACTTTTCGGCCAAACCATGTCAGTATAACTACCATCTGGTATGCTAAGTTGGAGGACTTTGTGAAATAGAGCTGAGAAAAATTAGCCAAATCTTTCATTGATCAATACATCCACAACATGCAGATCAAGGTCACAACCTGTGATCTTGAGGCAACCCGTTAAGAGCCAAAGGCTGATCAATACATCCACTTAGTCTTTGTCTGAGGGTCGGGTTCTCAGAGTTCATGACTAGGTGGAGGCCTAAGGCATCGATGATGACCACCCGACCCTCAGACAAAGACTAAATCTGAATGGTTGTCCGGAATCTTCATGGCAAGCTACTATCTCCCATTGTTTACCTTCAAAGAGCTTCATGAAATGGGAGCTTAGATTGAAGATGCTATGAAACAGGGTATCATCACCGATGACAAGGAGCCGGCGAAGAGGCCTTTTATTCGCAATTCCAATGTTGCTGGGGGTAGTGAGTGTTGTTACCATAACCAAAGTCACTGACCCCTTTGCCAATATGAACCCACAAACTTCCGACCTCCGGGTAGAACTTTCAACCAGCTCTACATGACTTTATCTTAAGCCATGTAGGTGTTAATTAAAAAGGGGCATCTGAAACCCCTGGAACCTTGACCACTTCCTAGCCCTCTTCCACCTAAGCATGATCCCATCAAATAATCTGCTTTTCATTAATAACACGGCCATGAAACGGACCGGTGCTTCCGCCTACATCATGAGATTCAAGATCTCATTGACAACAAAGTCATAGCCCCACCTCAAAACCCAAATATGACCACCAACCCACTCCCTGTCCACAACCAAGTCCCCCCACCCAGAAATATCCAACTCATCCATACACTACCACCCACCTTCGACTTGCACATCTATATCACCCCCTTCCACCTACCAAAGCTGGTGATGTTCATTCCTGAGCACACATACTTGTGCCTGATGAACACATCCAATCCATAATCCGAGCCTCACAAATTTGTGGTGACAACGCCTGAAGAAGAGGAGGTTTTGACCTTAGAGGGAGGTGACGGTCTATCATTGGAAATTCTTGGAGACTTCTCTGAGGGGGAGTATGCCCCAAGCCACTACATTGTTCCAGTTACTCAAACCAGGCCTGAGGTAGTATTTTCGACCTTAGTGGACATCAATGTGGTTAGGGAAGACAGCCTAAGCCAAGGGTTCGAATGAATAAGCTAACAAACTAGCTAAGCTAATTAAGCTAACTAATACAAAAATTGAAACTAATTAATTAGCTCTAGTCAAATAATTATTACAATCCGAAAATGAATAACTAGTTAAACTAACTAATCATTTACAACACTTAATTAGCTACAAATAATTAATTACAACATGCATTTAAACTACATATTTAAACACTAAATAAGCTTAAAATGCAAGGGAGGCTCATGCATGCACTCGGTTTCCACCCGAAAAAGCACTGCCGTGCTACTGAATGCCTCTGTCTACACATCTGAACACCAAACAAGCTGTCCACTTCCAGGACACCTCTGCTCCATCTCAGGAATACACTGTTTAAATTTCATTGGTGGCTGACAAGGGGCCTATCGACTACCAATGGTGGCTGATCGGCTATTAGTGGCGGCCGGTCGGCCACTGATGACATGAACTCCGCTTTTTGCTACAACAGAGAGCAGACAGAGCAAAACAATATATTCTCACAGATTATTTGCACACTTTGCCTCTCCTTTTCATGGGGAAATCAAAGAAGGGACAAAATTTGGGTTAACAAACCATAAATCAAGCAATTTCATTGCATAATGGCTTGTAAAACCAATTGTGCAAGTTCATTAAATGTGAAATGAGACCAAAGGACCATCACCCTATCATGCATGATCAAGGGCAATGGTGACCATGGAAAATGGCACATTTCATCACTTTTAAGTATGAAATGTCTCATTTTCCTTGTGTTCAAACCAATGTCCGATTTGAACACATGCAATGCAACACAAAAGATGCTTATCTTGCCTCTTTTACTTGTCCAATTTTGTTTACTCATCTTAATTACCAAAACCATTCTTTAATTGAGTTGTCCATTAGTGAGTGTCCTCTAATGGAAAGATGGCTCAAACCACAAGGTGCTTTGGGCATGAAAAAGGCATTACACTGTTGGCAATGAACCCCCTAAGGGATTAAACCATTAGGTGTAGCACCTCCATTTCACATTTAGGCAAACAAGTGGGTTGAAACCACTTTCAAAGAAAACAAAAGAGTGCAGAATAGAGGGAGATTACAGAGATTATAGTGCTGAAATGAAGTGCAAAACAACACTAAAATATGCTATTAACTCAAAACAATGATGATTAAAGCATTAAAACATCAAGCTAGTGAAGGAAATTACACTACAACTATGCAATACAAGGCTCAAATGAATTAACCAGCCCAAAACAGAGCCAAAACTGGTGAAAACAGAGCTTAAAGCATGCTGGACTTGAGCCACAAAAAGCTAAAATAATAAGCTAACATGTGAGGCTAACTAGGTATGCAAACAAGACATGAGGAGGGGAGGCTAACCTCTCCAATTTTGGACTTCAAAATGAGGTTTTTACCACTGAAAAATCTCTGAAATTCAGTGGTTAAAAGGCCCAAAAAAGTTGATTTGAAAGTGATGAAAAATGGTACAAAAGATTAACAAACAAAGGAATAAGAAGGTGGACCACCGCCTAACTCAAAGAGACCTCAAACCAATACTTTTAAGTCACAAAAATAGAGTTTTTGACAGTTCAAAATCAGCCCAAAAACAGTTGGAAAGGATGGCAAAACAAAGAAACAAAACAAGTATAAGTAAGGTAAGTGCTATAGCTTTGAAGCAAAGCACAAAATAGCCAATAATCCAAGCTCAAACCACCTTCTAGAGCTCAAACAAGACTCCAAGTAATCTCAGCCCAAAGGTTAGAGTATTTGGTTTAGGGTTGGTATGCAAAAGCTAAGGACTTGTGAGCAAATGTGTACAAAATATCAAGAGTCAAAGAGATATTTTTGCTCTAATTTTTCTAACCCTCCAAAATGGGGGAGGAACCCCTCTATATATAGAAAAAACACCCCTTGAGCTTAGAAACATCTCGCCATACATGTGTATGGAGATGCAGCTCAGTGTGCAACAACTGGCACAGTTGTCAATAAATATCTAGAAAAAAACTCGTGGCCGTCGGCCAACACTGATAGCTGACCGGTCACCACTAGTGGTCGACGGGCCACACCCATGGCTGACAAAAACATCACATGGTTGACAGCCTTGGGTGGTGGCCAATAGGCCACCAAGAGGTCCAGACACCAAGTTTTGGTCCAAAACATGGCATAGAAAGAATAAAGTTTAGAGGCTCAAAGACAAGGCGTTCCGTTGAGGACTTCGGGCATTCAAAACGAACAAAAATATATACAATCATCGAGTGCACAAGCGATGACGTCTAAGTCTTGAGGACGGTCAAAAATGGAGTGTCTACAGCTAGCCTAACTAATTTTCATATTAATAGACAACCCCATCTAGCACCATTTACCTTATCACTCCGACATTGGTATTAAAAGGTAAGGACAAAGGTTAGCACACTTCCTACTCATTGCGTTCCCAAAAAAAAAAAAACCTTAGGTTTCCATCCGCCAAAAAAGAGCAAGTACATTCACGTCTCACATGTTCCAAAACAACTCTCCAAGACTAAAGGTAATAGTAAACATGCACTATAGAGATTCAAAAAAGTATACTCAAAGCCACACTAGAACTAACACAATAGTTAGGTTGGATGGTATAAGGTCGAAAATTTTCTAGGCATCATCAATTCAGAGTATTTGTCAGCCATCTACTAGAAAACACACATGCACAATTATGCCACAACTTAGTAATGTGGTAAATCAAGGTTCTTACTTTACAAAGTTTCCTCACCCCCAAGGTAAAGCAAAACTATAATAAGGTCATTTCCCTCTTCATTAAACAACTCAGACTCCCATATGCGACTATTTCAACATATTATAACACAAAATGCCATCATCACTCAAGGGTAAAATGGAGGAGTTAATTTCAACTCTAATCACACAACTCACATAGTCACAACGCACGCACACCCAATTCATTTATGAACACATGAATACTTCTAACCCTCACAAAATTTAAGATCGTACCCTGAAACAATTATAAAAGACAAATACTACTTACTTTTAAATTGAATGCTCTATATTGAACTCAAGGTATTACTAAACCTGTATATAGATGACACGAATTTCCATGATATCCATAGTGGAACAAAAGTCACTACACTAAATTTTTGTTATTACCACACTTATCTGCAAGGTAATCATTAAGGCAAGGAATAAGGACTCGGGTTAATTTCCATTTCAAGCACCCAAATCACATAGTCTAGATACACTAATCCAACTCAAATGCTCACCTATGGCTCCCACCTTCTAAATTTATGACTTACGATGAAGAATGACCATAAGGTTTGCCATCAATTCCTCTCAACAAGTCCAACACGACTTCCCAAGAAGATCCCAAATTCTAACTACATCCTCAAGTTTTGAAACACTTAATGTCAATTTTTGTTGGTTTGAATAGTCTCACAAGTTGACTCCAAAGTTCACGTTGAAGATATATATATATATATATATATATAATAGGGGAGACAGTTCTTGATTTATTAATTTGCCATCTCCTTCTTACTCCATTCTAACCATCAACTCAAACATGACTACTTCCTCTTTCCAAGAAATTTGATCTAATTCACGAGTTCTGACGTCAACATTTCAAACATTTACTCTTAAGATATCCAAGTCATCATAAAAGTCTCAACCGGACCATACTACACTCATTAAGTTTAATCTCTATCTTATTCTATTTCCAAGGCTCTTTACAACAACAAATTGTTCACCATATGGCCCAATCTTTACTATTCTAATGGCCATAATTACTTCTCATAAACATACAGAGTCAAAAAATTGACAATTTTATATCAATTCTTATAATCACTCTCACATGACTATACGGTATACCTTGCAAAGAAAAGTGGTGCTAACAACTCAAACCCTTAAATGTCTTCTTCCATTTGGGTCACACGCGTCTTGACATTGTATAAGAAAGTAGAGACATGATTTAACTCACAATTAAATACTCCACACAAGATCTCAAACACCACACATGAGTTACACCTATGCTTATACATATATGTACAACACATAAGGCAAACCACATAAGCACATAAACACATAGAGCACATACGGATCACAAGGACTTCCAAGTGGAAAAAACATTGATCAGGTGCTTTCCAATTGGATTTCGATAAATGCAAGAGGCCCAAGCTGTATCCTAGAATCTTAAACTCATACTCACATAGTCATACAAACACACAAAACATGCAAAGCACATAAGCATCTCATCATAACCTAGTAAACCTATTGAAACAAACGTCACTTCCCACAAGCTCAAGGTATTTGTAGCAGCGCCCGTGGGCCTCGCTCTACAGTTCGGACTCCCTTTTGTTGTCGCGGTTCTAAATCTGAACCAAAGAGTCCAACTCTGGCAAATCGTTTTGAAGAAAAACAGATTTTTGAAAAGTAGTGCCAAACATGGACTGCTTTGCCAGATTACAGAGTCGCCACCTAAATATTTTTTTAATGGGGGAATTTAGGAAACCCTGACTCGGTGCCGAAGGCCACGTGTCCGTCATCACCAAAGTGACTTGGCTCGGGAGCTTGGGTACGATCGGGGAAGGTCAGCTATGAGCACCCCCTTTCGCCCGGTCCGAAGACCGGCCTCTACTAACCGTGATATCCTTTTTTGAAAACCTTACATGCTCTTATTCCGATTATTAGCCTAGAATTACTATGTTATGCGCACAGCAAAAGTATAGACTAGATTGCCTAATTTGGAAATACACATTGCATATCCGTTTTGTCTCGAAAAACGTGTTGGTTTTTGTGCTACTCGCAAGTAGGCTAAAATTCGGATTTCAATGAGTTGTTCCAACTCACGCAATCCAACCTCCACCCACAGGCATTCAAACAGTTTATCTCATGTAAGCATTTAGCCGCATGGCAATCATACCGTCATGTTAACATTCACACGCATGCGAAGTGCTAAAGCATAAAAACTTACATCGTATTCCGTGCCAAAAACAAATAACCCGGTTAGCAAACATGCATGACCTAGTTCATGTTAATTGGCTAATGCGACACAAGCATAGATGCAGTCTAGAGTAGGCTCGGCTAACCCTAAACATGGCATATGAAATGTGCGAATAGCACGTATTCAATTTGGAATCGAAAATTACAATGCGGTTTGTATGATGTACCGAGCCCGGTGCATGTAAACAAATGCATGATGAATGCACGCATGCATTGCATAAGGTATGCTAAAATAAATGTGCCCTAATCTACCATCGTAAGCAGGTAAATAAAAGGGATAGAAAGAAGTGGGATTGGAAGACATACACCCACTCACACACACTTATTACATTTTTGCCCTCACTCGGAGGGACCGAAATAATAATACAAATAATTAACTACGCAAGCTAATTAATTATTACAACTCACTAAATTAATTAGACAAATAATTAATCTAATTAAAACAGTAAATGCCTCGGGAGGAGGGCCCAATGCAGCGCGCGCTCGGAATTGGCTCGAATTGCACTGTCATGCAAGTGTGCCTCTGTTTTCCCTGCTATCCTCCTTAGAAAATTACCAAAGTCTCAGGAGTGCCTCTCAGGGCACTGGGGAGTACCACCGGCTGGGGGAGAACACCACCGGCTGAAGGATGTGGCCACCGGCACTGATTGAAGCTATCGGCTGCCAATTCACTGCGCGGTCGGCACTAAAATGTGCCGGTCGGCACTTAACACCTGCAGAACCTGCAACTCACAGCAGCAGAGGGCAAAACTTGCATGGCAATACAATTCAAGGCATGTATGCACCAAACACACTCCCTATCATGTTATTGACTCGAAGGGGCATGTGCCTCGATTCCCGGACCACCAATCGCGCATTTCCATGCATGATGGCCCTAAGAACCAAGAATGCAACTTTGATTTCAAATGCATGCAATGCAAACAAGCAAACAAGGGTGCTCAAACCTCTATCATACTTCATTTCAAGAGGCTTAACATGCATGCAAATGTGATGCAACCCTAAGCATGTTATCTATCATGCAAAATGACCAATGTGATGCACTTATGCAAGGCACACAAGCAAGCATGCAAACCAATGGGGGATGGTCTTATACATGAATTGGGCAACTCTAGTAGGCCCAAAATCAGTGGCCACAATGCTAAATTATGGGGGCCAAACGCACATGCACACATACACATGTTAAGGTACCAACACTTAAGCATAACAACAACATTCAAGCACACTTGAAGTGAGTTAAACATGGGCAATTGACATGCATATAAAGCTCTGAAAATCATGCAAAACATGAGGCCAAATCATGCAATAAAGCAAGCCAAATATGCAACAAATGGCCCAAGTCTTGAAACAAGCCATGAAGGCTTAAACCAAGGCCAAGTCCACCAAGCCTCACAAGGCTAAGGGGACTCGAAACAGGTCACAAGAAGACCTAAACAAAACCTAAGGAGCACCTAGATGGCATCTAAGAGGCTCAAGCCCAAAGGCATACAACATGACCAAAACATGGAGTATTCAACACATGCTTTTAAAGCATTAAAGAGGCAACTAAAGCATGCATACAAGCACACCAAAAAGTCTGAAATAACATGCTAGATGGTTCCAAACTATCAAAAATGAAGCAAGCATGGCATGCTAACACACTCATACTCTCAAGGCCAACAAGCCAAATGCAAAGGAGCTATATAATGCATGATAGGATCGACCCAAATGGCTATGGACAGAGTTAAATCATGGCAAAATAAGCACACAAGCTTCATGGATCTAGGCCTAAAACATGTTCAAAACAAAGGCATGCAACCTAGACATGTTAAGGCATCAAGAGGCATTACAAGGCAACTATGCTAAGCATGCATAAGGGGCCTAAACTAACTTGTAATCATGTTATACATGGCAATATAAGCATTGAAAACAAGTCAAACATGCTCAACACACACTCAAGCATGAAGCTCCTTTGGAAGCAAAATTTGCCCTTTTCAAGGACATCAAGGAGAGGGGTGACCCTCCCCTTTCTAGGACTTTAAGGCACCATCTCCACCATTGAAATCTCTCAAGATTTCAGTTGTGGAGAGGTCCAAGCACACAAGTCCCGGATCTCTTACAAAATAGCACAAAAAGTGACCTTTTCAAGGTCTAAGGGTGGTCAAACTTGCTCAAACCACAAAACACTCTTAATATACAATGAAGAGGGTCAAAAATAGAACTTTTATGTGCCAAACACTAAGCTCAAAAACTGTTTTAGAGCAAGCAAAAGGGAGTGCAAAAATGGGGTAAATAAAGTAAGTTTCTTACCCTTGAGCTTTTCTTCACAAAGGTGGAGTGGATGGGTCCTTGAGCTCAAAACCAGTCAAGAACACTAAGAACAAACCTCTGGAACCTACCCTGAACAAGAAATAGAAACACTAGGTTACTAGTGTGCTCAAAGTTAGAGAGGAACACAAGATTTCAATAGTAAGGCACAAAACACCTAGATTTCAAAGAGAAAGAGAGAGATAGAGTGTATATCTATTCTAACCCTAAAAGAACCAGAGCTCTAACTCTCTAACAATGTCTAAAGCTCTCAGATTTTCAACCCTTGAGCAAAGGGAAGAGCCTTCCCTCTTATAGGCAAAAAAGCTTACAAGCTTAGTCCCTAAGCAAGCTCATCCCTCCATACACGTGTATGAGGGGAAACAAGAGCTAAACAGCTGTCTAAAAATATCTCAGAAAGCAGCTGCACAGTAGCCGGCTGGGCAAAATGGTCATTTTGCCAAAAAGAGTGCCGACCGGCACAAAATAATGCCGACCGGCACAATATAGTGCCGGTGGCCACACCAGCCAGCCGGTGGCCTCTAGCCACAGCCGGTGGTATATGGGGATGCCTCACAAAGCATTCCCTGCCTTCCCAAGGCAAAACACAAGTGTTTGGTGCAAAACCAACACAAACGGTCGAGTCCGGAGGTCCTGAGGCACGGCGCGCGTAGCCGAGAACTCCGGGAATCTCCAAACGAACACAAACATGGATAATCACCGAGTGTTCCAACGGTGACGTCCAAGTCTTGAGGACGGTCAAAAATGGGGTGTCTACAGTTGCCCCTCTTTGACAGAACTCGAAAGTCATAAGAATGACGAGAGTGAATGTCAAAGTCCAGAGACGACCCATTTTTGACAAGGCCGAAGACTGGACAGACATACAAAGCGCAAATGGTTGAACTCGCAAGCTGCCTACGTATCCCTTAGGGAATCAAACCAGCGTAGTTCATGCAGGAGGCACACATGCCAAAGATAAGATATGCGCCCGTAGGCGGGGGCAAAATGCAACTGAACATGCAAGAAGCCGAGCATAACTTATGATCATGCAAAGAAAGCTGTAATGAAGCAATACATGCGACAGTTATAAGCTAACATGCGACAGTTCACACTACAATGCAGAAAGGATGTAAGAGAATTATGCAATTCTCAAAACGTCTCACTCGGGAGATACAATACCTGTGCGGCTCGTCTGGTTCCACCAGCGGTAAATGAACCGTACATACAATATCGTGCCTGAAAAGAAAGCAAACTTAACAGGTACAATATTGTTAGCAACATGCATGACATATGCAATGATGAATGCAAAATGATATGCAATATATACAAAACTATGTATATGATATGCAATGCAATTGAAACCATGCAAACTACATGCAGGGCAATTGAATCATGATTCAATCATGAGCGGTTCGAAACCACACGAATGTCAGATAGATTGATGGAGGTAACAAGTCCGTCTCCCATAGAACGATGTCTGATCTACGAGTACTTCGCACGGACACAAGAACAAGTATTGGGTGGAATGACATAAGTGGGGAAACGACCCGCTGATGAGGGAATAATGATCCTAATGCCGGACGCAACAATGCTACACTATAATGCAGTGGAAATGGATACAATGGATATGGCACGCGGGCCAAACCGTATTTAGCCTAGGAAAGGCATGTACGCATACAAACCGTATCTAACACAGAAGCGGTGCCGCTACCCTCAAGGCTCGGACACAAAAGCTCGACAACTGTGTTTTGACACGAGAAATATGGGCACATACCAGACCAAGCTCAACAAGGAAGGGCGCAAGCCATAGATGGAGGTGATGCAATGAAATGCATGCAAGCTACAATGTAATGGATATGGATACAAGGGATATGGCACGCGGGCCAAACCGTATTTAGCCTAGGAAAGGCATGTACGCATACAAACCATGTCTAACACAGAAGCGGTGCCGCTACCCTCAAGGCTCGGACACAAAAGCTCGACAACTGTGTTTTGACACGAGAAATATGGGCACATACCAGACCAAGCTCAACAAGGAAGGGCGCAAGCCATAGATGGAGGTGATGCAATGAAATGCATGCAATGGGATGGGTATTTACAAAAAAATGCATGACATATGCACTATACTACAATGATGATATGCATGACATATGCATGTGTTTTTTTGTTATTTTTTGAAAATGCATGACAATGCAGTATGATGCATGACAATGCTTGCAGCTTTCCCTATCCTTCCAACAGGGCGATATACTAGGTTGGTTCAGTATCCAGAATCGAGGCGTAAACACGCCGCCTCAACCTATGGGGCTTCCATACAGATTTCAAGCCGAGGGTACACCCCCTGGGTATTTAAACCAGACTTTAGTCTCGGAGATCCCGAACCTTTGCGTTCTAGGCATAAGCCGTTCAAACTCTAGTTTCCACCGTCCCAGTTGGTCTTCTAGGAACTCACCGCAAACACAGGCTGATGGCTTTACCAGACCACCGAAAGTCGTTCGGGCACGACGAACACCAAAGGAATTGCACCTTCAGAGGATTTAAGGTCTCCTAGACCGGAATGCACAGCGTATGCATTGAAATGCACATGATGTATGATGCTCGAAATGCGTGCCAGCGCACGGCTTTTGAGATGCATAACAATGCAAATGAGCGGGTTTAAGGTCTCGCCAGACCGTGCGTGTTTTCGGTCCCGCCGGACCCTCGTTGGGGCAATTTGCATAATGTGACACACGATAGGGCACATGAGACATGCGTGCCTCATAAGGATGGAAAATGAAGTGCAAATGGGATGCGCACTCGGCGCGATGCGATGTATGCCAAATGCAATGAGGTGTGCGCTTTAATGCACTGAAGGTCTTACACCTCCCGAGGATTTAAGGTCTCCTAGACCGTGCGTGTTTAAGGTCCCGCCGGACCGGAAAGAGGCGTATGCAAGGTGCAAAATGGGGCGGATGAGACACGCGTGCCTCATAAGGATGGAAAATGAAGTGCAAATGGGATGCGCACTCGGCGCGATGCGATGTATGCCAAATGCAATGAGGTGTGCGCTTTAATGCACTGAAGGTCTTACACCTCCCGAGGATTTAAGGTCTCCTAGACCGTGCGTGTTTAAGGTCCCGCCGGACCGGAAGAGGCGTATGCAAGGTGCAAAATGGGGCGGATGAGACACGCGTGCCTCATAAGGATGGAAAATGAAGTGCAAATGGGGTGCGCACTCGGCGCGATGCGATGTATGCCAAATGCAATGAGGTGTGCACTTTAATGCACTGAAGGTCTTACACCCCCGAGGATTTAAGGTCTCCTAGACCGTGCGTGTTTAAGGTCCCGCCGGACCGGAAAGAGGCGTATGCAAGTGCAAAATGGGGCGGATGAGACATGCGTGCCTCATAAGGATGGAAAATGAAGTGCAAATGGGGTGCGCACTCGGCGCGATGCGATGTATGCCAAATGCAATGAGGTGTGCGCTTTATGCACTGAAGGTCTTACACCTCCCGAGGATTTAAGGTCTCCTAGACCGTGCGTGTTTAAGGTCCCGCCGGACCGGAAAGAGGCGTATGCAAGGTGCAATGCAAAGTGGGGCACGCGTACCTCACTGGAATGCAAAATGATGCACGTGAGGTAGTACACTGCACGTGGACCAAGATGAAATGCAAGATGAAGCACGCGAGGTAGTACACCGCACGTGGATCAAAATGAAATGCAAGATGAAGCACGCGAGGTAGTACACCGCACGTGGATCAAAATGAAATGCAAATGAAAAAAATGCAAGACGAGGCACGCGTACCTTGAGATGCAATGGAATGCAAATGAGGCACACGTACCTCATTTAAAAAAATGAGATGCAAAACGAGGCACACGTACCTCGTTTGAATGGAAAATGATGCAAGTCACAAGGGACGTGCAAGACGGCGCGTTGCGACGCAACAACAAAAGGATGGATGCATGCAACGCACACGGGGCAACTATTGAATCTTGTAAAAGACAAAGGATACGAAAGGATACAATCCTTGCTTGAATCTCAGTGCCACGCACAGAAGACACGGTCCGAGGTCAAAACGGAGGCCGGTTGAGCATCGGGGATGCACTTTCTTGCACTTTCTTGAGCTATGAAGACCCAAAACCCCTCATATAGCCTAAACACATCCTTGGGAACACCACCGGCTGGGTGGGGTTGTCACCGGCTACCACCGGCTGCCTGAAATCATCCATCGGCACAAAAAGTGCCGACCGGCACAAAATAGTGCCGACCGGCCAAAAGTTGCTGATTCGGGGGCAGAACTGCCATTTCACTTCGGGCTTTTTAAAATAGGGCTTGAAACCCTATTTCCTCACTTTGCCTGCCGCCGAAAACTCCTCCTCTCTCTCTCTAGAGTTTGTTTTCTTGATTTCTCATCGATTTCTTCGCGTTTCACGCCCGTTTTTTTCGTCGGATTCGCGATATTCTTCTTCGCGTTTCGGACATTTTCAACCGAACAAATCTTCGTTTCGGCGTACTTTTTGCTAGTTCCGCTTTTTCGGGACTTGTTCCCTTGAGTTTGTCTTCATTTCCGTGTATTTTCACATTTCGACCCTTCCGGCCATTTTCGACCTTCTCGGGGTTGACCTTCTCGGTTGACTTTTCGTATTCCGGCTTTTCTGGCCATTTTCTCACCGCCACTGCCATGGCTGATGACATTCCGCATGTTGGGACTCCCCCGGACCACGAGATGGATCCCGGGGTCGAGCTCCTCCCTCTGAGTGAGCGTCCTTTCGATTCGGCGACCTATCGCCCGGCTATTCACATTCTGCCACCTGATGGACTCCGCCACTTCCGCGGTTTTGACAGGGCTCTGGACCCGGAGCTCCTCTTGCGCGAGCCGACCTCTCACCTGTCTTTCATCAGCGCTGTCGAGGTAACACTCTTCTCTGTTTTATTTTTCGCAATGTAGAACTGTAAACTGTCAACTGACATAGCTGATTACAACCCTTAATTGCTTAGCTCTGATACACTGTACTGTAGTTGATCGTAGACAAACTTACAACTAATATCCGTTTAGGACCGACGCACATACACACACACTGCACTAGTCTGAACCACCCAAACATGGCACACACCGTACTTCACTGCAAATTCACCGATACCCGGTACTTGTCTGAATCCGAAAATTCGCACGCATGCTAGATTTGCACAAAACCACACCAACACGCGGACACATCGCACGTCGTAGTTCACTGAAACATACCGAGACCCGGCTTCCATTTGAACTTTGAAAAACACGCACACATGCTGTTTACACTGATCCTCATAGGAGCACTGACACATCACAGGCCGTAGCCCACCTACTGGTACACTGAAACCCGATATCTGCTTAAATCTGAAAAATGTGCACACATGCACCAAATTTACACCGGACCACTCAAAGCACACTGACGCATCACGCGCCGTAGTTTACTGTAAGCACACTGGTACCCGGTTTCGGTTTGAATCTGAAAGACTTGCACGCATGCTAGATTTGTACTGACTTTAACTGTTCCTTCGAAATTGTACATCTCATATTGCTTTGCAACCATTGTTTTTGAAAACAGGGAGATTCCCATGCCGTCCGCGGGTATGGGAACGTCGTCGCTCGCGACTGGTACGCCGCGCTGCCTGACGCCGTTAGCCGCATTGTAGATCGGGCCGGCTTTGGCACCTTCTGCAGGGACTCTCCAGACTCTCTGCTTGTAGACCTCTTCTTGCCGCCCTGGCAGAGAGGTGGTGGGACACCACCGATTCATTTCACTTATCAGCGACTGGGGACATGACGATGACCCCTTACGACTTCTCGATGCTCACCGGCATCGGGGTGGGGGGTGATCCGATCCCCTTCGATATAGCCATGGATGAGTGGACCGCAGCCCAGGTCTACTTGCTCGGCGAGGTGCCGCCACTTGCTCGTCCAGGGTTCGTCCGCTACTCCTGGTTCGAGGTGCAGTTCGAGTGCAGCCCGCGCTGGTGGACGCAGCTCCGATGACCCAGGAGGCCGCTGAGAGATATGCACGCGGCTTCTTCATGTTCTTGCTGGGGACTACCCTGTTTGCCGACTGTAACACGTCCGCGGGGGGACCTCGCTACAGTTCGGACTCGATTTTGTGTCGGTTCTAAATCTGAACCAAAGAGTCCACCTCTGGCAAATCGTTTTGAAGAAAAACAGATTTTTGAAAAAGTAGCGCCAAACATGGACTGCTTTGCCAGATTACAGAGTCGCCACCTAAATATTTTTTTTAATGGGGGAATTTAGGAAACCCTGACTCGGTGCCGAAGGCCACATGTCCGTCATCACCAAAGTGGTCTTGGCTCGGGAGCTTGGGTACTATCGGGGAAGGTCAGCTATGAGCACCCCCTTTCGCCCGGTCCGAAGACCGGCCTCTACTAATCATGATATCCGATTTTGAAAACATTATGCGTTCTTATCCCAATTATTAACCTAGAATTACTATGTGATGCGCACAACACAAAAGTATAGACTAGATTGCCTAACTTGGAAATAAACATTGCATATCCGTTTTGTCTCGAAAAACGTGTTAGATTTTGCTACCCGCAAGTAGGCTAAAATACGGATTTCAATGAGTTGTTCCAACTCAGACAATCCAACCTCCACCCACAGGCATTCAAACAGTTTATCTCATATAAGCATTTAGCCACATGGTAAGCATACTGTCATGGCAACATTCACATGCATGTGGTATGCTAAAGCGTAAATACTTACATCGTACTCTGTGCCAAAACAGTAAAAGTTAGCAAACATGCATGACCTAGTTCATATTAAGTGGCTAATGCAACACAGACATAGATGCAGTCTAGAGTAGCTCGGCTAACCCTAAACATGGCATATGAAATGTGCGAATAGCACGTATTCAATTTGGAATCGAAAATTACAATGCGGTTTGTATGATGTACCGAGCCCGGTGCATGTAAACAAATGCATGAATGCACGCATGCATTGCATAAGGTATGCTAAAATAGACGTGCCCTAATCTACCATCGTAAGCAGGTAAATAAAAGGGTAGAAAGAAGTGGGGGTTGGAAGACATACACACACTCACCCACACTTATTACAATTGCGCCCTCACTCGGAGGGACCAAAATAATAATACAGTCCCAAAATAAATGAATAAATATTACAAATTCTAATTACTGAATAAATAAATGTGAAATAAAAGGGGGCCACAGCCCCTCCCCGGGATGCGCGAATGATGCATGCTCGATGTCCGCCTTGCCCGGGAACCCGCACCATACCTCTGTTCCCTCTGCTTTTGCTGCCCTGCCTGCCTCTCTGGAAAATTGCCAGAGTCCTGGGACACCTTCCACATACCCTGAATATTACCACCGGCTGAAGGTTGGACCATCGGCTGCAGGGTTTGGCCACCGGCTGCAATTGAGATTATCGGCACAAAAAGTGTGCCGGTCGGCACTAAATTCCTGCAGGGGACAGTTTTGACAGCAGCAGACAGCAACAGAGCATGGTATGGAATTCTGGGACAAATGTATGCACGGACATACTCCCTATCATGCAATGGACTCAAGGGAGCATGGCCCTCGACCCCCGGGCCACCAATCACGCATTTCAATGCATGATGGCCCAAGAAGCCAAAGTGTGCAACTACAATGTGGAATGAAATGCACATAAACAAACAAAGAGCTCAACCTCTATCATACTCAATTCAAGAGGTAAAGCATGCATGTCAAATGCAACCTAAGCATGCAATCTAACATGCAATATGAACATGCAAGTATATAAACATGCTAGGCACACAACCTAAGCAACACATACAAAGTAAGCATGCTACCACACATGAGGAATGGACTTAAACTAGATTAGGCAGCCTCAAACAAGCCTAAAACAGTGGCCATAAGATGAAATGAGGCGCCTCGAAATGCGTGCACACTTGCACGCAAACCGAGGCAATGGCATAAAGGCATGAAATGGCATGGCAAACGATATGCAAACATGCTAATGGAATTTCAGCACTGAAATGTGGGGAAAACAGTCCCGAATCATGGCCAAGTACATCCGATGCACGGAATAGTCCCGAAACATGAATTTTGCACCCGAAATGGCCTATAGCTATGCCAAACGTGCAAGATATGAACATGAAGTATCAAGACAGCAGCTAGACAGTCCCAAAACAAGCATTTTTTCAGTTTATTACATGGCCACAAAAACACATACAAGTATGGGAAAAATCCTACGCAAGGAAAGGGCCACAAGGAGGGCAAAGAGATAACCGATACATGGAGGCTCCCAACAAGTGAGGGCCCTTCTACAATGTTGTAGAGGGACCCAAAATATGGCTATTTAAAGAAGTGGCCGAGCCAAATCAGTATACAAATAGGCTCAAAATGTCATGCAAAACGGGCAAAATGAGGCCACAACATGAGGTATATAAAGGGTGCATCAAACAGTAAAAGACCCTTCATGAGACATGTAGAGGGATCAAAATAAGACACTTTTCAGGCCTGTTGAAGACCCAAAAACAGAAGCATGGTAGGCTAACAAAGCATGCAAAATTACGGTAAATAGAAGAGATTATGAAACACGTGCAAGATAGAGTTACCAAACATGGTTGAGCCCTTCTTCAATGTTGAAGAAGGGCTCAAAATAATCCTACTTACAGTTTATTACATGCTCAAAAACAGGTTATACACCAGCCAAATATACTATGCAAGAATCATGGCATACAAGGGGTAAAGAGATAGGTGCTAGATGCTATCACCAAACAGCAAGGGGTCCTCAATCAAACATGAAGAGGACCCCAAAATAAGACTATTTGAAGTTTGGGTCGGAGCCCAAAAGTGCTTGCAAGCAAGGCTTAGATATGGATCAAGAAAAGGCTAGAAAAGGGAGATTGAGAACTCACCCTTGAAGACTAACTCTTGGCTGCCCTTTTGACTGAAAAACAGTGCCTCCTAGCCTCTGAGAAGACCTCCAAGCCGCTGGAAATGGAGTGGTGGTGGTGGTGCTAGGTGGTGTAGAGCAAATGATGCAAGAACAAGGTGTTTGGAAGCTTGGATAAGATAGATATAGAGAGGGAGGTGGGATATATGTATCTATATCAAAATATATGTATATCCTCTGGTTTTTTTGATCCAAAACATCCAACCTTAGACAAAGGAGAAGGAATGGTGCTTATATAGGCAAAGAAGACTTAATGGCTAAGCAAAAGAGGGAGGTCCAAGAGGTGCAAGAGGGTCTTGGCTTATCAAGAAGCTTGGACAGCTGGTAGGCTTCTTGAGGAAGCCAAGACAAGGGGTCAAGGCTTCCTCAAGAAGCCTTGAGCAAAGGGTGCACCAAAAAGGGCCAAAAGGTGGTTAAAGGGATAAGTGATAGCTGCGGGTCTCAAATGGCCGAGAGCCCTTCAACAAAGTTGAAGAGGGGCTCAAATAAGACACTTTGTAGTTTACGACTAAGTCCAACACAGCCCACAAGTACACCTAAAATACCGTGCAAAACAGGCCTAAAAAGAGGTAAAGAGACAAGTGACAGATGGAGATGTCAAACAGCAAGGGGTCTTTAATAAAAATGAAAAGGACCTCAAAATATGACTATCTCAAGTTCGGGTCGGGGCCCAAAAATGCAAGATGAGGGTTCGGGAGCCGAAACACGCAGTTCGGGGCCCCGAAAGTGGGCTGTCAGGCACCGGAAGTGGTGTCCGACCACGAAGTTGGTCTCTCGGACCACAGTGTCCCTCGTTGATGAAACAGAGGTACCTGCCAAGAATGAACAAAAACCGATGCAAACGAATACTTGGGGACCAAACCGTGCGGTTCGGGGTCCCGAAAATAGGCTGTAAGCACCGAAAGTGGCATTCAGCCACGAAGTGGGCATCTAAGACCCCAGTGTCCCTCGTTAAGATAAAACAGAGGTACCTGCCAAAAAACGGAGGAATCGGAGATGGTTGGGTGGTCCCGAACCGAGGCATACGGCCTGACGGCTCCGAAAACCGGGAACCGGGCTCCGGAATGGGCAAAATGGACTACGGCCACGAAAAGTAGCCCACGGCCACCGAGAGATGATCTGCTGGACCTCTCCCTCCCCACAGGAAAGAAAACAGAGAAAACCGAGTCTGGTTCGCAAACCGAGGCAAGGCGCAGAAGAGGGTTCGGAAGTCCGGAGGCAGGGCGCACGGCCGTGACTTTTGAGACCTCTGAACGAGCACAATATGCAACATCACCGAGCGCTCAATCGGTGACGTCTGAGTCTTAAGGTCGGTCAAAAATGGGGTGTCTACAGTTGCCCCTCTTTGACAGAACTCGAAGTCATAACAATGACGGGAGTGAATGTCAAAGACCAGAGACGACCCATTTTTGACAAGGCCGAAGACTTAGACAATCATACAAGATGAACAAGAGATGCGCCCGCAGGCGTGCTCGCAGGTAGGGGCAAAATGCAAAATGATATGCAGGGAGATTTTGAAAATTGGACTTATACGCTGCGCGAAGCCGGTTTGTAATTGGACTTATACGCTGCGCGAAGTCGGTTTGTATACAAAACAATGCAATGTACTAACAAGTACAGGTAAGGTGCGCAAGGTAGCGCGAATGAAATGCTATGCTACTAAAGATGCAAAGGGTGAACACACTCCAACCACGCTGGACTCGTGAGTGGAGGAAAAACAAAGAAACTCAATCAGGAGCGCGTTCCACGCAACCTAAAGTAAATTCCAAACACGCTGAAATCGTGTGAGGAAGGGGACACTCAAACCACGCTGACATCGTGAGAGGAGGTCGAAGCAAACCGCCAGTGCGTCTACAACGCAATCTGGGATAAATTCCAAACACGCTGAAATCGCGTAAGGAACGGACACTCAAACCACGCTGAAATCGTGAGAGGAGGTCCAACAAACCGCCCATGCGTCTACAACGCAACTTGGGGTAAATTCCAAACACGCTGAAATCGCGTAAGGAACGGGACACTCAAACCACGCTGAAATCGTGAGAGGAGGTCCAACAAACCGCCCAGTGCATCTACAACGCAACTTGGGATAAATTCCAAACACGCTGAAATCGCGTAAGGAACGGGACACTCAACCACGCTCTGAAATCGTGAGAGGAGGTCCAACAAACCACCCAGTGCGTCTACAACGCAACTTGGGGTAAATTCCAAACACGCTGAAATCGCGTAAGGAACGGGACACTCAAACCACGCTGAAATCGTGAGAGGAGGTCCAACAAACCGCCCAGTGCGTCTACAACGCAACTTGGGATAAATTCCAAACACGCTGAAATCGCGTAAGGAACGGGACACTCAAACCACGATGAAATCATGAGAGGAGGTCCAACAAACCGCCCAGTGCGTCTACAACGCAACTTGGGATAAATTCCAAACACGCTGAAATCGCGTAAGGAACGGGACACTCAAACCACGCTGAAATCGTGAGAGGAGGTCCAACAAACCGCCCAGTGCGTCTACAACGCAACTTGGGGTAAATTCCAAACACGCTGAAATCGCGTAAGGAACGGGACACTCAAACCACGCTGAAATCGTGAGAGGAGGTCCAACAAACCACCCAGTGCGTCTACAACGCAACTTGGGGTAAATTCCAAACACGCTGAAATCGCGTAAGGAACGGACACTCAAACCACGCTGAAATCGTGAGAGGAGGTCCAACAAACCGCCCAGTGCGTCTACAACGCAACTTGGGATAAATTCCAAACACGCTAATCGCGTAAGGAACGGGACACTCAAACCACGCTGAATCGTGAGAAGAGGTCCAACAAACCACCCAGTGCGTCTACAACGCAACTTGGGGTAAATTCCAAACACGCTGAAATCGCATAAGGAACGGACACTCAAACACGCTGAAATCGTGAGAGGAGGTCCAACAAACCGCCCAGTGCGTCTACAACGCAACTTGGGATAAATTCCAAACACGCTGAAATCGCGTAAGGAACGGGACACTCAAACCACGCTGAAATCGTGAGAGGAGGTCCAACAAACCGCCCAGTGCGTCTACAACGCAACTTGGGTAAATTCCAAACACGCTGAAATCGCGTAAGGAACGGGACACTCAAACCACGCTGAAATCGTGAGAGGAGGTCCAACAAACCACCCAGTGCGTCTACAACGCAACTTGGGGTAAATTCCAAACACGCTGAAATCGCGTAAGGAACGGGACACTCAAACCACGCTGAAATCGTGAGAGGAGGTCCAACAAACCACCCAGTGCGTCTACAACGCAACTTGGGTAAATTCCAAACACGCTGAAATCACGTAAGGAACGGGACACTCAAACCACGCTGAAATCGTGAGAGGAGGTCCAACAAACCACCCAGTGCGTCTACAACGCAACTTGGGGTAAATTCCAAAGAGGCTGAAATCGCGTAAGGAACGGGACACTCAAACCACGCTGAAATCGTGAGAGGAGGTCCAACAAACCACCCAGTGCGTCTACAATGCAACTTGGGGTAAATTCCAAACACGCTGAAATCGCGTAAGGAACGGGACACTCAAACCACGCTGAAATCGTGAGAAGAGGTCCAACAAACTATCAGGCGCGTGCCCGGCGCAACCTGAGAAAGTCCTGGAGGACAACAATCCCAAACGCTGCTTAGCACATAAAGGATAAACAATAGAAGATAACTGAAGATGCAAATAAATGCAAGTAAGGTGTGCATGACAATACCAGTGGAAGAGTGCATAACAATGTGGGTGGAAGGGTGCATAACTTTGAAGCAGGCTTGATCTTGCACTTGAGGTAGAGGCACACTCATACTTCGGAGCATTGGCAAGGCCCTGAAGAGGTACATCCGGAGTACAATCACGGAATTTGCTGAAGGTGAAACACACTCAGGTGCTTCGATTTTCGCTCTTTTGCTTTGCTTTGCAGTCCGGAACCTACATAGCTTCAGATAGGTCCTTGTTTTACAGTTCACACTTGACCCGGGTTGAACCCTGCGGTTTTTGAAAGAACAAAATTTTGTTTTGCACAAATGTGGAGAATGGCACAGCACTCTGAGCACAAAATGATTTTATTTTTGAATTGAGAGTGGAAATAAGTTTTCAACTAGGTATTGAGCCTACGACTGAACACAGCGCACCATGACTCAACAAAAGAAAACAAAGGTAAACAACCTAAGCACATCAAGAAACACTCGAAACAACTCAAAACAAGAATCGAGACAAACAAAACAAAAGACACGACACACAGACGTGTTACAAAGACGGGAGACCTCTCAGTTCGCGAGGAGCCAGTTCCTTCGGGTATTGTTTCCCACCATTTCTCATTTGTGATTCTCACATCACTCTGGCACTCAATCTCTGTTTTTCTGAAAAAGCCCTTTTCTCACTTTTCCTCTCAACGCACATCTCTCTATTCTTCAATCTCTTATTTTTTTATCCCTCCCCTGGGTGGTTGGTGGATAAACAAGAAGTTGTGGGCTCTTGCCCCTAGCATTCAGCTAGATTCTCTTTCTTCTGCTCACAACAGTGAGTTTCTCCCATAGAGGGGTTGTGCTACAACTGGGTGTGTTAGCAAATCTGTAGCTGACATCGGTTGATGATGCTTTGCTGGGGAGTTTGGACAGGATCAGATCTATCCAAATGAGGAAGTGGAACATTTTGATCCATTCCAATTCGTGCTTCGCACTTGGCTTGATACCTCGTTGCTTGGAGGATGAGGAGCTTTCAGCCCTTTGTTGTGCCCTTTTCCGGTAAGTATGATGCCCTTCTTGGCAAGTATGTTGACAATGGGGAAAGACAAGGAAGCCTGACTCAACTGTGCCCCTAGTTCATCATTTTGACCATTTTTTTATTGCTTTCTACTAAAACACAATTTTGACCAACATGAGAGTTAGATTAACATGCTTGTTTGATTTTTGATTTGAAATCATGCAAGTCAGGCTATGAGCACTGAAAAATTTTCCCTTTTTTTTTGGGTCCAAGAAATGGTCCAGTTTTAGAAAAATGGGATAATTTTTCGAGAGAGTTAGTCAACCTCAGAAAAAATTCTCAAAAACTATTTTTGCAAACGGCCATTTGCTCAACGAGCACGTAGAACCCATTCTCGAGATGCGCAACCTCGGATTGAAGGAAAACTGCCCCTTGTCTGAAGGACACTGCATGGCAACGGAAAGTTGCCCCTTGTTTGAAATGACATCGCGGCGTTTTTGAATGGCAAATGGAAAGTTGCCCCTTGTTTGGATGATGCCGCAGCACATTGTAGTCAGTCCTCGGAGCGATGAACACAACCAGACTCTCAGATACAGAGAAGACAAAGATGACCAGAACCATCGCATGGACACAATCGGATTTGAATTGTTTTACAGCTGGACTTCAGGATGAAGTTGCCTACGTATCCCAAACATGGGAATCAAGCCTTACGTAGTTCGGGTTAAGGTACACTCGGGTATTAACCTCTCCTTTTTATGCTCTAACTTTTGCCAAGGCGCCTATTGCAGGTTTTCGACCTTGCGAGCGAGCTTTGTTCTTTCTTTCTTTTTTTCTTTTTTTTCTTTTCCATTCTTTCATTCCTTTTTCTTCTTCTTTTTTGCATTTTTCTTTTCTTTCTTTTTGCATTTGTATCTTTGCATTTTTTTTTTTTTTTCTTTTTTTCATTCTTTCTTTGCTCTAACTTTTGCCTGGGTCGCCCTTCCGGGTTTTCGCGCCCAGCGAGCCTCTCAAAGGGTAAAAGTGTAACAAGTCCATGCCAAATGGTTTTGAGATTGAAGCCCTCTGTATCCAGGAGAGTGGCTGTTGTATTGATTTGCAGAAGGATCCACCTTTGGCTCTTCGAGCACATCGGATATTTTTTTGCCCCTAGTTCAAAGGGTACTTCTGTTCTAGCTTTGCAAGCTTCTTCTGATCTTCTGATTCTTGATCCGACTTTGGTGCCTCTTGTTCGAGGGCTGCTTCAAATCTGGCCACACAAGCCTCACATCATGATGACCTTTGAATGTTCTGAATCCAAATTCAAGGTTTGAAAGCAAAGGGTGAGTCTCAGAGGCTGAGAGCGATCCTAAGCTGCACAACCTCAAGAGTGATTCCACACAGGTCTTCGCAGGACCGCGCAAAACATTTTTTGAAGTTTTTTAAGAAAGCGACAAGTCGCTCGCGCTGAAGACAGTGTAGGACCAATCTGGATCAAAGCTAGGGTCCTTCTCAGTACTCACACTAACAAGCATGATTTCATTCATTAAGGACTTAGCACGCCTCTCTTTCTCTCAATTGATCAAAATTTTGCAAAACCCCGAGGAATTCCTTCCTCTTCGTTTTCACTGCAGTGCTCAAAAAGTTTTGAAAAACTTAGGTCGATATGCAATGAATTCAAGGTACAGAAAAGACATAGCTTTTTAGTCAAATACTGTCATCTCATTTAGAAATTCTGGCACAACTGGCACACGCAGATACAAACACAAGAGTGTGAAAATCACTGCTGTTTCCATTCAAATCTGTTGCAGAACTGGCTCCCTGGCAGAAACAGACTCAAAAGAAAGCAAAAGACAAACACAAAATAAGATAGTGACGTCCGAGGTAACACTCCCGGAATCACCTGACTTCAACAAAAAAGGACTGACTCGATACAAAGACAGACCTGAAATAAAAAGACTGACTCAAAATAAAGAGACAGACTCAAAGCACATAACAAAACTGACCCAATACTCAAGTCAGAAAGCAAAATTAACAGCATTTGTACATTGCTAAAAAGTGCATGCCGTCCACCACATCTAAAGTAAACTGAACGCCGCTCGCAGGTGGTTCATCTCTTGATCACATCACATTATCCAAGTTCACCGATCCAGTGCCGATAGACTTTGCATGGTCTGGTGCGACGATAACTCCTTTATCAATCAGATCTTGTATTTCATGGCGAAGACGATAACAACTGTCAGTGACATGGCCGACTTGTTGATGGAAGACGCAGTACTTGGCTGGATCATGAGAGGGAGGAAGTTTATTTGGCAGTGCCGCAGCTCTAGGGGTTTCAGGTGCCCCTTTCTAATCAAGACCCTCAAGGCCGCTGATAGAGACATGTACAATGGGGCGAACACTCTCTGGCTCCGAGGTGGGTATTTGTCCGTTTGTGGCTTTTTGCTGGATGCACTGGCAGAGGGATTAACAGGCGCTGACTGGGTTTGCTGATTTCTTCCGAGCACGAGACCAGAGCTGAAAGGAACCTTCCTGGTACAAAGGCGTTTTCCGCAGCTTGCCCCTTGATTCAGACGGCTCTCATTTTGAGTGGCAAAAGTGTCATCCACAGTTTTTGCAACAAATGCGAGTACTTGCTGTTTGTTCAGCCCTTCGACTTTCAAAGCCTCAATATCCCGCCGAAGATGTTCATGCGACCAATGCTTGCCCCTGCCTTGTTCTTATCACTGGCCTCCATTTTGCTAAAAGATTGGCCTTCTCCCAATGCAGTCCGTCCCGAGGTTAGGGAGCCTTTTGACATGAACTCCCTGGTATGTGATGCGGTTGATGACGGAGCCAAAACTCCAAAGGCTAGATCTGCCACAGTTCTCTGAAGATCTTCGATCATCCTTATCAGCTCAGAAGTAGTGGGTTCATGGGTTTGGAATGATTGGGGTTCAGATGCACTCATCATACATAAGTCCAGGCTCTCTGGAATGAACACCGCAGGCTTGGGCAGATGGACTGGGGTGATGTATATGCTGGGGTTGTAAGGGACGGCCAATATATGGATGAGGTTGAGATGTAGGGGTGACGAGTCGGTACTAACCTGAGGTCCTTTTGGTGGAGCTAGGGTCTTTTCGTCAATAAGATCTTGAATCTTATGACGGAGGCGGATGCAACGGTTCGTATCATGACCGTGCTGCTGATGATAGGCGCAGTATTTAGCTGGGTCATATCTTGGTGGAAGAGGGTTTGGAAGGGGTTGGGGTTCTAGGAGTTCTAGGTGCCCTTCTTCTCGCAGCTTTTTCAAAGCTTGAGAGAGACTCATGTAAAGAGGATGGAATTTTCGGGCTTGGGGCCGAGTTGAAGTGGTTGGTTTTTGGCCATTGAGGGAAGTGGTGATAGTGCCTACTTCTGAGCATTTCGCAGCTGTGCTACCATCAGTAATAGCATTGGAACTGTGAGCAACATTCCTCTTCAAAGGCTCATTATCTTCTGCAAAGATCCCTTGTCGAATGGCGTCCTCGATTTGAACCCCCATCTCATGTAAATCTGAAAAAGTAGGGAAGGGAGAACAATCATTTTTTGCATCAATCTGGG
>JAPPVO010000029.1:7358948-7394006 GCA_030407325.1 Camellia japonica
AGGCTCAAAATAAGACACTTTGTAGTTTACGACCAAGTCCAACACAGCCTACAAGTACGCCTAAAATACCATGCAAAAAAAGGCCTAAAAAGAGGTAAAGAGGCAAGTGACAGAAGGAGGTCTCAAACAAAGAAAAACCCTTAATCAAACATGAAAAGGGACTCAAAATATGACTATTTCTAGTTTGGGTCGGAGCCCAACAATGCTTGCAAGTAAGGCTCGGAGGCCAAAACGCGCAGTCCGGGGGCCCGAAAACTGACTGCTGGGCACCGGGAGTGGTGTTCGACCACGAAGTTGGTCTCTCGGACCACAGTGTCCCTCAAAAGGGAGGAAATAAGGTATGTGCCAAAAATCGGAGCAAACGGAGGTGGTTAGGCGGTCTCGAACCGAGGCACACGGCCTGACGGCTCCGAAAACCGGGAACCGGGCTCCGAAATGGGAAAAATGGCCTGCGACCACGAAATGTAGCCTATGGCCACTGAGAGATGATCTACAAGACCTCTCCCTCCCCTCAGGAAGGGAAAACAGAGAAAACCGAGCTTGGTTCGCAAACCGAGGCAAGGCACAGAAAAGTCCGGAAGTTCGGAGGCAAGGCTCACGGCCGAGACTCCGCAACCTCAGAACGAGCACAGTATACAACATCACCAAGCGCTCAATCGGTGACGTCTGAGTCTTAAGGTCGGTCAAAAATGGGGTGTCTACAGTTAGATTAGGGCATCATGTTTAGTTTAGCGTTCTCCATGTTTGCATCCACTTGTATTGCATGCACCGAGGCTCGGTTCATCATTCTAACTTGCATTGTTAGTTTAAATACTTATTGAAAACGTGCTTAGACCGCATGCTATCAAATTGATTCATATGCCATAATAGTAACCGAGCCTAGTAATTGCATCTTGCATGTATTGCATTAGTCATGTTGCATAAAGTTAGGATCATGCATCTTTCTACCTCTTTTGTTTATTTTGGCTTGGAGTACTAGGTGAGCCTTTACTCGCTTTAGCATATTGCATTGTATGTTGATTGTTGTCATGTTTAGCATGCTTACCATAAGGCTAAGTGCTTAATTACTATAACTATTTGAATGCCTATGGATGAAGGCTAATTACTTGAATTAGAATAATTTGAGTAATGTTTATATGTGATCATTTTTTTCAAATGGTACATATTCGAAACAATTTTCAAAACGAACATGAAATCAAATGTTCCAATTCTTGCAAGTTAGTCTATACTTGTGTTTGTGCTCATCACATAGTAATGCTAGCCTAATAATCGGAACAAGAGCATATATTGTAAATAAGATTTACATCATGATTAGTAGAGGCCGATCTTTGATTGGGCGAGCAAGGGTGCTCAATTCATGACCTTCCTCTCTCATACTTAAGTTCCCAAGTCGAGATAATCTTGGTGATGACAGACACGTGGCCTTTGGCATGAGTTATGGGTTTCCTAAATTTTTCAAAAATATTTAGGTGGCGACTCTGTATCTGGCAAAGCAGTCCATTTTTAACATTTTTTATTCAAAATTGATTTTCCAAAAGATTTTTCGGATTTGGATTCTTTGGCGTTTATCTATTTCACATTACACTTATGAGATTAGATTCAGAACCGCGGGAGTCCGATACTGTAGGGCTTATTCGTCTTCCAAAAGGGGGCAGCCATGTTCGGCTTTCAGTCTCTAGCAGCCATGTTTCAGCTTTCAACGGCTCAATACCACCCAGAAAGATTGGCGGCTTCATTTTGTTGAACTTCTGAGTCAATGTAATCATATTAGTGTTTTCCAACTCAACTGGCATTGGGGGTGGTGGAGAGAGCACAGGTTGTTGTCTTTGTTGCTTTCTCATTGTTTCTGTTAAAGCTTTGAGCATTTGTTCCATTCGGCTCATGCAACCCTCTGAAGATTTAGTTGTATCGTCACTTCTTATATATTCCATTTGCTATAGGTAAATAGGGCAATCATAAACATAGGCAGAATAATCTCGTTCTCTGTATTCAATTCCAATTCAATTTGTTTCATCTTGATTCAAATATGCTCTGTTCATATCATTTTATTTTAGTTCGCGTATGTTCAAATAGTTCACACACCCACATATGTAGATGGAATGCCCCTAATTCTTACTAGGACATCCTATAGCTCATATGGACTTGTTTGTGCGGTAGTACATGAGCTCTGATACCACTCTACCACGACTTCAATCCGTCCCTGTAGGTTTAGTGTCATAACAGGCCAGTAATCTAGGGATTACCCAAGACTTCTGAACAAAATAATAAAATATAAGGGGCTAGCGGAAGTAATTACAAACATACAACGTCTATAGAGCTGTGGACACATACATGGGACTGAAAATTTATACTTAAATATATACATGTGACGTCAAAGTTTTATAAGTCATGCGACATTATACAGATAGTATCATAAGGGACTTAGCCTAGGGTGCTGATAAACAAAACAAAACCCAAATGTCTTTGACGTGATTCATAAAACTAGACTTCTTCGGACGAAACCTCCTTGGGAGGCACTAAGGTTGGCTAACAAAACGGAACTCTGGGGCATCAACTTTGGGCCTGGTCACGCACCTAGTAACCTACATACATAATATAAATAGTCAGTGGAAGCTCAGTGAATAATAGCAGAGTAAAGGGTTTAATGAATATGGTCCTATAACAAATCTAGAAAGCATAATCAGATTCATATTCTTATTCAAAGATTAGAAACGTGTACTTATTCAGTTTCACATAGGATCATACGTGGTACACCCTTTAGCGCTAACAAATCAAATATAGAGCATGAAGGGTCATACTTGACCAGTTCCATAAAGGAACCTCCAGTACTGGGAATATATAACATACTTGAGCCACAGTATTGTTACCCCCGAGGCAAGGGCCATGAGACCATGGTATTATGACCCCCGGGCAAGCGCCATATGCTAAGAATGCTACGATTACTTATCACAAATTGAACAATCATTCATTGTACAGAATATAACATTTCATAAAATAGATCTTATTGCATCATATAGAAAACAAAAAAAGTTGAACATAGCTTTACTAAGTTATTACTCATAGATGGCTCCAAACGCAAAACAGATATAGCAGACGGATCAAGCAAGTTATAGCGCATGACCAACACAAACACAAAATGAATACACATTGAATCACACACCCGGAATTTTTTAACCTAATTCTTATCTTATCTTGGTGTGTTCTAATTCTTATCCTCATTATTATGTTTTAATTAGGACTTAGGAATGCCTAGGATGCAATAAGGATGCCAAAATGCACTTTGTAACACTTAGCAAACTTTGCTAAAAACAGGGCCTTCGCTGGAGCGCAACTTTCTTCACTCGAGTAAAGGTTCAAAAATAAGAGTGATCGCTCAAGCGTAACTTCAGTTGCTCGAGTGGTTTGTAAACTTTGCAAAAGTACTGGTTGCTTGATTTTCCCGCTTGACGGTCGCTGGAGTGTGTGATTGAGCTCCTCGCTCGAGCGCAACTCTGGTCACTCAAGTGATCAGCAAAAAAGGTAAACTTCTGGGAGCATGCACTTTACGCTCAAGCCAACTTTTGGTCGCTCGAACGGAAGGAAAAAACTAAGAGTGGTCGCTCAAGCACAGAATCTATCGCTCGAGTGAAGAAGCAGAATTCTAAAATTTCCAAATTTGCTCCCAAGCTCAAAACTCGAATTCAAAGCTACAATTTACGCTCTTTTGGGCCAAAAACTCATGGAAACTTGTGCTAACTTGCAAAACACCATGAATTCAAAACCATTTCGCAAAATCAAGGCCCAAGAGTAAGTCAATTATTTAGCCCAAGTTTGAAACTTACATGTATATGACATGTATGCAATGCTACGAGCTCAAACTTGTCCAAAACATGATCAATTTAGATAAAATGGTGAGAAACTTGATAAATTCTCAACACAAAGCCAAGATAGACACATGCATATAAGATTTGTTTGAAATTCAAACTTAAAATGTGATAAAAATGCATGCATGCATGAATCTTGCTTAAATTCATCAATTCTAGCTCAATTCTCATGTTAATTCATAACTAGAGGGTTGAAGCCTTACCTTTAAGTCTTAATTTGCAAGAATTTCAAGTTGCTCCTCCCAATTTCAAGTCTCCAGCTTAAGTTCAAGCCAATTCCTTTGTTTAATCTCAATTTCCTTAGCCTCTCTTCTCTCTCTCACGTTTGAAGCTCAAGGATGAAGAAATGAGGGTGTAAAAGTGTATCAAAGGTGTTGGAAGTGGCCTTATATAGGCTCATTAGGGAGCTTAATTAGTAACTAATTAATTTACATTATTTTATTCTAATTACTTCGTTCCAAATCGAATTTAAATTAAACCTACCATAATTTTCTAAAAATTTCAGATAACACATAAACCAAGTCAATTTCGTGGTTGGATACTGATAAGGCCTTCAATTCGCAGAATAGAACGTAACACAAATAGATATTTCTACAACAGACAGATACAAATGCAAGCAACATATAATTCATGCAATTAATGTAAAATTTCATCTTAATTACTTATTAGGCATTCTAAAACATAGATTAATGACCAATCACAGGTCGGGGTTGTTATAGATCAACTCGACAAGACTATGGAGGTCTACATCGATGACATTGTGTTAAAAACCAAAGCAAAAGGGGACCACTTGGCTGATCTTGCCATGACATTCGACATTCTTCGCAAATATAGAAAGAAACTCAACGCATCCAAATACGCATTCAGCATCAGATCAGGAAAGTTTCTCGGCTAGATAGTGAATCATTGAGGGATAGAGGCAAACCAAAAACTGATTAAGGCTATCCTAGAACTTGGTTCACCAAAATCAGTCAAGTAAGTTCAAAAGCTATGGGTATGGCCGCAACGCTCAATAGATTCATCAGTCGGTCTTCAGATCGATGTAGGCCATTCTTTCGAACACTCCGATAGGGAAAATCATTTCAATAGACCCCAGAGTGCCAAACAACCTTGGAAGGTTTGAAAGCCTATATCGGTGCCTCCCTACTACTAACTATCCACTTGTTGAGAGACGTACTCGTCTTATACCTGGCAGTCTCTGAACAAAGGGGTTGTCATGCTCAATGACAAATTTGGCAAACAAAAACCCATTTTTTATGTTAGCAAGACGATGGTGGATGCCAAAACCTAGTAACTCCCACTAGAAAAACTAATTCTAGCTCTTGTAATGGCCGCAAGGAAGTTGATGCATTATTTCCAAGCCTATACAATCAAAGTGTTGACAGATCATCCTCTCCGATCAATCCTTCGAAAGGCAAAATCATCTGGACGAGTTTTGAAATTGGCCATGGAGCTCGAACAATATGATATTTAGTTTTCACCAAGGATAACCATCAAAGGGCAGGTGTTAACAGACTTTATAGCTGAATTCACCATGCAACCAGATTTGGATCCACAACTTTAGTCGGCCCCCAGTACATTGTCATAATGGCAAATGCATGTCAACAATATTTGGCAGCTGTATTACGACAGATCTTCCAATCAACAGGACAACGGGATAGGAGTTGTGATCGTGGCATCTGAAGGGGTAGTGATCAAACAATCTGTTAAGCTTGGCTTTCATGCTTCTAATAATGAAGCTGAGTATGAAGCATTGCTAGTCGGCCTCTAGAACTCATTACTCATTGGGGCCAAACAAGTACAAGTGTTCTGTGATTCAAAACTCGTTATCAATCAACTGAAGGGGGAGTATGTCGCTAAAAATGACCGCATGGCCGCCTACATGAGAATAGCTAGCTCTCTGCTTGCGAAATTCGACAAACATGAACTCAATCAAATCACCAGAGACCAGAATATACATGCTGATGCCCTCGCTTACCTAGCTTCGGTTGTCAATTCTGAAGTGAAACGAACCATTGAAATGAGTTTTTTTATCCAAGCTAAGCATACATGTCCCCAAGCCTCCGACTGTCAACGTTATCCAAAGAAGTCCGAGTTGGATGGACCCCATTACGGCATTCCTCTCTAAAGAACAACTGCCTGAAGATAAGAAAGAGGCTCACAAGCTACGCAATAAGGCCTTGTGGTATTATCTGGATCCCTAAGGGCAACTTTATAAGAAATCTCTCTTCGGGCCCTACTTGGAATGCGTCCATCTGGACAAAATTGAAGACTTTTTGGTCAAAATTCACGAAGGCAGTTATGCTGCTCATATGGGAGGAAGGTCTCTGGTTTATCGAGCTATCACCCAAGGCTATTAGTTGCCAACCATGCGAGTTGATGCCGAGGAGTATGTGAAAAAATATGAGCAGTGCCAAAAATTCTCTCCTTTAACACATCTGTTCGCCAAAGTATTGAATTATGTCATTGGCCCATGGCCCTTTGCTCAATGAGGCCTAGACATTTTCACACCATTGCCAAAAGCTCCTGGTAACAAACAATTCTTGATAGTCGCTACTGATTACTTCACTAAATGGGTGGAGACCGAGCCACTGACACACATTTGAGATGTTGATGTCAAACATTTTATGTAGAAGAACATTATCACCTACTTTGGCATACCCCGGGTACTTATCTCTGATAGTGGAACTCAATTTGATTGTGGGGTCTATCGAGAATTGTGCAACTTTCATGGAATTCAGCCCTCTTCTCGTCGCTCACTTACTCCCAAAGTAACGGCCAAGCCGAAACCTCTAATAACATAATCCTGGATGGTATCAAAAAGCGCTTGGAAAAGGCTAAAGGAAAATGGGTTGAAGAACTCCCAACTGTGCTGTGGGCCCACCGTATGACACCACGACGGTCTACGAGCAAAATGTCATTTGCTCTATGCTTTGGCAATGAGGCCATTATCCATCTCGAAATTGATTTGCCAACTCTTCGCTCCAAGGCTTTCGATACCAGTCGTAACGACATGATGTTAGCCCTGGATATTGACTTGCTGCAAGAACGTCGAGATCAAACTCTTGTCGCCATGGCACGTTACCAACAACAGCTGGCCAAGTCATACAATCAACAAGTCCATCCGCGCTGTTATATTCCTAGCGAGCTAGTGCTTAAAAAGGCCCTACCTGCTAATCGAACTCCGTCTGATGAGAAGCTCAGTCCCAACTAGGACGGCCCCTACCAAATTGAATCCATTGCTGGAGCAAGGGCATACCGTCTCTCTGATATGAGCGGCAGGAAATTACCCTAGCCTTTGAACTGAACCTATCTCTAGAAGTTTTATCACTAAGTCTTGCCGAATGTGGCTCTTTTTGCACTTACGATGTAATCACAATTCTGTTTATGTATATTCGTCATTGTTAGTCAATGCAAGTCTCTGAATTCGGAGCGCCCTTCATGCTCGGCATGCATCCATGTTCAGCACGAGGGGCCAAAGCAAGTCTCTGAATTCGAAGTGCCCTTCGTGCTCGGCATGCATGCATGTTCTGCACAAGGGGCCAGCGTAAGTCTCCAAATTCGAAGCACCCTTTGTGCTCGGCATTACTACATATCAAAGGAGCCAATTGAAGTACCATTCCAATGAGTAATTCCTGGCACAAATAGGCAATAGTTTGAAAAAAAAAAATGGGATTATCATCAAATGTGAAAGAGCTATTTATTCATATTACAAACAAATTTGATCAGAAATACAAGAAACTAAACTTCACATTCTAGTCTAGTTACAAAACACAAATTTGCTACTTAGATAAGAAACGTAGAAGTTGACTAAGCCTTCTTCGGATGGCCAACCTCTTCCTCATCGTCGATCTTCTTGGCGTTGTAGGCTTCAAACGGCATTACGTATCCTTGACACAATGGGGATGTCGTATCAATCCCTGTCGCTTATAACTCCTTGAGCCATCGCAATGATACACGTCATCGGCCAGTTTCTCCATCGTCCTTTCAATGCTGACTTTCTGACCTTCCAAAAACCCCTTATTATAAGCCCAAGTTTCTATGGCCTTGTCCGCAAAAATGGCTACAGTATCTCTGTCGGCTATGGCACGATCCAATAGGCGCTGCGCAAACATATCTATTGAAAGGTGTGCCGTACCGACCATTTTGAGTTTGGTAATCTTTGCCTTCCGAGCTTCATTCTTGACCCATTCTTTCGCCTCCTTTAGTCGGCGCTCAAGGTTCCGTATGCGTCCATCTTTATGATTGATTTCTTTACGAGTATCTCGAAGACGCATGTTAATTTCATAAGAACTGTGCAGTCCTTTGACAACTCCATGAATGCCCTCTCCGAATACGTCATAATCAGCTCAAGTCACCACTAACTGGTGAATTTCAGGGGGAAAGATTTGCTGAGTAAATTCAACTGCCACGCTTGGATCATAGACAATCGAATCAGCTTCAATCATTGGTTTGTTTCCAATAAAAACCAAAAAACTCAGAGGATGAGACTAGGCCCATTAAGGACTGACTCTTACCTGGACTTAACACCACACTTGGGAAACCGACTCTTATCCGGACTCATGCACAATTAACAATTCATTCATATTTTATTCCATCAACAACCATCCAACATTACCCAAGAGTTAAATACAACACAAGATTTAAAGAAAACAAATAACATTCAAGCCACAATTCATTTACCATATCAATATCCACATCCTTCATCTATTTTATTTCACAATATTTCATGAATCAAGGAAATTCCCCATTCAATGTGGTGTTTTTAACTCAAGTGGAGAATCTAGGGTTTTTACCAAATTTGGGGGTTTTCTCCTCTATTATAGATATGGCTTGTAATAACATTTATATACATGTTTTGAAAAGAGGGAGTAAAGAAATCTCAAGCAAGAGTCAAGTAAAATGGTTTATTTATGTAAAACATGAGATTGATCCAACAATGCTCTCCAATTAATTCACAAATCACAACCATACCATGAAATCCCTTCAAAACAAAGAAATACTATGGTAAAAGTGTCCCTACCTCAAGTCGTGAGGAAGAAAACCCAAAACACTCAAGGTTGACGAAGCCACGAACTTCTCGGAGCAATAGAGAGCCCTTGACAAGATCTTCAAGTTATCTCAAAGGATCAAGGTGAGAAGACACCTCTAAGAGTGTAGATCTAAGGATTGAAGTGGAAAAAGTGAGTTTTTGAGAGAAAGGGAGAGAGACTCTCGATTTTGAGAAGAAAAAGAGGAGAAAATTATGAGAGAGGTAGGGTTTGGGTCTATTTATAGTATTAGATGATAGCCCTAAGGTCAATGAAAAAGATAAGCCCAAAAACCCCCAAAAATGGAGCCCATTCGGAGCCCAAAATTCTGAAAAAAGCTCGCAGGGGTCGACCCTTCGGGCAAGGGGGTCAACTCTTTAGATAGAAAGACAATCTGGCAACAAGCAAGGGGGTCGACCCTTAGACAAGAGAGGGTCGACCCTATTTTCTAGCAACTAACATAGAAATTCTGCAACATAAGAGGGTCAACCCTCCCCAGATTGGTGTCTACCCTATTTTCCAGCAACACCTCCAAGAACTTCACCAACAGGTAAGGGTCGACCCTTAGGGAGGCTGGTGTCTACCTTATTTCCCAGCAACACTTCTAGAAACACTACAACATGCAAGGGTCGACCCTTAGGAAGGCTAGTGTCGACCCCAAGGAAAAATTTCTAAGTTTCCAAGGAACTTTTGACACGAACAAACACGAACGAACAAACCCAACGAGTTTAAATCGGATTGTACTCCTTTAAAACCAATATACAACAACTCCAAAGACATCCAAAACAAAAATAAAGATATTAAACACACCTTCCAATAGATTAAACACCCAAGTGTTACAAATGTTTTTAACCAAAACAAGGGGTGGTGATAAACATCGGAACACATCCAAATGTTTTTAACCAAAACAGGGAGTAAAACGAAGGATAGGAATGATCTCACCTAGAACTCCTCTGAATGAATCGTACATACAATATCGCGCCTGCATAAGAAAGATACTTAACAATCATAACATAGTAAGAGTGCATGTTCTATGCAAGACGAATAACCGTGACAAAATGTTAGAGACATGTTTTATACAAAGCATGCAAGAAACAAAACGGAAGCATATTCTATGCAACGAGAACCGAAGCATGTTCTATGCAAGATCAGAATGCATATTCAATGCAATAGTACAAAATGCATGTTCTATGCACAATCAATAGCACAAAATGCATATTCTATGCAAGATTAGCAAATGCATGTTCTATGCACGATGAACGATAATTGGAAGCATGTTCTATGCATGTTCTATGCGAAAATGGAGAAATGCATATTCTATGCAACAATGGAGGAATGCACATTCTATGCAACAATGAATTGAATAGCAACTTCCGATTTACCTCTCAGAAGAGCTGCAATAAGTTAAAAAGGATACACCTCATTCGTGTTGATTAGTGATGAATCATCATGCACCGAAGACACGGTTTAGAGCTTCCACAGAGGCAATTTGAGCTTAAAATTGAACTTTTCTTGCACTTTCTCTAGAACTAAGGACACAAAACAGCAGCAAAACACAAAGGAGGAGCACTGGAAGCTTGTCGGCCACCAGGGAGAGGTGTCGGCTGCTTGTCGGCCAGACATAAGCATTGTCGGCCACCAATGGTGACTGTCGGCCACCAGTGGTGGCTGACCGGCCATCGATGGTAGATCAGGCCATTTTGGTCTTTTTACATTCGAGTCTTTAAGTATAGGGCATGGGGTCTTATTTCCTCCATACCCCATGCCCGAAATCCTTACCTCTCTCACTCTAGACCTTTCTTTTCTTCAGATCTGAGCTTTATACGCTTTTTCAAATGCTCCATGCAAAGTTGATTCGCTAAAACCTTTGATTTTCTTCGTTTTGAACCGATTAAAAATTGATTTCGGTGTTTTTTTCTTCATTTTCACCACTTGAGGCTTGTTCCCCTCGAGTTTATCTTGGGTTTGGCACCTTTTCCCAAGCTTTGAATTTTTTTTCCATTTTCTCTCTCCTAGGGTTTGACTTGAGTTGACTTTCGGTATGTTCCACCTATTTTCCCAATTTTCTCCACTTTTCATCGACTCTTCATCTATATTCCAAATGGCAGACGACTTTCCACATGATAGGGCTCCTCCAGAGGTGGAGTTTGAGGCAGAGTTCGATTCTGATGCAAAGCCGGAGCCCTTACCACTGGGAGTGAGGCCTTTTGACGCGGCGAGATATCATCCCCAAACGCACATTCTGCCTGCTGGAGGCATTAGGCACTTTACTGATTTCGCTGATGCACCAGTGGATCTCTTACTGAGGAAGCTAGACTCCCATCTTTCAGCCGTTGCCGTTGAGGTACAAATTCTATGCACTTGCACATCCAATGTTCTTTACTTGCATTTCTTGCACTGTATTTTCACCAATGCGATTGCATTTCCTTTACACTTCCTTTTCATCAAACTGTATTTACACTGATTCACCTGTCCGCTACCACAACGTGATGCCCGTGCAGACAGGGGCTATGGGGCCACGACGACCAGATATTGGTATGACGAGCTCCCTGTCGGAGTGCGTGCTATTGTTGACGAGGCAAGCTTCGGCCTATTCTGCTCTGGATTGCCACGAGTCATAGCGAGCCGCCCACTTCTTGGAGCACTAGTGGATAGATGGTGAGACACCACCAACTCTCTCTATCTTTCCACTACTGGAGAGATAACGATGACCCCTTACGACTTCGCCATGACCACAGGCCTGGGCATTGGGAGTGATCCGATTCCCCTTGATCCTGATATAGGTGAGTAAGAGGCTGCTTGGATTGAGCTTCTAGGGGCGCGCCCCGCCTTTGTTTCGGACAGCCTAGGTCAAATACAGCTGGTTCGAGGAGCGGTTCCGGGGGACCGTGCCATAGACAGTAGAGGAGATAGAGCACTACGCTCGTGGTTTTCTGATGTTCCTCTTCGGTACCACCCTGTTTGCGAACAGGGCGAACACCATAGGGCTATACTTGCTGAGCGCACTGGTGGTCCTTCCCCGAGTGAGTTTCTATGATTGGGGCGAGGCTGGCCTTACCACCTTGTATGGCTATATGAGCTCGACCTCCCACGGAATTGGACTCTTGATCAGAGGCTACTGGCGAACCTGGGTGGTACACATCTCGGTTCCCTCTTTACACTTTGCATTTTTTGTTCAGCATTTTTCGCTTTACACCTATTCAACGCATGTACTTTCTACTTTGTACTATCTATATCTGTTCATACGTTGTATACTTTTTGCTTTGTATTTTCTATATCTGTTCATACACTGTATTGATTATATACCATTACGCTTTCTCCACAGCCATGGGTGTATGCATACTTCCCGACTCTTGCCCCAGAGCCAGAGCTGGAGGTTCCATTGACGGTTCCCTATTCACGGGTGTACGATGGTCAGCTTCGCCACAAGACTCACGAGCCCTTTTCTTTCTTTAGGCATTACTTTGACACCGTAGCTACTCACGAGATAACCTAAAACACAGTCATTATTTGCTTTCATACTGTTCTGATCCACATTATAGCCACTGACAGCAACTGACAATCTATATAACTTTCATTTGTAGATCTCATGGTAGCCATAGGCCATGATACCGAGAGGAGTTAGAGGCCGGTCTAATGCAGCTTGGGGTATGTCTCATTTTCGTATTCTACTTGAGGGTACGGTCTGCTGAGCCTGGTTCTTTGGTGAGAAAGTCGTACGCCAATCTCTGGGCATGCCTGTTCAGTTCATACCGATGACGCTGCCAGAGTCCATGAGATCAGCGGACAGCCTATTTGTTGACAGAGTTATCCAGTTCATGGTGGCCTTAGAGGCGGAATACTTCCGAGTTGAGGGTGTTCATGCAGTTTTCATTCAGACACATCTTATGCCACCTCTGACCGGTGTTCACGGAGGCGAGAGAGCGAGAGCTCCTATTGCGAGGATGGGGCCTAGGGCGACCAGGGCAACCAGGGCCTACTGTAGAGGGGTTTATCAAGCAAGGCAGAGGACCGGCTTGCTAGAGCTGCCTACCGCACTCACCTGTTGGTAGTATACTGAGGAGGCATATCTGATTCCGATCGAGCCTGCCGCAGCTGGGCACAGATACGTCAGAGCTCCTGACTCACCCTCGATATGTACCACAGTTTTTTTTTTCATTCTCTCTCAGTTATTCATTCCTTCTGGACATTGATCATTCCCAAAATGCATTTGCAGGCACCCCCAGGATACACTGAAGAGCTACTAGAGCTATTAGCCTCATTCAAGGGCATGATAGTGAGGAGGGAGGCACTGCTCGGCTTCCACGGCATTTAGGTAGTTCTTCAGTTTTCTTACATTCCAGTTATCAAATTTCTGCTGAGACACTAAAATTGACACTTCAACTGAACACTTCCCACACTGCACTGATACACTGCATCTGAACCACACTACACTGATCTACATCTGACATACTGCACTGATCCACTGCATCTGACATACTGCACTTCTAGACCACGCTCATACATTGTATCTAACTCCTGCATACACTCATTTTACATGTCATACTTGCATCTGATACACATACTGTGGCTGATAGATGACAACCACGTTCTCAGGTCCCACCCATACCTACAGCAGCAACGACGACTGCAACAGAACCGTCAGTGCCTCTTCTAGCGGCAGGGAGGAGAGAGAGATAGGCTCTGACACACAGCCGAGGCAGAGCCAGGGACACCGGAGATGAGGGTGGCCCTTCCGAGCCCATTCATAATGATGACGAGGCTAAGACCAGCAAGGCCGAGAAGGCGGCGAGTCAGCACGCTGAGTCATTCGAAAGCAGAGATGATAACGCTGGCTTAGGTTCTACTAGTGGAGATGATGCTGCATCAAGCTCCGAGGCAGCTAGCAGCGACGATTCTGATTCTGGTTCAAAGGGAGGTGCAGACAGTGGCGCTGATGGAGACAGCTCTGAGGCTCTGCCCAGGAAGAGGACAAACAGGGCCTCTCAAGACTAAGATAGCCGGCGCTGATTTTTTGTATTTTTGCTTAGTTTCTTTTTGCTAGTAGTGTTAGCACTTTGTACAGCTTTAGACAGGTTTTATTTGCTTTAAAAACTTGTACTCTTTTGTAAAAAGTAACTAAGATCGGAATGAAAATAAGTCTTTTTGATGAAAAAGTGTTGTATTTTGCATTCTGAGCACCGCATAACATCACATAGCATAAAAACGAGATTGATCTTCATTGAAAATTGCATATTGTATCAAGTAATGAATCGACCAACATTTAACAAACAAAGTAAGACAACTCGATAAACAACTAACAATAACAACTTCATAAACAATGCAACAACTCGACAAGCAAAAACAAAACAAATACAACTCGATAAGCAACACAACAACTTGATAAACAAATTGAAACAACTTGATAAACAAATTGAAACAACTTAAAAGTGACTCAACAAAACTACTAAAACAAGACAGCAGAATGCACCAAGAGCAAAACAAAACACAGGTTCTCAGCACTCTCAACACACAAAAAGACCACAAGAATGCTGTTAGCCACCAGTGGTGGCCGGTTGGCTACAAAAGGTGGTAGTCGGCTATCAACACTGGCCAGTCGGCCATCAGTGTGAGGGACCTCCAGATTGTTGCCACCTGTCTTCCACTCAGTGCCTTATCTTCTACAAAAGCTGGGACTTCGTAGTTTTTTCATTCCAACTCTGTTTTTGCCACAAATGGAGCCATTCTTTGCTGAAAAACTCTCAAATTGGATTGCAACTTTGGATGGCTCGAAAAAAGTGAATTTCTGGGGTTTCAGGATAAATGCATTATTCCTGCTAAGTCATTCTCCACTGTGTTTTCCATTCCTCCATGCCGCAGCTAGGTGTTGGAACCCAGTCACACATGTTTTCAGCTTTGGGGTGCAAGAGATATGCCCTACAATTGAAGAATTCCAAGTTTTGATGGAATCTCGGTGTGACGAGGAAATCTTGCCTCAGTCCCATTTTAGCCACATCCAAGCTCTAGGAAGGATGTGTAGGTTCACTTCACATGAGGCTCGATCCTTGGTTCACAACAGAGAGCAGGATATTCCCAATCTCATTCATCAATTTTCTGATGCCGGTACCATCTTTGGCCGAATTTTCGGCAGCATGCCCTTTGTTTGTGTATGTTAGCACATTTCCTGCTTGCCCCTGGTTTTGGAGGGTCTAGCATTCGCTTGATCGAAGTGGCCCAAGGCTTGAAAGAGGGCAAGAGCTATATTGGCTTAGCATTAGCCGAGACTTTGATAGGCTTGGACGCCTTCCATCGGCGGGAGATGACCAAATTCGCAGGAAGTCCACTACTTTTGCAGGTAATGTTTCCCACCCTATCTCATATGTGTTTCTCACATCACTCGGCACTCATACTCTGTTTTTTCTCTCAAAGCCCTTTTCTCACTTTTTCTCTCAACATACACCTCTCTATTCTTTAATCTCTCTTATTTTTCATCCCTCCCCAGATATGGCTCATGGACAGGTTGAAAGTAGTGGACTCTTGCCCTGCATATTCAGCATGAGGCTATTTCTTTCGCCAACGGCTAGTTGATTTCCTGAACGAGGGATGGTGGTGCCATTGGATGCGTAACAGGTCTGCTGTTGACATTGCTTGGCATTGCCCCTGGTTTGATTTGCTAAAGATAAGCTACAGCATGTCTCAGCAACCCGGCATTTAGCTGATTGGCCTAACACACTGTGTCTTATATTTTCCATTTCGGTTCAGGCATCAGTTTGGACACGACTAAACTTGTCCAGAAGATAGGGTAGAGTACTCGGCTCCATTCTTTGTCCGAGGCTCACAATTAGCTCGATATCCCACTGCATGGAGGACAAGAGAACTTCTAGCTCCCGCTCCCAATTTCAATTGCACCTTATCTAGCGAATGCCTGGCTTGGCTTGAAGATGAGGTGCAAACTAGGCCTACTTTAGCATCTGAAGCTTCCACAAGCCCTGGGACGCAGGAACACCTGATTCACCTATGCCCCAAGTTTATTACTTTGATATGCACTTTCAAGTTTTCCTTTTGAATGTAATAAAAAAACAACTTTGATTTGCATCGAGAGCTAGAGAACTTTGTATTGAAATCAATGAAATTGAAGTTATGGGCACTGAAAATTTTACTTTTGGTCCAAAAATGGTCTAAGTTCTAAAAAGATTAATTTGAACAAAATCAACTTTTATTAAAACTTTTCAAAACCATTTTCGATAAGGATCACAACCTGACACACATGGAATCTATCCTCGAGATGTACAACCCCAAATCCAGAAAATGAAAAATTGCCCCTTGTCTGAATAGCACTACACTGTACTGTAACTAGCTCTCATAGTGAAGGTCATAACCGAACTCTCAGATACAAAAGAGACAAAGATGACCTGAATGATCTCATGGACAGGACAGCTGAGTTGGAAGTGTTTATAGCTGAACTTCCAGAATGAAGTTGCCTACGTATCCCGATGATGGGAATCAAGCCTTACGTAGTTCGGTTTGGGTTCACTCGGGTATTAACACTCTCCTTTTGCGCTCTCACTTTGGCCAAGGCCGCCCTTTCTGGGTTTTCAACTTTACGAGCTCAGTTTTTCTTATTTCAAATTTTTTTGTGCTCTAACTTTTGCTTAGGTCGCCCTTTCAGGTTTTCGGCCTAGCGATCCACTCAAGGATAGTATTTCTTCAACTTGTCCATGTTGATTGGTTGGGAGAATTCGAGGCCATCTAGCTTCATAAGAATAACAGCTCCACCCGACCAAATAGATTTGATGATGTAAGGACTAGTCTAATTGGGTCCGAACTTGCCCCTAGGGTCATGGATGGGAGCTCGGTTCTCTTTCAGCACCAAATCCGCTTCTTTCAGATTTCTGGACTTAACTTTCTTGTTAAAAGCCCTGGCGATTCTGCATTGATGACCTTGGACATGGTACAGTGCTTTCAGCCTCCTCTCATCGAACAGTATCAGTTCCTCGAACCTGCTTTGCTACCAATTCGCTTCTGTTATCTGGCACTCAGCCATAACTCACAGCGATGGAACCTCTATTTTGATCAGCAAAACAGCCTCCATCCCATAAACCAGAGAATACGGAGTTGCCCCAGTAGATGTTCAAATTGAAGTCTTGTAGCCCCAGAGAGCAAATGGCAATTTGTCTGGCCAGTCCCTGTAAGTCTCAACCATTTTCTGCAAAATGTGCTTGACGTTCTTGTTGGCGGCCTCAACAGCTCTGTTGGTTTGTGGCTGATATGTTGATGACTTATGAAAAGCCATGTTGTACTTCTCCAACAAGTCGATCACTTCTTTCTTAAAATGGGAGCCATTGTCTGAAATGATCTCATTCGAGACCCCATAACGACAACTGATGTTATTCCTAACGAACTTGGCTACATGCGACATTTTCAGCACTACATAGGATTGGGCTTCGACCCACTTTGTAAAGTAGTCTATTGCCACCAGGATATACTCATGCCCATTTGACCCTTTCGACATAACTACCCCAATAACATCAATTCCCAGACTGAAAAAGGCTATGATGAAGTCATGTTGTACAGCTTTGACGGCGGGATATTCATGTGATTTGCATGAATTTGGCATTTGTGGCATCGTCGAACAAAACCAATACAATCCTCCTCCATGGTTGACCAGTAGTAACCCTGCCTGAGAATCTTCTGAGCTAGTGTTACTCCGCTCATGTGTGCTCCACACTCTCCCCGATGGATAGCCTCCATTAGGCGCTTCGACTCTTCTACATCAACACACAGCTTGTGCATTCCTAGATGACCATGTTTGTACAACTTACCCCCGTAGATGATAAACTGAGCAGCCATTCGCCGTATTGCACTTTTATCTTTGGCATTTGCCTCTAGTGAATAAGCCTCCTTTTCCAAGAAGTTCCAGATATCATAATACCAGGGGTTCTGATCTTGTACTTCATCTATTGCAGCGATCAACTCGTAGGTTGGCACATACCTCTGTTTAATAATGATCGGATGCATCCGAACTCCCAACGGGATGTCTATCATGGAAGATAGAATTGATAAGGCATCAGCAAACCTGTTATTCTCTCTTAACAGATGTGTGAAAGTTACCTTCTTAAACCTAGGAATTAGAACATCCAGGGTTTGGTGATAGATTTTCATCATTTCTTCCTTAATCTTCCAGTCTCCTTTTGCTTGAGACATAACTAGGTTCGAGTCCCCAATGACATCCAACCTTTTTGCCCTCAGTTCCAGGGTGGCTTCCAAGCCAACGATACACACTTCGTATTCTACTTCGTTGTTAGATACCTTGAGCCGGAGTTTAAAGGCTAAAGGCATATGGGAATTGTCGGGTGCTATCAGCAACACCCTTATCCCATAACCGTACTGGTTAGACGCTCCGTCAAAGTACATTGTCCAAATCTCTTCCTCGACTTGCAGAATAGCCTCATCTGGGAATAGGTATTCTATCGGTTAGCCCCCTTTCACTGGGTGATCTACCAGGAACTCAACTACCGGTCTCCCCTTGACAGACTTACGCGTGACATTCTTCAAATTGAATTCGGAGAGAAGAAGTAGCCAACGAGCTAGCCTACCCATAAGTGTTGGTTTCTCGAAGAGATATTTGATGGGATCTAATCTCGAAACCAGAATTACAGAGTGAGCTAACAGGTAGTGCCTCAATTTCCTGGTAGCCCATACTACGGCTAAGCAAGCCTTCTTCAGCGGGGTGTAACAGGTCTCATAGTCCAGCATCTTCTTACTCAGGTAATATATGGTTTTCTTCACTCTATCCTCAAATTCCTGATCAAGCATGCATCCTATCGTTGTGTTTTTTACTAATAGATACAGAATTAATGGCTTCCCCGGCTCTGGCGGCGACAAGACGGGTGGGTTTTGAAGGTACTGCTTGATCTACTCAAAAGTGAACTAGCATCGGTCATCCCATTGGAATTTATTTCCTTTCTTCAGGAGACCAAATAGTGGTTTACAAGTCAAGGTTCATTTTGTAATAAACCGTCTTATGAATTGCACTTTACCTAGAAAGCCTCACACCTCCTTTTCAGTCCTTGGTGATGGCATTTCTAGGATGGCCTTGATTTTGGAAGGATCTACCTCGATGCCCCTCTGTGTGATCAAGAAACCTAGCATTTTCCCTATTGTCACACCAAAAGTGCATTTCTGTGGATTCAGCCTCAACCGATATTCTTTGATCAATTGGAAGAATTTCTTAAGCCGGTGTAGTGGCCCTCTCTTCCCTTGGACTTGACAATCATGTCGTCCACATACACTTCGACCTCTTTGTGAATCATATCATGCAAGATAGTGGTTGCAGGCCGTTGATAAGTAGCCCTAGCATTTTTCAAACCGAAAGGCATCACCCTGTAGCAATAGGTTCCCCACGACGTAGTTAAGACAGTCTTCTCCCTGTCCTCGGGTGCCATTAAAACTAGTTATACCTGGAAAATCCATCCATAAAGGAGAGCAGTGCATGGCCTGAGGTGAAGTCCACCAATTCATCGATGTGTGGTAGAGGAAAGTCGTCCTTGAGACTAGCTTTGTTCAGATCTCTGAAGTCTACACACACCCGAACTTTGCCATCTTTCTTTGGCACCGGAACAATGTTGGCCAACCAAGTCGGATATTTAGATACTAGAAAAAACACTGCGTCTATCTACTTAGTGACCTCCTCCTTAATCTTCGAAGCCCAATCCGGGCGTATTCTTCGAACCTTCTGCTTAACGGGTTGGGCCTCAGGGTCAAGAGGGATTCGATGCTGTACAATCTCAGGATCGATTCCAGGCATGTCTTCGTAGGACCACGTGAAAACATCTTTGAAATTTTTTAATAAAGCGACTAAGCGCTCGATAACATAGACACGATCTGGACCAGACAAGGATCCTTCTCAGTGCCCACATTAATTGTAACGATGTCATCAACAAGGGGTTTCACAAACCTCTCTTCCTCTCGATCAATCAAATGTTTCAAAACCAAAGAACTTCTTTCCTCGTCATTTTTATTAAAATTTTGAAAGTCATGATCAATGCAATATACAAGTGGCACAGAGAAGTACTCAGAAACTACAGTGGTATTCACATTCAAAAGTTCCAACTCATCCAATTCCTCGGTTACAACTGACTCAAAAGAAAAGAAAAAAGATGACCTGTACAAAACTATGGCATCCGGGTTATCAACCCCAAGAATACCGGACTCTGACTCAGAAGAACTGGAATCTGATTCCGACTCCACAGACTCTATGGAATCAGATTCCGACGCACTACCTGATTCAGAACTACTGGACAAAAAGTCCTCCTCTAGTTACCAAATGAGAGAGGGTGCATTAGATGCATCCAGAATACCACCGGAAGGGTCCACGCCTGATTGGTCTCTGATCATGGAAACGGTTAAGTCATCTCCCAAGCTCTCTAGATCAATTGGAGGATCTAAAAGGAGACATGCCAGTGCTGCTTCTATCCCAAGTTCACTACTGTTGGACTCACCCTTCGTACTCTATTCAACTTTAGCAGTTAATTCAGGCTGTTCCTCTATGGTCTCACCCTCTTGCAGTTGTAAGTCAAAGAAAATCTTGAAGCCGGGTAGACGCCGCTTCTCGGAGTTCAACCATGGCTCAGGAAAGCCGCAAAATGGGAAGTCTTCCCCCTCCCGGACAATGCGGCCGTTCAGAGTTCCCTGAATTGGCCTATGCACAAGCTCATAATGCTTCCCACTTTCCTTAGCTTTGGCTCTTCCTGCCATTTTTATCCCTTTCCTCACCCAATCCTCTTTGGTGGGCGTATAGCCCAAGCCAAAGGCATAAGGGTTCTATGGCACTTCAGCCAGTGCAGTAACGTCCTTTCGGCCGCTCTTTCCTAACCCTATCTCGGGTATATGTTGTAGCTTGTTCATGAGGTACACTGATTGAGCACTAACGTACAACCCCTCATCAATAGCCAAGATATTTTGCACCACCCAGGCATCAGCCAAGGTAAAACTAGACAAGAAAACATCCTTGTCGCCATGTACAATCTCCAGTACTGGTGTGGTGACCTCAGGCAGAGGATGTAAAGATGAATTTCCAAACACAATGGCCACCCCCTTTCCATGGGGGTACTTCAGCATTTGATGCAAGGTGGAAGAAATGGCCTTTACTTGGTGTAGCCACGGCCGTCCAAGGAGTAAGTTGAAAGTGGCTAGAACATCCAGGACGTGAAACTCAATATCCTGTTGTGCCAGGCCAACTTGTACTCTGACTTGCACTGTTCCCATCACTTCTCTGCTCGTGTTGTCGTACGCCCGAATAACCTGGGCCGTAGGTACAAAGTCCACTGGCTTTAAGCAAATAGCAAAGGCCGTGCGCGACGGGAAAACATTGATCACAGACCCAGTGTCAACCAATACAATCGGCACCCACTTCTTTCTACATTCAACGGAAATGTATAGCGGTTTGTTATGCACAGAGCCCTCGGGCGACAATTCCCTATCTGAGAAGGTCAAAGTTGAAGAAGCACCTCCCAGGAAGACAGTCCCACTAATTGTTCTGGGGTTGTGTCGATGGACAGCTTGGCCTTATCCATTGCTGACAGAACAGCTTGCCAGTGCACGCGCGAAGCCATAAGAAACCCAGATAGATATGTCCGCTGGATCTTCTTCAACAGTTTCAGCACAGCCTTTTCCTCTAATAGTTTTTCCCTCTTTTTTTCAGCCTCCTTCTCCTTTTCGGATGCTTCGGGTTTGGTCTAAGTGTGCAGGCTTGAAGTACCGCCCGTTTCTAGTCATATGATCCACTTCCTTAGAGTACCAAGTGTCATCTAGCAAGTCCTGACCCTAATCCTTATCAATGTGGGCAAGATGCAGATCATCATCTTCCCATCATATTCATCCGCCAACCGACAGACAATTGTCCGGTTCCATCCTAATTACTCCTACGTCAACATCACAATCATTCCCCGCAGGGCCTGGGCTTTTCCAGCCTTCTGATCATTCTCATCCCTTTCCTGTTCAAACCGCTTCAGTGCAGCTTCTTGCTCTATAACCGCAGTACTAACAATGCTCAATTCCTAAGCCACTTGTTTCAGATCGGCATCTTCTGGCAGCTTACCCTTTCTATCGGCTATTCCACCCTTTTGCAGTGGTTCCCGCTTCTTGCTTTTCCAGCTTTGGTTCAAGTTTCTCATCTATATCAGGTTCATCACTGAGCCACCCCAAATTGTCTATCGACCCGTTCAGATCAAACCAGTCAATCTATACATTCCCTGGATCTTGTTCATCGTAAAACTGCAGATTGTCCAAGTCTTCTTCCAACTCTGCTAGATCATCCAGACCTTGGCTCGAGCCATCCTCTCGAACTACACTAACCTCCATTCCTGTTGGTAACTCTACATCTGGTCTGGCCTGATTGGTTGGCACAATGTAGTGGCACGGGTTATATCCCTCCTCAGATAAATCCACGGAGCCCTCAGGCACTGGCCTGGTATTCTCATTCTCCACCAAGGCTAGCCTACCTTTATCTACCACGGTCACCACCATAGGTTTGGGATGGGATGTGGACGCGCTCATCATGCACAAATCCATGCTCTCCAGGATGAACAACGCCGGCTTGTGTAGATGGGAAGGGGTGATATATATACTGGGTCGTAAGGGACAGCCAGTGTTTGTATAAGATTCACATGCCGGGGTGGAGGGACCTGGTGTAGACACCCCATTTTTTACCGACCTCAAGACTCGGACGTCAACGTTTGTGTACTCGATGATTGTGCTTGTTTGTGCTCATTTTGAGCGCTTGAAGTCTTCGGCTGAACGCCTTGTCTTTGAGCCTCTAAACCTATTTGTTTTGTGTTTGTTTTTGGGCCAAACCTTGTTGCCTCTTACCTGGAAGGGGAAGAGATCTTGTCGGCCAGTTTTTGGCCTTGTCACCCACCTTTTGTTCTTGTCGGCTACTTTTGTGGCCGGTCGGCTACTTAGAGTGGCCGACGGCCATTTGTCTCCTTTTTTAGATATTTGTTTGCTAGCTATGCCAGCTGTTGTTCACTAAAGTGCATCACCATACACGTGTATGGAGGAATGAATACAAGCTTGAATCTTGATTTTCTATATATAGGGGGTGCTCTCCCCCATTTGGAGAGGTTAGACATTTTGGATCAAAATTTTCTTTCTCTCTCTAGAATTATCTCTCTCTCTTCTTGTTTAGTGCTTGGTAGTTAGTTTTCTCTACACCTCTGCACACTAACCCTTAACCAAACTTGACCACCTTGGAGCTGAGGTCCCTTGGAGCCTAGTTTGAGCTTTTAGAAGGAGGTTTGAGCCTAAAATTGCAGCTGTTTAGTGCTGTGCTTCAAGAGGTATAAGACTCACCTTGTAAGCTTTCTTTTGACTACTTGTTTTACCATCTTTTTGTATTGTTCTTGGCCTAATTTTCAACTACAAAAAACTCCGTTTTTATGGTTTAAAAATGGTGGTTTGAGGTAATTTTGTGTTAGGGGGTTGTCTCTCCCTTTGGTTCCTTAACTTGTATAGCTTTTTGTGCCATCTTTCAAGGCTTTCAAATCAACCTTTTTGGGCCTTTGAACCATTGAAATTCAGAGTTATTTCAATGCTGGAAAACATGTTTTGAAATCCAAAATTGGAGGGGTTAGCTTCCCCTCCTTGTGTCTTACTTGCATGCCTAGTTAGCATCACATGGTAGCATGTTTTTGTGGCTTAACTTAGCTTACTTCCAGCATATGTTTGCCTCTAATTTGGAATGTTTTAGCTCTTTTTTGGGCTGGTTTGGTCATATGAGTCTTGTTTTGCATAGTTGTAGTGCAAATGGCCTCACTAGTTCAGTGTTTTAGGCCTTTAAACATGATTTGCTTAAGTTGGTTGCATGTTGTGGTGTCTTTTTACATGTAATTTCAGCATATATAGCTCTATTACATGCTCATTTGTTTCACTCTTTCATTGCTTTTGAGAGTTGCTCTTGAGTCTTGTTTGCAAACCTAAATAGCTTAACATGTGAGCATGTTTTTCTAGCATTTGGTACCTTCATTTTAGCATGCTTTTGATACAATTTTGACTGGTCATAGCTTTGTTTTGAGCCAGTTTGGTCCTTTGAGGCTTGTATTGTGTTGGTTGTAGTGCAATCTCCTTCACTAGCATAATGTTTTAGGCTTTTAAGCATGAACTGCATGAGTTGCTTGCATGTTTTAGTGTCATTTTACACCCCATTTCAGCACTGAAATCCCTGCAATCTTCCTCTATTCTTCACTCTTTCATTTATTTTGAAAGTGGCTTCGAACCCCTTGTTGGCTTAAGTGTGAAATGGAGACATTCATGCTTAATGGTTTAATTCCTTCGGGAGTTCATTACCAACGGCATGAGGTCTTTTTCATGCTCAAGGCACTTGTGGTTTAAGCCCTCTTTCCATTAGAGGGCACTCACCTTTTAGACTAATCAATTAAAGAATGGATTGGTAATCTAAAATGTGTAAACAAAATGAACAAAGTAAAAGAGGCAAGATTAAGCATCTTTGTGTTGCATTGCATGTGTTCGAATCGGATGTTAATTTGAACACGAGAAAAATAGGACATTTCACACTCAAAGTGATGAAACGTGCCACTTTTCTTGGTCGCCATTACCCTTGATCATGCATGATAGGGTCATGGTTTTGTTGAGTCATGTTTTACTTTCATTAACTTGTGCAAGCTTGGATCCTTAGCCATTATGCATTGAAAATGCTTGGTTGATGGTTTGAGGGCTGAGAATTACACTCCTTTGAACTTGTTTAATAATAAGGAGTATAGCGATCCGTGATTGCGTGTTGTGGGTTATGCCTTGTGTTTCTACCTTTTGTTTCCTTATGTTTGAGTTGGGTTGTGTTGAGCGAATTTGGAACAGGTGGGTTGTGATCGGAAGCAAATGGTTGCTGTCCAAATTTTGGTTCCTTTGCTCGAGCGAGCTTTGTGTTTTAGTTCCTTCGCTCAAGCCAGGGTTCCTTCGCTCGAGCAATCTTTGAGTGGTGTGTCTCTTGGCTCGAGCGAGCACTCTTGCGCTCGAGCATGCGTCCGCGTCCAGTTTGGACCTGAAGGTTGTGTTTCTTCGCTCTAGAGAGATTTCCTTCGCTCAAGCAAGTGAGGTCTATGTTTTGTATTTCTTCGCTCGAGCGAGCACTCTTGCGCTCGAGCATGCTTCTGGGTTGCAGACCTGAAGCTTCGCATTGTTCACTCGAGCAACGCTTCTTGCGCTCGAGTGAGGCTCTTTTGTGTCTACTCGCTCGAGCGACCACTTCTTTGCTCGAGCGAGTCTTGAATATATCATGTTACAGCAGCGAGTTCGTACAACACTTTTTCATCTCCTTTACTTCTCAAACCCTAGATTTGGCACTCTCTCTCTCTAAACAGCCACTTCTCTCTACAAATACTCTTAATCTATAGCTCTTCTATCCTTGTTCCTTTGTAAAAAGGGTAGAGCTTGGCGTGGGCTTTGTTTTGATCCGAAAATTTGTGGATTTGGAGCATCTTGAGTATCACCCTTCTTCTTCCTTGAGCTTCTACTTTGAGGTAGGGATATTCTTGAGTTATATATACTAGTTTTGCCCTTTTTTTATGATGATTTAAGAGTTCCTTCTAGTTTTTGATGATATTAACCTTGTGATTTCAAAATGTAAGGGTTTTCCTCAATAGAGGGTTTCTCTTTAAACTTTAAATTTTTGGTCAATCCTTGAGGGTCCATCTCGTTGACCTAAGAAAAGAAATGTTTTGGATGAGAGTTTTTACCAAGAAATGGGAAGTGATTGTTTTGAGGAAAAACCCTAGAAATGGGGGATTTCAGTAATATGGCTAATGTCTTTGAAATTTCTTTTTTTCTTGTTTTAAAAGGATGAAGAGAGTGAGTTGCATCAATGTTTGGCAAAAGGGAAAATTACTTGTTATATGAAAATTGTGACTATGTATTGATGGAACATGCTAATCTTGTGGATGAACATTGAAAGGAGTATATGAGAATGTGAATGTTGACATTGTAGTAAAGATAGTCAAAAGTGGAGAAATGTCATAAGATAAGGAAAGGATCATTTGCATTGCATGTTATTTCATTTACTATAATGCATTGTGAATCTAAATCATTGAGATTTCTATCATGAGGAAAAGAAATAGTTATTGTATTGAGAACTATGAAAATGTGTAAGGGGTAAATGCGTTGGTATGTCCGGATAGGAGGTGTAGATGAATTTGTTAAGTTGGCTTGAGTGTCCTTGGTGAAAGACCAGAAAACCGCGCGGATAGGTGTCGAGCCTTCCGATTAATACCGGTAAAAATGACAGTTTGGTAGTACTCGTAGAGTCTACTTGCAGACATCAGCCTAGCGATTACTAGTGTCGTATTTACCGCCCCTATTGATTAATGATTGGAAATTTTGGAAAAAATGTTGAGATTGCAAATGATTGTTGGAAAGATAGAGACTTTAAATTGTGCATCGAAATGGACTTTCTTATAAGGATGCATGGCATGGCATTGGCAATTGCATTTGTTTTAAAGAGTATGCATAACTGTATATACTTTGTAAGAATTCTCTATAGGGCTTTGTGCTCACTCCTATGGAATTTGGTGCAGGTAAAGATGTGGTGATCCCGCCGAACGAAAGGTGTGGATATTTTGAGAAGAGTACATAGCTCTTTTATTTTGTGATATTCTTTTGAGCCAAAGGCTAATGTGTATGGGTTGTAGAAACCATTTTGTGTAACCAGGCTTATGCCTTGGAAGATCTAAGCCCTTAAGGCACTTTATTTATTTTTGAGACTAGATGCTTCACATGCTATGGATTCATGTGATTTCTTTTATCATTTGAATGTGTAATCGCATGTGAACTTTTGTATAAACTCTCTCATGGGCAATGTAAAGATGGAAGGTTTATTGTGATGTTTTGGTAAATATTATTTGTTATGGGTAGTTTATGTTGGAATATTTTCGCGGTGTTACAAGGAGAGTAAAAATGCACACAAACCTTGAGAATACACTACTTTGCCTCTGTTTGCTCTCTGTTGCAGCAAAAAAAGGAAGTCCAGGGCAGGGGTGGCTGACCGGCCAAAAGTAGTGGCCGACGGCCACTAGAAGTAGCCAACCTGACAGTTATAGTAGCCGACGGCCACTTTTTATAGCCGACCGGTCACTAATGAAATTTTGCACCAGTCTGCCCCTGAGTTAGAGCAGAGGCATTTATGGGAGTTGGCACAATTTTCAGTGATCAAACGAGTGCAAACAGAGGCATCCAATGGCAAGGCAATGACATTTTCAAGTGGAGCAACCGAGCATGTATGCGTCGCTCGCCCTCAAGGCCATTAAATCGCTTTAGTTAGCTTAGAATAGCTAGTTAACTCGAATGTTGTACTTAATTAATTAGTCTAACTAATTCTTCAATTTCAGTTTGTAATATTTAGTTAGCTTAGATTAGTTAGTTAATTTATTTCAATTGTTGTAATAATTAGCTAGAATAGTTAATTGGTTTTGGTTTGTAATAGTTAGCTTAATTAGCATAGCTAGTTAGCGCTTATTCATTTGGACCCTCCTTCATAAGGGAGTAATGTTGTAATAAGTGTATGTATATGTGTGCATGTCTTCCAACCCCATGTCTTTCTCCCTATTATTTATCTACTTTCGATGGTTAGATTAGGGACATTTTCGATTAGTATACCTTATGCTTGCATGTTTGCATCCATTCATTTGTCTTGTATGCACCGAGGCTCAGCGCATCATTCAAACTGCATTGCAATTTCAATATCTTCTTTGAATACATGTTTCAAAGCATGCTATCAAAGTGTTGCAATCATATGCCATATTAGTAGTTGAGCCTATTAATTGCATTATTGCATGTGTTGCATTAGATATCTTGTATAGTTAGGATCATGCATCTTTCTAACTAGCTTTTGTTTTGGCTTGGAGTACTCGGTAAGTTTTTTCACTTTTGCATGCTTGCATGAGTGTGATTGCCATTTTTCCATGTTTTGCACGCTTGCATGAGGCTATGTGCTTAAATGCTAAACTGCATGAATGCCTGTGGATGAAGGCTTTGTTGTTTGAATTGGAATAATTCAATGATTGTACGTTTTAAGCTCACTTTCCGAAGTGGCAAATCATGTTTTAAGCCCATATTGTTTGATGGAAAATCCGCATTTCTAAGCCCATTTGAGGGTGGCAAATTCAAACCATTTTCGAAAACAAACATGAGTTGAGTTGTTCCAATTCTTACAATTTTAGTCTATACTTGCTTGTGTGCGTCACATAGTAAAGTTAGCTAATAACCGAAATAAGAACACATGAGGTTTAGAAAACAACATATCATGATTAGTAGAGGCCGATCTTTTGATCGGGCGAGCGAGGGTGCTCATTTCATGACCTTCCCCACTCGTACCCAAGTTCTCAAGTCGAGACAACTTTGGTGATGACGGACACGTGGCCTTTGGCACGAGTCAAGGTTTCCTAAATTTTCCAAAAAAACAAAATATTTAGGTGGCGACTCTGTAATCAGGCAAACTAGTCCAATTTTGGCATTATTTGATTTAAAATCAATTTTCCAAAATGATTTGCCGAATTGGACTCTTTGGTGTTTATCAGTTTCACATTGCACTCGTGAGACTGGATTCAACACCACAGGTAGAGTCCGAACTGTGAGGCCTTCTTTTTAAACCCTTTTCCAAAAGGGGGGTACCGAAAAAGGCGAGCCCACAATTTCTGGTGACTCCGCTGGGGACGCTAGAGAACTTGACTCGAACTCATGATATGTTTTTTATCTATATTTATGTGTTTCTTTGCATTGCATTTGCATCGGTGTGCCTAAGTCACAACGTTTGCCATCTACTATTCCTGAGCGGTTTACTGGAGGCTTGCTTGGAAAAGCTTACCAAAAGACTGACCAGTTGCGAGCTCTACCATGATGGGAACATAAGCCTTGGATTTGGACTACCGCTGTACCGTTTGATCCTCCTTTCACTTCTCGGTGTTAGTTGCGAGAGATATATTAGGTAGTCTTGCTGAGGTACCCCTTTTTGACCAATCGGCCTAGTTGCATATCAGAAGCCATAGAGATTGTTCCAAACTAGGACAGGTTGCTCACCCGAATACAGGATTATATGAAACCGCATGTCTGCGTAGTGAACCCCTAGCTCCTGACGAGATTAGGACATGGCAACACTACCCTATCATAGGGGTGTTTTGGCTCTCGCTTGCTTGGAATGTGCTTTTAGAGTATAACTCTGCAGGAATGTATGTATCAGTTGCAAGTATGGGTATCAGTTTGAGGGTATCAGTTTTGAGGCAGAAATTTGGGGCAGAAATCAATGTTTGAGTATAGTCATCCAGCTTAAGATTTCAATTATGTGTTGTCTTTGTCTGAGCCAAGGTGCTGTGCATTTTCTGATTTTTGTTTCTTTTGCTTTATTTTTCTTTTTGCAAGCAGGCAGTGTTTCACAATTGCGTCAGGCGAGGCAGTTACCCCCCAAGCACTCTGGACTCGAGTAAGGCGACTTTACCGATCTGGGGATCTTGTAAGAGGAAAACAAGTGTTTACTTCGCTACCCCGATTACAAGACGAAGGAGAGTCAGGCATAACTAACCGGTTCGACAGTTACCTTCCTTCAATGAAGTCCAGTTTTCTGCTTCCACTTCGGAAAGAGAGTACACACCAGTTTTGATAGACCAGCACCCCTTCGTCAACATGGAGGATATGATGCGCCAACTTCAACAAACTATCGAGAATATGTAGTTAGATGCCGCTCGCCAAGCGGAAGTCACCGCTTGCCAAGCGAAAATTACTACCCAACAGGCTGAGTTGATTGCTAGGCTACAGCAACAACAGCCGTAACAAGCAACAGCTTTTGCATCCCATCCACCTCCTACAAACATTCCAGTACCCAGAGCTCCTGCTCCCACAGCTAATGTCCAGGAAAATGCAGACATCCCGGTGGATCCGATTCTACCCCAGACTTCCAAAGCATTGGTTTACCCAATGGAGGCATCGTTTGAGTTTGTGGTCGACCTTACCGCACTGAAAGTGAGCAAGCTTGAGAAGCTTTTCAAACGAGCTTAAGGTGTCAACTCAATCCCAGATATAGAGGATGGCTATACCGATGCAACAGTGACCTTGCCAAATAGGTTTAAAATGCCGCATATAGACCTCTTTGACGGTTCGGGTGATCCCATGGTCAACTTGCCGCTATTTTCAGACATTTTGCGGCCAATGAGCCTAACTAGACTGCAGAAGTTATCCCTCTTCGGCCGAACCTTGTCAGGTATCGCGGCCATTTGGTATGCTAAACTTGAAGATTCTATAAAAAGGAACTGGGAAGAGATGGTTGAGGCCTTTATTTCTCAATACTCTTATAACACTCAAATCGAGGTCACAACTCGTGATCTTAAACCAACTCATCAAGAGCCGAAGGAGGGTTTCTCCAATTTTGTCACTCGGTGGAGGGCCAACGCCTCCATAATGACCACTCGGCCAGCTGAAAAGGACCAGATTAGAATGGTCGTCCGTAATATGCAACCGAGGCTGCTACAGAAGATGATAGTCTTACCTCTACCTACATTTGCTGACCTCCATGAAATAGGGGCGCAGATAGAGGATGCAATGAAATAGGGTCTGATAGATTATGAGAAAGCAGCCCCAAGAGGGCTTTTACACGAAGTTCCAATGCGGCTACGAGTAGTAATGTAGCTGCAAGAACCTCTGATGTTGGTATGGTCACCACCACACCAAAAACAGCCACCCCCTTGTCGGTACATCCAAAACCACCTCACAAACCGTAAAACACCAACCCCATGGCCAGAGGGTTTTCACCCCACTCTACATGTCTCTATCTGCGGCTTTGAGGGTCCTAATAAAAAAAGGGCATCTAAAGCTTCTAGAGCCGCACCTATTACCTAATCCCCTCCCTCCTACACACAACCCAGCCAAATACTACGCCTTCCACACACAGCATGGTCATGATACCGACCTATGCTTCAGATTACGTCATGAGATTCAAGATCTCATTGACAACAAAGTGATAATGCCTCCTCAAAAGCCTAACGTCACCACAAATCCTCTTCCACTACATAACCAAACCCCTCCACCCCGACAAATAAACCTTATCCAAACACTGGCCATCCCATACAACCCCAGTATATACATCACCCCCTCCCACCTACCTAAGCCATCATTGTTCATCCCGGAAAGCACAGACTTGTGCATGATAAGCACGTCCATATCCCAACCTTAACCTGTGGTGGTGGCTGTGGTAGAAGAAGGCATGATTGAGAGCTCCATGAGCTTAACTAAAGAGGAATACAACCCGTGCCGCTACATTGTGCCAACCAGTCAGGCCAGACTAGAGGTAGAGTTACCGACGGGAATGGAGGTTAATGTAGTCCGAGAGGACGGACCAAGCCAGGGACTGGATGACTTAGCTAAGCTCAAGGAGGACATCAGTAATCTACAGTTCTTCGATGAACAAGATCTGGGGAGTGTACAGATTGACTGGTTTGATATGAACGGATCAACGGATAATACGGGGTGGCTCAATGATGAACCAGATTTGATGAGGGGTCTCAACCAAAGCAGGAACAGCTAGAAACAAGAATTGCTGCAACGGCTGGAACAGTCGACGACAAGGGAAAGTTCCTGGAGAGCACCGATACTAAGAATTTTGCTTCAGAATTGAGTAATGTTAGATACAGAACAGGAGGCCGCACTGAAGCAGTTTGAGCATGAAAGAATTGAGAATGATCAAAAGGCTAGAAAAGCCAAAGGCCCTGCGGGGATTGAATGTGACGCGGATGTGGAAATATTTACAATGGAACCGAACAGTTATTTGTTGGTTGCCGGAGGAATGTGGTGGGAAGATGATGATTTGCATCTTGCCCACACGGATGAAGATTGGGGACAAAATATGCCAGATGATACGTGGTATTCCGAAGAAGTGGATCACATGACTAGGAGCGGGCGGTAGTTAGTAGGACTGGTCTTCCTGAGAGGGGCTTCGCCGACTTTGACCTTTACAGATAAGGAATTGCCGCCTAAGGGCTCTAAGCATAACAAACCACTACATATCTCTGTTGAATGTAAAGAGAAGTGGATACCAGTCGTTTTGGTTGATACCGAGTCTACAATTAATGTGTGTCCGTCACAGATGACCTATGCTATTGGCTTGAAGCCAGCAGACTTTGTACCAACGGCCCAGGTGATTTCGGCTTATGACAATACAAGTCGAGAAGTGATGGGGACAGTTCGGATCAGAACGCAGGTTGGTCCGGCACAACAGGATATTGAGTTCCATGTCCTGCATGTTCCTGCCACTTTTAACTTACTTCTTCAATGGCCATGGCTGCACCAAGTGAAAGTTGTCTCTTCCACTCTGCATCAGATATTGAAGTACCCCCATGGGAAAGGGGTAGCTATTATTTTTGGAAATTCTTCTATACATCCTCCGCCAGAAGTCACTACACCGGTGCTGGAAATTGTACACAACGATAAGGATGTCTTCTTGTCTGGTTTCACCTTGGCTGAGGCTCGGGTGGTGCAAGATATCCTAGCTATTGATGAGGGGTTGTACGTTAGTGCTCAATCAGTCTACCTCATGAATAAGCTACAGCATGTACTCGGAATGGGATTGGGAAGGAGCAGTCGGAAGGGCATTGCTGCATTGGCCGAAGTGCCACATAACCCTCATACCTTTGGTCTAGGTTACACGCCTACCAAAGAAGACTGGGGTAAGAAAGGAAAGGAAATGGAAGGAAGGGCCACGGCAAAGCAAAGTGGGAAGCACTATGGTGCAGGCTTATGGGCACTAGGACCTATCAAGGAACCCTAAAGCCGCTGTTTGTCTCCGGGAGGGGGAAGATTTTCCATTTTACGGCTTTCCTGAGCCATGGTTGAACTCTGAAAGGAGGCGTTTGCCTGGCTTTGAGATCTTCTTCAACCTACAGCTGTAAGGAGATAAAGTTGCAGAAGAACAGACTGTCTTACTAGCTGAGGCTGAACAGAGTACAGAGGATGAGTCCAGTGGTAGTGAGCTTAAGATAAGAGCAATGCTGGCTTGTCTCCTTTCGGATCCTCAGATCAAACCGGAGAGCTTGGGGGATGACTTCACCGTTTCCATGATCGGAGATCAATCGGCTGTGGACCCTTCTGGTGATATTCTGGATGCATCTATCGCACCCTTTCTCGTTTGGCAGTTCGAGGAGGGCTTTTTGTCCAGCAGTTCTGAATCAGGTAGTGAACCATAATCTGATACCACAGAATCTGTGGAGTCGAAATTAGATTCCAGTTCTTCTAAGTCGGAGTCTGGTATTCTTGGGGTTGATAACCCGAATGCTGTTGTTTTGTCCAGGTCGTCTTTTTCCTTTTCTTTTGAGTCGGTTGTAACCGAGGAATTGGATAAGCTAGAAGCTTTGAGTGAGAATGGTACCACTACATGTTTTGAGTACTTTTCTGTGCCACTTGTATATTATTGATCATGACTTTCAAAATTTTGATAAAAACGAAGAGGAAGGAATTCCTCTGGTTTTGAAACATTTGATTGATCAAGAGGAGGAGAGGTTTGTAAAACCCCTTGTTGATGAATCATTTCATTTAATGTGGGTACTGAGAAGGATCAACGTTTGGTCAAGATCGGGTCCACGTTGTCTTCGGAGGAACGCAAGCGCTTAGTCTCTTTATTAAAAGATTTCAAAGATGTTTTCGTGTGGTCCTATGAAGACATGCCTGGAATCGATCCTGAGATTGTACAGCATCGGATCCCTCTTGACCCTGAGGCCCGACCTGTCAAGCAAAAGCTTCGGAGAATACGCCCAGATTGGGCTTTGAAAATCAAGGAAGAGGTCACCAAGTAGATAGATGTAGGGTTCTTGCTAGTATTTGAGCATCCTACTTAGTTGCCAATATGTTTCGGTGCCGAAGAAAGATGGCAGAATTCGGGTGTGTGTAGATTTCAGAGATTTGAACAAAGCTAGTCCGAAGGATGACTTTCCTCTACCTCACATTGACGAATTTGTGGACTTCACTGCAGGCCATATGTTGCTCTCCTTTATGGATGGGCTTTCTGGTATAACCAGATTTTGATGGCACCCCGGGGATAGGGAGAAGAACTCCTTCACCACGCCGTGGGGACCTATTGCTACAGGGTGATGCCGTTCGGTCTGAAAATGCTGCGGGCTACTTATCAACGAGCTGCAACCACGATCTTGCATGATATGATCCAAAGAGGTTGAGGTATATGTGGATGACATGATTGTCAAGTCCAAGGAAAGAGAAGGCCACTACACCGCCTTGAAGAAAATTTTCCAACAGATCAGAGAATATCGGTTCAGGATGAACCCACAGAAATGCACTTTTGGTGTCACAACATGGAAGATGTTGGGGTTCTTGATCACACAGAGGGGCATTGTGGTCGATCCTTCCAAAATCAAGGCCATCCTAGAAATGCCACCACCAAGGACTAAAAATGAGGTGTGAGGCTTTCTAGGTAAAGTGCAATTCATAAGACGGTTTATTGCAATATTAACCTTGACTTGTGAACCACCATTTGGTCTCCTAAAGAAAGGAAAGAAATTCCATTGGGATGACCGATGCCAGGTTACTTTTGAGCAGATCAAGCAGTATCTACAGAACCCACCCGTATTGTCACCGCCGGAGCCGGGGAAGCCGTTGATTTTGTATCTGTCAGTAACCAACATGACTATGGGCTGAATGCTTGCGCAGGAATCTGAGGACAAAGTGGAGAAAGCCATCTATTACCTGAGCAAGAAGATGCTAGAATATGAGACCCGTTACACCCCGTTGGAAAAGGCTTGCTTGGCCTTGGTATGGGCTACCAGGAAGTTGAGACACTATCTGTTCGCTCACTCCATAATTCTAGTTTCGAGATTAGATCCTATCAAATATCTCTTTGAGAAACCAGCGCTTACGGGTAGGCTAGCCAGTTGGTTGCTTCTTCTCTCCAAATTTGATTTGAAGTATATGACTCGCAAGTTGTGAAGGGGCAGAGCGGTAACAGAGTTCCTAGCCGATCACCCAGTGGAGGGAGACGCAGCAGTAGAGTATTTGTTCCTAGATGAGGCCATTCTACAGGTCGAGAAAGAGATTTGGCCTATGTAGTTTGACGGAGCGTCTAACCAGTACGGTTATGCGATAGGGGTGTTACTAATAGCCCGATAATTCCCACATACCTTTAGCTTTCAAAC
>JAPPVO010000029.1:7394106-7482984 GCA_030407325.1 Camellia japonica
TGCCATTTTAATACTTTTTGAATGCGTGTTTAATCGCTTGTTGTTCAAATCGATCCATATGCCATATTAGTACCCGAGCCTATTAATTGCATATTGCATGTGTTGCATTAGGCATCTTGTATAGTTAGGATCATGCATCTTTTTAACTAGTTTATGTTTTGGCTTGGAGTACTCAGTGAGTCTTTAAGCTTTAGCATACTTGCATGAGTGTGATTGCCATGATGCCATGTTTCGCATGCTTGCCCTGAGGCTATTTGCTTAAATACTAAACTGCATGAATGCCTGTGGATGAAGGCTTATTGTTTGAATTGGAACAATTCAACAAATGTGCATTTTAAGCCCACTTTGTTGTAGCAAAATCATTTTTTAAGCCCGCTATGTTTGGTGGCAAATCCGCATCTTTAAGCCCACTTAAGGTGGCAAATTCAAACCATTTTTCGCAAACAAACATGAGTTAAATTGTTCCAAGTCTTGCGACTAGTCTATACTTGCTTGTGCGCGTCACATAGTAAAGTTAGTTTAATAACTAGAACAAGAACACATAATGTTTATAAAAATGCATATCATGATTAGTAGAGGCCGATCTTTGATCGGGCGAGCGGGGGTGCTCAATTCATGACCTTCCCCTCTCATACCTAAGTTCCCAAGCCGAGGCAACTTTGGTGATGACGGACACGTGGCCTTTGGCACGAGTCAGGGTTTGCTAAATTTTCTCAAAAACAAAATATTTAGATGGCGGCTCTGTATCTGGCGAAGCAGTCCAATTTTGGCATTATTTGATTTAAAATTGATTTTCCAAAAAAGGTTTGCTTGATTTGGACTCTTTGGTGTTTATCATTTTCACATTGCACTTGTGAGACTAGATTCAGAACCGTGGGAATCTGAACTGTGAGACCTTCTTTTCAAACCTGAAAAAAGGAGAGTCTACAGGAACCTCTAGTACTGGGAACATATAACATACTTGAGCCACGGTATTGTTACCCCCGGGGCAAGGGCCATGAGACCACGGTATTATTACCCCCCCTCCCCCGGGCAATATCCTTAAGCTCATAAACCATGGTATTGTTATCTCCAGGCAAGGGCCATGTGCTAAGGTTGCCATGAATACTTGTCAGAAATTAGATAATCATTCATTGTACAGAATATAGTATTTCGTAAAATAGATCTTATTGCATCATACAGAAAATAAATAAAGTTGAACATCGCTTTACTAAGTTATTACTCATAGATGGCTCCAAAAGCAAAACATATATAGCAGACAGATCAGGCGAGTTATGGCACGTGACCTACACAAACACAGAATGAATACACATTGAATCACACACCTGAAATTCTTTCACTTAATTCTTATCTTATCTTGGTGTGTTTCTAATATGTCTTAATTAGGATTTAGGAATGCCTAGGATGCAATGAGGATGCCAAAATGCACTTTGTAACACATAACAAACTTTTCTGAAAGAAGGGCCTTCACTCGAGCACAACTTCCTTTGCTCGAGCTATCTGTAAACTCTGGAAAAGTACTAGTTGCTTAATTTTCCCTCTCGATGGCTGCTCGACAGTCGCTTGAGCGTGTGACTAAGGTCCTCGCTTGAGCGTAACTCTTGTCGCTCGAGCGATCTGCAAAAATTATAAACTTCTAGGAGCATGCACTTTACGCTCGAGCCAACTTTTGATCGCTCGAGCAGAAGGGAAAAACTAAGAGTGGTTGCCCGGGAGCAGAATCTGTTGCTCGAGCACAGAGGCAGAATTTTGGAATTTCCAAATTTGTTCCCAAGCTCAAAAATCGAATTCAACGCTGCAATTTATGCTCTTTTGGGCCAAAAATTCAAGAAAACTTGTGCAAACTTGCAAAACATCATGAATTCAAAACCATTTCGCAAAATCAAGGTCCAAGAGTAAGTCAATTATTCAGCCCAAGTTTGAAACTTACATGTATATGACATGTATGCAATGCTATGAACTCAAACTTGTCCAAAACATGATCAATTTAGATAAAATGGTGAGAAACTTGATAAATTCTCAAAACAAAGCCAAGATAGACACATGCATATAAGATTTGTTTGAAATTCAAACTTAAAATGTGATAAAAATGCATGCATGCATAAATCTTGTTTAAATTCATCAATTCTATCTCAATTCTCATGTTAATTTATCTCTTTCACTTGATTTCACATACGTATCAACTCAATTACATAACTAGGGGGTTGAAGCCTTACCTTTAAGTCTTAATTTGCAAGAATTTCAAGTTGTTCCTCCCAATTTCAAATCTCTAGCTTAAGTTCAAGCCAATTCCTTTGTTTGATCTCAATTTCCTTAGCCTCACTTCTCTCTCTCTCTCTCACGTTTCAAGCTCAAAGATGAAGAAATGAGGGTGTCAAAGTGTATCAAAGGTGTTAGAAGTGGCCTTATATAGGCTCATTAGGGAGCTTAATTAGTGACTAATTAATTGACATTATTTTATTCTAATTACTTCGTTCCGAATCGAATTTAAATGAAACCTACTGTAGACACCCCATTTTTGACGGCCCTTAAGAGTTGGACGTCCTCGCATGCACACCCAATGATGACTGTGTTTGCTCGCCAAGTGCTCGAAGTCCTCAGCAGAATGCCACAACTTTGAGCCTTTCAAACCCTGCAACCTTGTTACCTAATTTTTGGACCAAGCCTTGGTCTTTCATGCCTGCAGCCTTTGGTGGCCTGCTAGCCACTGTTAGAGGCTGCTGGCCATCACTTTTGGGCAGTCGGCCACTGATGTGGCTTGCCGGTCACCAGTGATGGCCGGCCGGCCACCAGTTGCTTTTGTAGATATTTTATGCCAGCTGTGCCAGTTGTTTGCACAGATGTATCCATCTTCACCCATGTATAGGGATGGATCTCCTTGTAGTGATTTCATGTTTTCTATATATAGGAGCCCCTCTCTTCTTGTTTTAAGGTTGGAAATTTTGGAGATCAAAAAAATTTCCTCTCTCTTTACAATTCTCTCTCTCTACAAATTTTCTACACTTTTGCCTACACCTCCTTATTCAAAGTTGATCATCTTAGAGCTGAGATTCTTTGAGGCCTTCTTGGAGCTCTAGAAGTTGGTTTTGGCTTGAATTATTGCCTAAAGTTGATCTTTGCTTCAAGAGGTATAACACTTGCCTTTTTACCTTACTTTACCTACTTGTTTTCTATCTTTTTCCCACTGATTTTTGGGCTGTAAAACTCTGTTTTTGTGGGCTGAAATTGACGATTTAAGGCCATTTAAGGTTAGGGGGTGGTTCACCTTTTGTTTCTTCCTTGTTTGTAAGGCTTTCCACCTTTGTTTCCTACTTTCAAACCATCTTTTCTTAGGCTTTTAAACACTGAATTTTAGAGTAATTTCAGTGGTGAAAATCATGTTTTGAAGTTCAAATTTGGAGGGGTTAACCTTCTCTCCTTGTGTCTTGTTTGGTAGCCTAGTTAGCTCTATGTGTTAGCTTATTTTTCTAACCATTTGTAGCTTAATTCCAGCATGTTTTTATCTCTATTTTGAATTGTTTTAACTCTATTTTTGGCTGGTTGTTGCATTTGAGTCTTGTTTTGCATGGTTGTAGTGTAAGTGTCCTCACAAGCTTGGTGTTTTAGTCCTTTAGACACCACTTGTTTGAGTTGATTGCATGTTTTAGTGCTTTTCTCACTTAATTTCAGCACTATCAATCTCTATAACCTCCCTCATTTCTTGACTTTTTCATTTTCTTTGAGGGTTGTGTCAACCTTGGGATTGTGTAAGCTTGAGATTGAGGTCCATGCTTAATGGTTTAATCCTCTTTTGGGGGTTCATTATCAACGGCATGACACCTCTCTCTTGCCTTAAACTTCCCCTTGTTTGATACTTCTTTCTCTTTAGAGGACTTCTCACCAATGGACTTAATTGGTTAAAGTATGGTTGGTCAGTTAAAATGGGTAAATAAAAGTGGAAACTAAAATTTTGCAAGATAAGAATTTGGTTGTATTTTGGTGTGTTCAAATCAAATGTTAATTTGAACACATGAAAAATTGGGACATTTCATACTCAAAGTGATGAAATGTGCCAATTTTCTAAGTTTCTATTGCCCTTGATCACGCATGATATGGTGATGGTTTTTTGGTCTTGTTTGTGCATTTATTGAACTTTTACATCTTAGTTCTTTGGCCATCATGCACTGAAATTTCTTGATTGATGGTTTAAGAGCTAAATGTATCACTCATTTGAGATGTTTTGATGATAATGAGGGATGCACAGTATAGACAACCTGTGAAAATACCCTGTATATGCTTTGTTTCTCCTCTGTTGTAGCAAGATGAACCTGTGCATCAGTGGTCAGCAGGCCACTTTCCATGGCCGACAGACCACTTTCTATGGCCGGCAACCTTCAACCATGGCTGGCTGGTGGCAGGCAACCCTTACCAGTGGCCGGCCAGCCACTGATACAAAACTCAATAGAGTGGTGGTAAGGCAAAGCAGAATGAGCAGTAGTGTTGGTGTTCAACTATGCAAACAGAGGCATTCGGAAGCAAAATGGTGGTCTTTTCGGGTGAAAATCGAGTGCACAATCATCGAGTGCACAAATGATGCACATCCCTCGTTTCCTGAGGCCTAGCAGTGTAGACACCCCATTTTTGATCGTCTTAAGATTTGGACGTCATCATTTGTGCACTCGATGATTGTGCTTGTTTGTGTTCGTTTTGAGCGCCCGAAGTCCTTGGCGGAACGCCTTGTCTTTGAGCCTCTAAACCTATCTGTTTTGTGCATGTTTTTGGGCCAAGAGCTTGTTGTCTCTTTCCTGGAGGGAAGGGTGGCCTGTCGGCCAGTCCTATACTTTGACGGCCACAAGTTGTGCCTGTCGGCCACTAGTTGTGTCCGACGGCCACTAGTGGTAGCCGATCAACCACCATTGGTGGCCAACGGCCATTTGTCTCTTTTTTTAGATATTTGTTTGCCAGCTGTGCCAGCTGTTGCTCATTGAACTGTATCTCCATACACGTGTATGGTAGGATGAATTCAAGCTTAAACCTTGGTTTTTTATATAATGGGAGTGCCCTCCCCCATTTGGAGGGGTTAGAAATTTTGGAACAAAATTCTCTCTCTCTCTCTCTCTCTCTCTCTCTCTTCTTATTTTGTGCCTTAAAGCTTAGTTTTTCTACACTTTTGCACATCAATCCTTAACCAAACACTCTCACCTTTGAGCTGAGGTTCTTTGGAATTTAGTTTCAGCTTTTGAAGGAGGTTTGAGTTGGAACTTGGGGCTGTTTGGTGCATGAGCTTCAAGAGGTAGTTCACTTGCTTAATGTACTTGCTTTGATTACTCATTTTGCCATCCTTTTGTATTGTTTTTGAGCTTGGTTTTCAACTACAAAAAACTCTGGTTTTTGAGGCTGAACATGATGGTTTGAGGCTATTTTGTGTTAAAGGGTGATCCACTCTTCTTGTTGCTTAATTGTGTAGACTTTTGCACCATATTTTAGCATATTCAAATCAAACTTTTTAGGCCTTTTAAACACTGAAATTCAGAGTTATTTCAGTAACAAAAACCTTCTTTTGAAGTCCAAAATTAGAGGGGTTAGCCTCCCCTCTTTGTTGACCTGCTTGCATGCCTAGTTACCTCTCAAGTTAGCATGTTTTTGTAGCTTATCTTAGCCTACTTCCAGCATGTTCTTACCTCTGATTTGGGCTGTTTGTGTTGTATGAGTAGTGTTTTGCATAGTTGTAGTGTAAAGGACTTCATTAGCTTAGTGTTTTAAGCTTTTAAACATGAATTGCATGAGTTGCTTGCATGTTTTAGTGTCATTTTGCACTCCATTTTAGCACTGAAATCTCTGCAATCTCCCTATATTCTTCACTTTTTCATTTATTTGGAAAGTGGCTTTAAATCCCTTGTTGGCTTGAGTGTGAAATTGAGTCATTCATGCTTAATGGTTTAATTCCTTCGGGAGTTCATTATCAACGACATGAGGTCTCTTTCATGCTCAAGGCACTTGTGGTTTAAGCCTCTTTCCATTAGCAGACACTTGCTTTCGGACTTAACCGGTAAAGAATGGATCGGTAATCTAAAATGAGTAAATAAAAAAAAACAAGATAAAGCATCTTTCGTGTTGCATTGCATGTGTTCGGATTGGACGTTAATTCGAACACGAGGGAGATGGGACGTTTCATACTGAAAGTGATGAAACGTGCCACTTTTCTTGGTTGCCATCACCCTTGATCATATATGATAGGGTTATGGTTTTGTTGAGTCTTATTTTGCACTCATTAAGCTTGTACAAGCTTGGTTCCTTAGCCATCATGCATGGAAAATGCTTGGTCGATGGTTTAAGGGTCAAGAGTTGCACTCCTTTGAACTTGTGTTATGATAAGGAGAGTAACAGTACACACAAATCTTGAGAATACACTACTTTGCCTCTGTTTGGTCTCTGTTGCAGCAAAAAGAGAAGTTCAGGAAAGGGGTGGCCGACCGGCCACCAGTACCAGGCAACCGGCCACCAATGGTAGCCGATGGCCACCATTGGTAGCTGACTGGCCATCAATGCAAAAGGTTGCACAAGTGTGCTCCTGAGTTGGAGTAGAGGCATTCTAGAAGATTGGCAGCACTGTTGGTGTTCAAGCATATGCAAACAGAGGCTGCAATGGCAAGGCGGTGGCATTTTCGGGAGGAGAATCCGAGCATGCATGCATCCCTCGCCTCTCGAGGCCGTCTAATTGCTTTGTTTAGTTAAATAGTAGTAGCTAATTTACTTGCTTTGTAATTAGTTAGTTAAAGTGTGCTAATTACATCATTTTGTAATATTTAATTAGCTTAGAATAAGTTAGTTAATTTGTTTCAATTGTTGTAATAATTTGTTAGCTTAATTAGCGTAGCTAGTTAGCTTATTCATTTAGACCCTCGTTCACGAGGGCGTAATGTTGTAATAAGCGTGCGTGCGTGTGTGTATGTCTTCCAACCTCACGTCTTTCTCCCTTTTATTTAATCACTTTTGATGGTTAGATGAGGGACATGTTTTGATTAGCATACCTTATGCTTGCATGTTTGCATCCATTCATTTGTCTTGTATGCACCAAGCCTCGGCGCATCATTCAATTTGCATTGTTATTTCGAATACTTCTTTGAATACGTGTTTCAAAGCATGCTATCAAAGTGTTGCAAATACCATGATTAGGTAGCCGAGCTTATTTAGTCACATTCTTTGCATGTGTTGCATTAGGCACTTTGTATAGTTAGGATCATGCATTTTTCTAACTAGTTTCTATTTTGGCTTGGAGTAATCGGTGAGTCTTTAAGCTTTAGCATATCGCATGCGTGTTGATGTTGCCATGTTTCGCATGCTTGCCATGAGGCTATGTGCTTAAATGCTAAACTACATGAATGCCTGTGGATGAAGGCTTGTTGTTTGAATTGGAACAATTCAACAAATGTGAGTTTTAAGCCCACTTTGTTGTGGCAAATCATGTTTTAAGCCCACTGTGTTTGGTGGCAAATCCGCAACTTTTAAGCCCACTTGAGGGTGGCAAATTCAAACCATTTTCGAAAACAAATATGAGTTGAATTGTTCTAAGTCTTGTGACTAGTCTATACTTGCTTGTGTGCGTCACATAGTAAGGTTAGATTAATAACCAGAATAAGAACAAATAATGTTTATAAAACATCATATCATGATTAGTAGAGGCCAATCTTTGATCGGGCGAGCGGTGGTGCTCATTTCATGACCTTTCCCCCTCGTACCCAAGTTCTTGAACTGAGACAACTTTGGTGATGATGGACACGTGGCCTTTGGCATGAGTCAGGGTTTCCTAAATTTCCCCAAAAATAAAATATTTAGGTGGCGACTCTGTATCTGGCAAAGTAGTTCAATTTTGACATTATTTGATTGAAAATCGATTTTCCAAAATGTTTTTGGACTCTTTGGTGATTATCAATTTCACATTGCACTTGTGAGACTAGATTCAGAACCGCGGGAGTCCGAACTGTGAGGCCTTCATTTTCAAACCCTTTCTGAAAGGCGGGGGCACGGAAAAAGGCAAGTCCACAAGTAGTTAGTTGTTTAGTTTAATCATTAATTGCACATGCGTTGTAATTATTTAATTATTTAATTAGTTACTTAACTAGTTAATTAATTCAAGTTTTGTAATAGTTAGTTAATTTACTTGGTTTGTAATAATTAGCTTAATTAGCTTAGCTCAGTTGACTAATTAGTTTAGTTCATTCGGCCTCTCCCTCGTGAGAGTGCAAAGTTGTAATAATTTGTACGTCTTCTAACGTCACGTCTTTCTCCCTTTTATTTACCAGCTTATGATGGTTAGATTAGGAGCATCATGTTTTGATTAGCATACTTTTTGCTTGCATCCATTCAATTGTATTGCATGCACCGAGGCTCGGCGCATCATTCAAATTGCATTGTTGTTTCAATACTTCGGTGAATACGTGCCTAGATCACATGTTTTGAAGTAAGTCAAATGCCATATTAGTGGCCTAGCCTAGTAGTTGCATTATCGCATGTGTTGCATTAGGCATCTTGTATAATTAAAAATCATGCATATTTTTCTAACTCTCTTGTCTTATCTTAGCTTGGAGTACTATGTGAGTTTTTAGTGCTTTACCATACTTGCATGAGTGTGAGTGGCTGCCACGACTAGCATGCTTGCCATGAGGCTATGTGCTTAAGTGATAAACTCTTTGAGTGCTTGTGGATGAAGGCTTGTTGCTTGAATTGGAACTATTCAATGAATGTACGTTTTAAGCCCACTTTGTTAAGTGGTAAATTCACAAACTCTAAACCCACTTTGTTAAGTGGCAAATTCACAAGCTTTAAGCTCACTTTGTCAAGTGGCAAATTCAAACCCTTTTCGAAAAATAAACATGAAATTAAATTGTTCCAATTTGAGCAAACTAGTCTATACTTGCGTGTGCGCATCACACAGTAAATGTTAGCCTAATAACCGGAACAAGAGCATATAATGTTGATAAAAAATCATATCATGATTAGTAAAGACCAATCTTTGATTGGGTGAGAGGGGGTGCTCAATTCATGACCTTCCTCTCCCGTACCTAAGTTCCCGAGTCGGAGCAACTTTGGTGATGACGGACACGTGAACTTTGGCACGAGTCATGGGTTTCCTAAATTTTCCCAAAACAAAATATTTAGGTGGCGACTCTGTATTTGGCAAAGTAGTCCATTTTTGGCAATTTGATTCAAAATCGATTTTCTAAAAGATTTGCCTGATTTGGACTCTTTGGAGTTTATCAATTTCACATTGCACTTGTGAGATTAGATTCAGAACCACGGGAGTCCGAACTGTAGAGCTTATTTCGAATTTCCGAAAGGGGGTGCGAAAAAGTCAGGCTACAGTTTCTGGTGACTCTACTGGGGATTTAGAGAACTTGACTCAAACTCATGATATGTTTTTTTATCTACACTTATGATCATGCAACGAAGCTGTAACGAAACATCTAGATGCAAATGATATGCAAAGAAATGCTACAGCAAAGTCGCACATAAGCAAGTAAACAAGAACCAAACCATATCTCATGCAGAAAAGATGTAAGAAAATTATGCAATCTTAACTACGCCTCACGCAGAAAAGATAAAGAACCGCAACTGTCAGGCGCACTTGAGGCGGCAAACAAGATCCCAACGCGTGGCACACGCGAGGATAAAAGTGGTGCGAACCCAAGGACACATCCTAAGGTTCCGAGCCACAGAGAACACATGATAGCAATTGAAACACATCCAAATATTATGCAATCAAAGCAAAGAGCGGTATAAGCATTGGAATCCGTCCAAATGCATTTAACCAAAGCATCCTAACGTGCCACGTGCGAGAGGGAAAAGGAGCAGTGCAAACACCGAAGAGTGGTATAAACATCGAAGCATGTTCCAATCTTTCTAACCAAAATAGAGTGATATAAGCGTCGGGCACACGGTCCAAACGTTTAAACCGAAGGGAAGTATAAGCGTCGGGCACACGGTCCAAACGCTTCTATCCGAAGGAGGTATAAACATCGGGCACACGGTCCAAACGCTTCTAACCGAAGGGAGGTATAAGCGTCGGGCACACGATCCAAACGCTTCTAACCGAAGGGAGGTAGAAGCGTCGGGCACACGGTCCAAACGCTTCTAAATCAAAAGAGTGGTATAAACACCGAGCGTACCCGAGTGTTTCTAACCAACGGAGGTGTTCAAAGGACAGGAATGATCTTACCCGGAATTCCTCTGAATGAACCGTACATACAATATCGTCTAGTTGCACCATCTTCAAATGAACCGTACATACAATATCATGCCTGCTGTAGACGTGCCCTTGGGGGCTCACTCTACAGTTCGGACTCCCTTTTGTGTTACGGTTCTTAATCTGAACCAAAGAGTCCAACTCTGGCAAATCGTTTTTGAGAAAACAGATTTTTTTGAAAAGTAGTGCCAAACATGGACTGCTTTGCCAGATACAGAGTCGCCACCTAAATATTTTAAAATGAGAAATTTAGGAAACCCTGACTCGGTGCCGAAGGCCACGTGTCCGTCATCACCAAAGTGGTCTTGGCTCGGGAGCTTGGGTATGATCGGGGAAGGTCAGCTATGAGCACCCCCTTTCGCCCGGTTCGAAGTCCGGCCTCTACTAACCGTGATATCCGATTTTGAAAACATTACATGCTCTTGTTCCAATTATTAGCCTAGAATTACTATGTTATGCACGCAGCAAACAAGTATAGACTAGATTGCCTAATTTGGAAATAAGCATTGCATATCCGTTCGTTTTGAAAGCGTGTCGGAATTTGCTACTCGCAAGTAGGCTAAAACACGGATTTCAACGAGTTTTTCCAACTCAAGCAATCCAACCTCCACCCATAGGCATTCAAACAGTTATATCACATAAGCAACTAGCCGCATGGTAAGCCTACTATCATGTTAACATTCACACGCATGCGAGATGCTAAAGCATAAATACTTACATCGTACTCCGTGTCAAAAACAAAAACTAGTTAGCAAGAATGCATGCCCTAATTCATGTTAAATGGCTAATGCAACGCAAGCGAGAGTGTAATCTAGACAGGCTCGGCTATCTTAAGCATGGCATATGAAATGCTACAAGTAACAAGTATTCAATTTGGAATTTGAAATACAATGCAGTTAGCGTGATGTACCGAGCCCGGTGCATGTAAGACAAATGTATGGATGCACGCATGCATTGCATAAGGTATGCTAAAAATAAACGTGCCCTAATCTACCATCATAAGCAGGTAAATAAAAGGGAAGAAAGAAGTGGGGGTTGGAAGACATACACACACTCATCCACACTTATAACACAATTTGCCCTCGCTCGGAGGGATCGAAGAATAATACAAATAATTAACTACGCAAGCTAATTAAATTACAAATCCATTAAATTAATTAAGCAGATTAATTAATCTAATTAAAGCAGTAAACCCCTCGGGAGAGGGCCGAATGCGGCGCGTGTTCGGGACTTGCTCGGAATCGCGCTACCATGCAAAGTCTGCCTCTGTTTTCCTTGCTTCCCTCCTCTGAGGACTGCCAAAGTCTCAGGACTGCTTCCTTGAATCATGGGGATCACCACCGGCTGAGGGGAAACACCACCGGCTGAAGTATGTGGCCACTGGCACTGAATTCATCCATCGGCCATAAGTAGACTGCCGGTCGGCACTAAAATACTGCCGGCCGGCCACTGAATGTCCTGCAGAACCTGCAACTCACAGCAGCAGAGGACAAAACTGGCATGGCAATGCAATTCAAGCTATTTATGCACCAACCACATTCCCTATCATGCAATGGACTCAAGGGAGCATGGCCCTCGACCCCCGGCCATCAATCACGCATTTCAATGCATGATGGCCTAAAAGCCAAGTTAGCACTTTGATATCAAATGCAATGCAAGCACAAAACACATCAAGGGCCCCAACCTCTATCATGCTCGATCAAGAGGCAAGGGATGCATGCCAAATGCAACCTAAGCGTGCGAGCTAAGTATGCAATATGATTATGCGAACAAGCATGCAAGGCATGACGCAATGCAACAACATAACATGCACAACGCATTGTAACATGGCATACACAATGCAAGATGGGCTTACACCAACGTGAGTGGACCTCAGCCACACTCACATCAGTGGCCGTTGGATGAAAATGAGATGCCTTGAAATGCGTGCACACGGGCACGCAAACCGAGGCAATGGCATTAAGGCATGAAATGACATAGAGAATGATATGCAAACATGCGAATGGAATTTCAGCACTGAAATATGGGGGAAAACAGTCCCGAAAGATGGCAAAACGACACCAATGCAAGGAATGGTCCGAAATGCGAATTTAGGCACCCGAAATGGCCTATAGCTATGCAATGCATGCACAATATGGACATGGAATGAAAATACAGTAGCAAGGCAGCCCCAAAACAAGCATTTTCCAGTCTAAAACATGGCCAAACAGCAAGCATAGATAGGGCAACAATGGCATACAAAAATGGCTCCGCAAGAGGGGTATTGAAGCAAGTGATACATGCGATGCCCAAATGGAAAAATACCCTTCTACAAAACTGATGAGGGACTAAAAATATGAACATTTAAAGTAGATGATATCTCCCAAATCAGTATGAAAACATGCTAAAAATGTCATGCAAGAACTAGGATACATAAGGCTATAACATGAGGTACCCCAAACATTCATCAAACCAGAAAAGACCCTTATAAATATGTCAAGAAGATCAAAATATGACTCTTTAAAACTCTGATGATGGCCGAAAACAGAAGCTAGATAAGCTTAAAAAAGCATGCAAAAATGGGGGTCAAAGAGGGGTATAATGACAAGTATAACATGGAGACCCCCAACAAGGTTGATCCCTTCTACAATGTTGTAGAGGGACACAAAATAAGCTTACTCACAGTTCATGACATGCTCCAAAACAATTTACATATAGGCCAAACAAATCATGCAAATTTACGGTAAATAGGAGGAATTATGAAGAAAGTGCAAGATAGGGGGCCCAAACAGGTTGAGCGCTTCTTCAATGTTGAAGAGGGGCTCAAAATAGGCCCTCTTACAGTTTACATTATGCTCGAAAACAGATCACACATGGGCTAGAAATTTCATGCAAAATATTGGCATATAAGATGATATTGAAGCAAGTACCAAATGGAGGGCTCAAACAGGGTTGAGCCCTTAAACAAACATGAAAATAAGCTCAAAAGAGTGACCCTTTCAGTTAGGGTCGGAGCCTAAAACAGTGAGAAAATAGGCTTAAGAAAAGAAGCAAGAAAATGCTACAAAAGAGGGAGATGGAGACTTACCCTTGTAGACCTTTTCTTTTCTACCTCTTGGCTTGAGGAATGTTGCTTCTAAGCCCCTGAGAACCTCTCCTTGCTGCTGGAAATGGAGTGGTGGTGGTGGTGCTTGGTGGCGATGAAGAAATGGCCAAGGATTTGAGAGGTTTTGAACTTGGAAGTGTAGAGAGAGAGGGATGTTTTAGAGTGAGAAGCTCCCAAGATTTGCTTTTTTTGTTCTAACCCAAGCAATATGAGATATAAGGCTCTATATATATCAAAATAAGAGCTTTTGGTCGAAAAATCCCAATTGAAAATATCTAGTACAGTGTATTGATAAATATCTGTCAAAAATCTGAGTTCTGGGCACTTTTGGCCGGCCGGCAATCTTTTGTGCCGGTCGGCAATCTTTTGTGCCGGTAGGTAGCCGGTAAGGTCAAAAAGTACCAATGGAAGTCCAGATTGAAGCCCCAGAAGTTAGCTTTCCAATGGCGCAAACCTTGCATTAAAATTCCTCCTGTGGAAAAAGTTATGCCCTTTTTGGTGAAGCCGCGCAGATTCGATCCAACTGGACTGATCCCCTATTTCAACCAACCATATCTCCCCCACCCGGACTTGGATTTGAGAGATTCTTGAGTGAAAAATGAAGCCCCGGAAGTCTTCTTTTCAACGATGGTGGCCTCATAGCTCAAATCCAAGTGTATAGACAGATAAGCTTGTTTTAGCGATGACCGCTCGTCTTTCTCTTACACGGTTTCATGCTGAACTTCTCCCAAACTAGTTTTCTCCCCTCTTCTCCTCTTTTCTTCAACTTCAAACCCCTAAGTAAGGTGTTTTGAAAGATTTTTCAAAGATTTCATCTCTCTTTCATTCATCTCCCCTTTGTCCTTGCTCGGTTTATCGAAAAGCGCAACATTTACCGAAATGCGAGCGTCGGAACATCGTGGGAATTTTATTTCAAAAATGTTTTGAAAGAGAGGGTTTTAAGGTATAAAAAAACCATCCAAAATAATTTTGGTCCAAAATGGGGTGTGAAGTTGAGATTTCTCTCTCTCATTGCTGAAGAAATTGGACCTGTGCCCTGCACACATTTCATCATCAAGCAAACCATCAGTGGTGCCCAAGTCTTAAGGGCGGTCAAAAATGGAGTGTCTACACCTGCACAAGAAAGAAACTTTGACAAGTACAATACAATAAAAAATGCATGTTGAATGCAACAGGAATAGCCATGACAGAACGCTTAGAAAGGCATGCTTCATGCACATCACACGAGGAACAAAATAGAAACATAGTCTATGCAACAAAAACAAAAACATGGAGCATTTCTATGCAAGACTGAATGCATGCACAATGCAACAAGCATGGACACTTCTATGCGAATGTAAAGGCATGCACAATGCAATGGAATGCGTCATGCATATTTTATGCAACACATGAGAACATACGTAGCACAATGCAATGCAGTATACATATTTTGTGCACAATAACGATGCACATTCAATGCAATAACAACAACATGTTCGATGATGAAATGCACGTCTTGACAAGACCAATTCAGTTGTAACCTCCGATTTACCTCTCGGAGGAGTTCAATCAATTTAAAAGGATACACCTCGTACATACTGAGTACCACACACTGAAAACACAGTCCAGAGCTTCCGCAAAGGCCACTTGAGCTTAAAGATGTGCTTTCCTTGCACTTTCTTGAAGAACCAAGGCACAAAAAAAACAGAACAACATCTGAGGAGAACACCAGAGGCCTGCTGGCCACTTTGGGAGGCCATTAGCCACCCATCGCCCACAAAATAAGGTCATCGGCCAAAAATTTGGCCAGTCGGCCATCGATGACAGATTCGGGGCAATTTTGGCATTTCACCACAGGCCTTTAAATATAATGTTCTAAACCCTATTTCCTCATTTCTCCTTTGTCGAAAAACATCCCCCTTGTGCTCTAGACAACTTTTCCCCTCCCAATCCGAGCTTCAAACGTGTTTTCGAACATCCCACAAACATCCGATTCGCGAAACCCTCTTCGCACACTTCATTTTGAACCGATTGAAAAGTGTTTTTGGTGACCTTTTCTTGATTCCCATCACTTGGGTTTGTTTCCCTGGAGTTACCCTTGGTTTCCATGCCCTCTTCCGAGCCTTGACCTTTTCTTCCATTTTTCACCCCTCGGAGTTGACTTTTGTTGACTTTTGGCATTTCCGCCCATTTTCTGCATTTGCGACCATTCTTTCATCTTTCCTTGAGATGGTAGACGATATTCCACACGACAAAGCTCCTCCGGGGATGGAGATAGATCCCGAGTTTGAGCCCTTGCCGCTCAGTATCCGATCGTTCGACCCAGCAACGTACCATCCCGAGGTACACGTGTTGCCTCCCGATAGCATCTGCCAATTCAGGGGCTTCGCGCGAGGTGCACCGGAGGATCTCCTACTACGAGAGCCAGAGTCACACGTATCCCACGGTGCCTCCGAGGTATACGTTTTCTCTTTATTTTCCACAATGCAGATTACATTTCTTGTATATTCCACATGTTCATCCCAAACACACTTGCGCACTGCATCTTCTATACTGCCTTGCATCTGTTTACCCTGAACATACCCTGGCACTGTATTTCTTACACTGCCTTGCATCTGTTTGTCCTGCTTACAGGGAGATTCATATGCTTTTCGAGGATACAGAACCACCTCCGCGAGGGAGTGGTATATGGAGCTGCCTGACGCTGTACGCCACATTGTTGACGAGGCCGGCTTCGGCGCATTTTGCATGGGGCTCTCACGTCTCACTGCGAGTCGGCCTCTACTGGGCGCTTTAGAGAGAGGTGGTGGGATACCACCGATTCCCTCCATTTCTCTACAGCAAGGGAGATGACGATGACTCCCTTTGACTTTTCCATGCTCGCCGGCATAGGAGTAGGGGGTCATCCGATTCCTTAAGACACCAACATGGGCGAGTGGGAGACCGCCCAGATCTACCTGCTAGGGATTCGCCCACCTGTCTCTCGATCTGGGATGGTGCGATATACCTGGTTCGCCAATCACTTTAGAGGGATGACACTGACGACCCATAAGGAGACTGAGTACTACGCCCGGGATTTTTCTCATTTATCCTGTTTGGCAGTACTCTGTTCGCCGACCAAGCGAACACCGTCAGGCTCTATCTCCTGAGTGCATTGGTGGACCTGCCTCGCGTCCGATTCTACGATTGGGGCGTGTAGGCTTGGCCACATTATATGGATACATGAGCTCCTCTTCCCACCGGAGCGGGCATCTGCTAGGAGGCTACTGGAGGGCCTGGGAGGTGCACCCTACCCTTCTGCTTTACATTTATGCTCTTCATTTTCTGTATACTACACACTGCACACATCTGATTTCTGGTTTTACCCGTACACTACACATACTGTATACTTTCTGCACACACTGTATACTGTACTGCACACACTGTATACTGCACTGCACACACTGTATACTTTCTGTACACACTGATTTCCGCTTTATCTGTATGCCGCACACACTAATAGATATACTCACTGTTACCCTTCTACCTTCTGCAGCTATGGGTGTATGCCTATTTCCCGAGGCTTGCCCCAGAGCCAGAGGTAGAGATACCACCCACGGTGCCATACTCACACAAATATGACAGGAGGTGCCAACGGAGGCCCCGAGAGTCATTCTCATTCTTCCGCCGATTCTTCGACACCGCGACCATGGTAGAGATAACTCAAACCTTACAGTTATTTCAGCTTTGCTTCATACTACATCCTTAATGACAGCTAATAATCTGTATATTCACTATCTGCAGATCACCTGGCAGCCGTGGGTAGTGATGCCTGACGGGGTCAGAGATCAGTTGGTGGGCGCTCGGGAGGCCTCTTGGTTCTGAATCTTGCTCGAGGGACCGGTTTGCTGGGTGTGGTTCTTGGAGAGCAATTTCTACAACAGAGCCTCAGCTTGCCCGAGCTAGTAGTCCAGATTCTGCCTCCTTCTTACATGAGGACTACAGAGAGGTATACCACACAGGAGATGATTAACTTCACAAGAGGTTGGGATGCCGACTTCTTCAGACTTGAGGGTGATTACACTGCCTTCATTCAGACATATCTCATGACGCCACTGACTGGCGCTCGCGGGGGTGAGAGAGCCAGAGCTCCAGCTATGAGGGGGAGAGTTGGGGGATCCAAGACTACTCAGGCCCAGGCCCATGACAAGAGAAGCTTCCAGACGAGGCAGATGGAGGGATGACCAGAGCTGCCCACCACACTGACCTGCTGGGGATCCAGAGGGGAGACTTATTAGGTTCCTATTGAGCCTGCACCCGTTGGTCACGAGCTTGTCGGAGTTCGAGGCCCGACTCCGATATGTATCATACTTTACGTTTTGCACAGTCAGTTCATTTTAGTTAGGCTTTGTAGACCACTGATCATCTCAATACATTTGCAGGCCTTCATAGAGTACACTGGACAGGCTCTCGAGCTGGCAGCTTCTCTGATGGGGATGGTTCAGACCAGTCTGAACCTTCTCAGTCTGTATAGGATCCCGGTAAGTTTCCTTTAGTTTGCATTTCATGCCCTGAAATTCTCTGCTGACACATATTAGCATTTCAACTGCAATTTGCCCCATACTGATCTGAATACATTACATTATCAACATTGCATTGATACACTGCTCTTACACACTTCATTTCAACATTATACTCGTCTTTGCATACCATAACTGATGCATTTGACAAACTGTTCTTTTCAAGTCCCTTTTCAGATGCCAATTCCACCGGGCACCCTAGCAGGAGCTACTGGAGGACCTTCAGTGCCTCCCCTGACAGTAGGGAGGAAGAGACAAGGGACTCCAGCACACGGCCAAGGCAGAGCCAGACATACTTGTGCCGAGAGCAGTTCACCAGAGCCTATCTCGGAGGATGATAAGACAGACAAGGACGCAGAGCCAGCGAGCCCATAGTCAGAGTCATCTGAGGGTGGAGGCGACGGCACCAGCTCGAGTTCTGAGGAGGGTGGCGATGCTGAGGAGGGGGCTGAGGAGGGGAGCAGAAATGGCTCTAGATCAGGTTCCGGCTCAGATTTAGATAGCGGGGCCGATGGCATTAGCTTTGAATTTGCCCAGCCGAGGAAGAGGACGAAGAGGGCCTCTCGATCCTGAGACAGCTGATGCGGATTCAGATGCTTTTTGCTTTAGTTTTCTTTTTACTAGTTATTAGCACATTGTACAGCCATAGACAACTTTTCTTTTCTTAAAAACTTGTACTTTTTGTAAAAAGAAACCATGATTGGAATGGAAATTCAACTTTTGGTTTAAAAAATGTGGTATTTTGCATTCTAAGCATCGTATAACATCGCACATCATGAAAATGAGATTGATCTTTATTGAAAACTGTACATCCAAATTGCATTGTCTTAATCAGGTAGCGAACCAACCAACAACTGAACAAAACAAAACAAAACAACTCAAAAAACAACACGAATACAACTTGATAAGCAAATAACAACAGCTTTATAAATAGCATAAATACAACTCGATAAGCAATTTTGACAAAATCCTTAAAGAAAGACAGAAGAAATGCACCAAGAATGGAATAAAACACAGGTTCTTGGCATTTTCAACACGTAGAAGGAACAAAAGGCAAAATAGTAGGCCACCAGCCATAAATATATGCTGCCGACCATCTAAAAATGGTTGTCGGCCAATAGTGCTGGCCAGTCGGCTACAAAATTGGCCGGTCGGCCGTCAATGGAGGAAACCTCCAGATTGCTGCCACCTGTCTTCCATTCAGCACCTTATCTCCTACAAAAACTCTAGCTTTGGGGTTTCTTCAATTCAGCACTATTTTTGCCACAAATGGAGCCATTCTTTGCCGAAAATCTCTCTAATTGGATTACAACTTTAGATGGCTCGAAAAAGTTGAATTTCCATGGTTTCGGGCTAAATGCACTATTCCTGCTAAGTCGTACTCCGCTGTGTTTTCCATTCCTCCACGCCGCGGCTAGATGTTGGAATCCGGTTACACACGTTTTTAGCTTCGGGGTACAAGAGATATGCCCCACAATCGAAGAATTCTAAGCTTTGATGGAATCCCAACGTGACGAGGAGATCCTGCCCCAGTCTCATTTTGGCCACATCAAGGCTTTAGGAAGGATGTGTGGGCTCACTTTACAGGATGCCCGTTCTTTGGTTCACAACAAGGAGTTAGACATCCCCAACTTAGTTCATCGATTTTCTGATGTCGGTGACCGCAGTGACCGTCTCTGACAAAGTTTTCAGCAACACGCCCTTTGCTTGTGTATGTTAGCTCATTTTCTGCTTGCCCCTGGCTTCGGAGAGTCTAGCATTCGCTTGATCGAAGTTGCCCAAGGCTTGAAAGAGGGCAAAAGCTGTATTGGCTTGACACTAGCCGAGACTTTGATGGGCTTGGATGCTTTCCATTGTCGAGAGACATCCAAGTTTGTAAGAAGTCCACTACTTTTGCAGGTAATGTTTCCCACCCTTCTCACATGTATTTCTCACATCACTCGGCCCTTAGGCTCTGTTTTTTCTCAAGACCCTTTCCCACTTTTCTCTCCACATACACCTCTCTATTCTTTAATCTCTCTTATTTTTATCCCTCCCTACTATGGCTGATGGAGAGGTAAAGGTAGTGGACGCTTGTCCTACATATTCAGCACGCGGCTATTTCTTCCATCCACGGCTAGTCGATTTCCCGAACGAGGGATGGTGGTGCCACTGGATGTGCAACAGATCTGCTGTTGACATTGCTTGGCATTGCCCCTGGTTTGACTTGCCTGAGATGAGCTACAACATGTCCCGACAGCCTGGCATTCAGTTGGTTGGCTTGACACACTGTGTCTTCTACTTTCCATTTCGATTCAAGCGTCAATTCGGACACGACCAGACTTGCCCAGAAGAGGGGGTAGAGTACCCAACTTCATTTCTAATCTGAGGCACACAGCTAGCTCAGTATACCTCCAAATGGAGAACAAGAGAACTTCTGGCCCCCTCTCCCTATTTCAGTTGTGCCCTTTCTGGCGAATGCATAGCTTGGCTTGAAGATGAGGCACAAACCAGGCCTACTTTGGCATCTGAAGCTTCCACAAGCTCAGGAAGGGGACGCAGGAACACCTGACTTAACCATGCCCCAAGTTTATTGCTTTAATCTGTACTTTCAAGTTTTCTTTTTGAATGTAATAAAAAAGCAACTTCGATTTGTATCAAGAGTTGGAGAACTCTGTATTGAAATCAATGAAATTGAAGGTTATGGGTACTGAAAATTTTCCATTTGGGCCAAAAATGGTCTAAGTTGTAAAAACATTAATTTGAACAAATCAACTTTTATTAAAACTTTTCAAAACCATTTTCGATAAGGATCACAACTGGACATGCTCGGAATCTATCCTTGAGATGTATAACCCCAAATCCAACAACTGAAAAGTTGCCCCTTGTCTGAATAGCACTGCACTGGAGATCACAACCGAACTCTTGGATGCAGAAAGGACAAAGATAACCAAAACAATCACATGGACACAGTTGATTTGGAAGTGTCTATGGCTGGACTTCAGAATGAAGTTGCCTACGTATCCCGAAGATGGAAATCAAGCCTTACGTAGTTTGGTTCAGGTTCACTCGGGTTTTAACACTCTCCTTTTGCGCTCTAACTTTTGCCAAGGCCGTCATTTCTGGGTTTTCAACCTTGCGAGCTCAGTTTTTGGGAGAATTCAAGGCCATCCAAGTCCATAAGAATGATAGCTCCACCCGACCAAATAGATTTGATGATGTAAGGACCAGTCCAATTAGGTCTGAACTTGTCCCTAGGGCCATGGATGGGAGCTCGGTTGTCTTTGAGCACCAAATCCCCTTCTTTTAGATTCCTGGACTTAACTCTCTTGTTGAAAGCCCTGGCAATTTTGCGTTGATAACCTTGGACGTGGTATAGTGCTTTCAGCCTTCTCTCGTCGAACAACATAAGTTCCTCGAACCTGCTCTGCTGCCAATCTGCTTTAGCGATCTGGCACTCAGCCATAACCTGTAGTGATGGTACCTCAATTTTAATCGGCAGAACAACCTCCATCCCATAAACTAGAGAATACAGAGTTGCCCCAGTAGAAGTTCGAATTGATGTTTTGTAGCCCTAGAGGGCAAATGACAGCTTATCTGACCAGTCCCTGTAGGTTTCCACCATCTTCTGTAGATTATGCTTGATGTTCTTGTTGGCGGCCTCAACAGCTCCGTTGGTTTGCGGCCAATATATGGATGACATATGAAAAGCCACGTTGTATTTCTCCAACAAGTCAATCACTTCCTTTTTGAAGTGGGAACCATTGTCCGAGATGATCTCATTCGGGACCCCATAGCGACAGATGATGTTATTCCCGATGAACTTGGCTACGTGCGATGCTTTCAACACTGCGTAGGATTGGGCCTCGACCCACTTTGTAAAGTAGTCTATCACCACCAAGATGTACTCATGCCCGTTCGACCCCTTCGGAGTAACTACCCTAATAACATCAATCCCCCAGACTGAAAATGGCCACGGTGAAGTCATATTGTACAGCTTCGACGGCGGGATGTTCATGCGATTCGCATGGATCTGGCATTTGTGGCATCACCGAACAAAACCAATATAATCCTCCTCCATGGTTGGCCAGTAGTAACCCTGTCTGAGAATCTTCCAAGCTAGCATCACTCCGCTCATGCACGCTCCGCACTCTCCTTTGTGGATGGCCTCCATCACGCGCCTCGATTTTTTAGCGTCAACACACAGTTTATGCATTCCCAGATGGCCACGTTTGTATAATTTACCCCTGCAAATGATAAACTGAGTAGCCATTCGCCGTATCACCCTCTTATCTTTGGCATTTGCCCCTGGTGGATAAGCCCCATTTTCCAAGAAGTTCCAGATGTCATAATACCAGGGGTTTTGAACTTGTACCTCATCGATTGGGGTAATCAGCTCGTAGGCCGGCACATACCTCTGTTCAATGATGATCGGACGTATCCAGACTCCCAAAGGGATGTCTATCATGGAAGATAGAGTTGATAAAGTGTCTACGAACCTGTTGCTCTCTCTTAACAGATGCGTGAAGATTAGTTTCTCAAACCTGGGAATCAGAGCATCCAGGGTTTGGCGATAGATTTTCATCCGTTCTTCTTTAACCTTCCAGTCTCCTTTCGCTTGAGACACAACTAGGTTCAAGTCCCCAATGACGTCCAACCGTTTTACCCTTAGTTCCAGGGTAGCTTCCAAGCCAGCGATACATGCCTCGTATTCTATCTCATTGTTCGATACTTTAAATTGGAGTTTGAATGCTAAGGGTATGTGGGAATTGTCGGGTGCTATTAGCAACACCCCTATCTCATACCCGTACTAATTAGACGCTGCGTTAAAGTACATAGTCCAAATCTCTTCTTCAACCTGCAGAATGGCCTCATCTGGGAATAGATACTCTACTGCTTCATCTCCCTCCACTGGGCGATCGGCTAGGAACTCTGCTACCTCTCTCCCTTTCACAGACTTGCGAGTCATGTACTTCAAATCAAATTCGGAGAGAAGAAGCAACCAACGGGCTAGCCTACTCATAAGTGTCGATTTCTCGAAGAGATATTTGATGGGATCTAATCTCGAAACCAGAATTGCGGAGTGAGCTAACAGGTAGTGCCTTAACTTCCTGGTAGCCCATACCAAGGCCAAACAAGCCTTCTCAAGCGGAGTGTAACGGGTCTCATATTCCAGCATCTTTTTGCTCAGGTAATAGATGGCCTTCTCCACCTTATCCTTAGATTCATGCGCAAGCATGCAGCCCATAGTCACGTCGGTTACTGACAGATACAAAATCAATGGTTCCCTGGCTCTGGCGGTGACAACACGGGTGGGTTTTGTAGATACTGCTTGATCTGCTCGAAAGCAACTTGGCATCGGTCATCCCATTGGAATTTCTTTCCTTTCTTCAGGAGACCAAATAGTGGTTCACAAGTCAAGGTTAATTTTGCAATAAACTGTCTTATGAATTGCATTTTACCCAGAAAGCCTCGTAGCTCCTTTTCAGTCCTTGGTGGTGGCATTTCTAGTATGGCCTTGATTTTGGAAGGATCGACTTCGATGCCCCTTTGTGTAATCAAGAACTCTAGCATTTTTCTTGCTGTGACACCAAAAGTACATTTCTGAGGATTCAGTCGCAACCGATACTTTCTGATCCGTTAGAAAAAAAAATTCAAGGCGGTGTAGTGGCCTTTTCTTTCTTTAGACTTGACAATCATGTCGTCCACATACACCTCAACCTCTTTGTGGATCATATCATGCAAGATTGTAGTTGCAGCTTGTTGATAAGTAGCCCCAACATTTTTCAAACCAAACGGCATCACCCTATAACAGTAAGTTCCCCGTGGGGTGGTGAAGGCAGTTTTCTCCTTATCTTCGGGTGCCATCAAAATCTGGTTGTAGCCGGAAAACCCATCCATAAATGAGAGCAACGCATGCCCTATGGTGAAGTCCACCAATTCATCGATATGCGACAGAGGCAAGTCGTCCTTCAGACTGGCTTTGTTCAGATCTCTGAAGTCAACGCATACCCGAATTCTGCCATCTTTTTTTGGCACCGGAACTATGTTGGCCAACCAAGTAGGATACTCAGATACTAATAGGAACCCTGCATCAATATGCTTGGTGACCTCTTTCTTGATTTTCAGAGCCCAATCCGGGCATATTCTTCGAAGCTTCTGCTTGATGAGTCGGGCCTCAGGGTCAAGAGGGATCCGGTGCTGTACAATCTCAGGATCGATTCCAGGCATGTCTTCGTAAGACCACGCGAAAACATCTTTGAAATCTTTTAATAAAGCGACTAAGTGCTCACGCTCCTCCAAAGACAACGTGGACCTGAGTTGGACCAACCGCGAATCCTTCTCAGTACCCACATTAATTGAAGTGATTTCATTAACCAAAGGCTTTACAAACCTCTCTTCCTCTTGATCAATCAAATGCTTCAGAACCGGAGGAATTTCTTCCTTATCATTTTCATCAAAGTTTTGAAAGTCCTGATTAATGCAATAAACAAGTGGCACAGAAATGTACTTAAAAGCCGCAGCAGTACCATTCTCATTTACAACTTCCAGTTCGTCTGATTCTTTGGTTACAACCGACTTGAAAGAAAAAGAAAAAGATGACCTAGAAAAAACAACGGCATCCGGGTTGTCAACCCCAGGAATACCGGACTCTGACTCAGAAGAACTGGAATCTGATTCTGACTCCACGGACTCTGTGGAATCAGACTCCGATTCACCACCTGACTTAGAACTGCTGGACAAAAAGCCTTCCTCATACTGCCAAATGAGGGAGGGTGCGATAGATGCCTCCAGAATGCTGGAAGAAGGGCCTACAGCAGTTTTGATCTCCAATCATGGAAACAGAGAAATCATCCCCCAAGCACTCCAGTGTGATCTGAGGATCTGAGAGGAGACAAGCCAGCGCTGCTCCTATATCGAGTTCCATGCTATCGGACTCATCCTCTTTGCATTGCTTAGCCTCAACTGGTAGGTCAGTCTGCTCTTCTACAACTTCACCCCCTTGTAACTGAAGGTCAAAAAAGATCTCGAAGCCGGGCAAGCGTCACTTTTCAGAATTCAGCTATGGCTCCGAAAAGCCACAAAACAGGAAATCTTCTCCCTCTCGGACGAAGTGTCCATTTAGGGTTCCTTGAATAGGTCTATGCACCAGCTTGTAGTGCTTCTCGGCTTGCTTAGCCTTGGCTCTTCCACCCATCTCCTTTCCTTTCCTTGCCTAATCCTCTTTGGTAGGCGCGTAACCTAGACCAAAGGTATAAGGGTTGTTGCGGGACTTTGGCCAATGCAGCGACGCCCTTCCGACCGCTCCTTCCCAATCCCATTCTGGGTACATGTCGAAGCTTATTCATGAGGTAGACAGATTGCGCACTGACGTACAGTCCCTCATTAACAACCATAATATCTTGCACTACCCGGGCCATGGCCAAGGTGAATCTCGATAAAAAGGCATCCTCCTTGTCGTGTACAATTTCCAAAACCGGTGTAGTAACCTCCGCGGCGGATGTATGGAAGAGTTCCCAAAAACAATAGCTACCCGCTTCCCATGGGGGTACTTCAACATCTGATGCAAAATGGAAGAGACAACTCTCACTTGATGCAGCCACGACCATCCAAGGAGTCAATTAAAGGTGGCTAGAACATCCAAGACATGGAAATCGATGTCTTGTTATGTTGGGCCGACCTGAGTTCTGATCTGAACCATCCCCATCACTTCCCGACTTGTGTTATCATAAGCCTGAATCACCTGGGCTATTCGTGCGAAATCTGCCGGCTTCAAACCGATGGCATAGGCCATGTGTGACGAGCATACATTAATTGCAGATCCCGTATGTAACATACCCGGGAGGGTACCCGCGCGCGTTAAACAGTTCGGACTCCCGAGATCTCTTTGATCTCAATGTTTCACGAGTGCAATGTGAAACGTAGATGAAAGTCCAGATTTGGAAACTTTTACTGAAAATCCATTTTATTGCAATTTTGTTAAAAATGGACTGCGTTATCAGAACTCAGAGTCGCCACCTAATATTTTGGGAAATTAGGAAACCCATGACTCGGTGCCAAGGCCACTGTTCGTCGTAACCAAGGATGCTTGGCTCGGAACCTTAGGTATGAGAGGGGAAGGTCAATAATGAGCACCCCCGCTCACCCGATCAAAAGATCGCCTCTACTAAACCACGATATGACTTTTATTTCTTTATATGTTTATGTTCTGATTATTTTAGTAAATCCTAAAATTTACTATGTGAAGCATACAAGTATAGACTAGTTTGCTCAAATTGGAACAATTCAACTTCATGTTTGTTTTGAAAAGGGTTTGAATTTGCCACTTGACAAAGTGGGCTTAAGACGTACATTTATTGAATTATTCCAATTCAAACAACAAGCCTTCATCCACGGCATTCAAACAGTTTATCACTTAACAAATAGCCACATGGTAGGATGCTAAACATAATAAGAAATCACACACAAATGGGATGCTAAAGCATAAAAACTTACAGATTGACCGAGTCCCTCGAACAGCTACAAAACAAAGTTAGTAAAATATGCATGATCTTATATACAGAATCCTAATGCAATTCACTCATGAGATGCACTAAAGATTTGGCTTCTAGAATATGGCATGTGAATCATCTTAAATAGTGCACAAAACATGGGATAATCATTGAAGCATAAAGATGCAAATTTAGCCAAATCTTATGCATGGATCATGGATGTAAAGCAGGGATATGCATGGTATGTCAAGATATATACATACACACAGTTAGGGAAAGCGATAAAGAACGGGATAGAAAGAAGCGAGGTGGGGGATTATTACAATACCCGAATTATTACAGATCCGATGAGAGAGAGAAGGGATGAAAAATAAAATCCTCACAAACACTCAAAAAAACAACAAAATAAAATAAAATAAAATAAAATAAAATAAAATAAAATCTTCCAACATCCAGCAGACTTGCACACCTCAGCCCATGTACTCAATTCATCCCTATGATTGATATTATGCTGCCCTTCACTTCCAAGTGTAGTTTTTCCATCCCAAGCCCATTAACCATAAACAGCTGCAAATAACAACAAACAAGGCCAAGAAGAAAAATTGTGCAGATGACCAACGAAGGAGGAGCTGCTGTTCTGTGAATTGAGAGAGAGAGAGAGAGAGAGAGAGAGAATTGGGTGTCTCTAGAGAGAGAAAAGTTGGTGGGTCCTCTTGTAGAGAGAGAGAGAAGAGAGAGAGAGAGAGAGAGAGAGGCCGTGCGTGGGTGTGTGTCATGTGCATGTGTGTGCATGTGGGTGTGCATGCTGTGTGTGAGAGAGTGGTGAGTGTGTGTCCCGTGTGTGTTAGTGTGTTGTGCTGGGTCTGTCAGTGAGGTGCCGAGAGTGGTGGTGTGTGCACGGTGTGTGTGTTTTGGTGTCTTCTCCCCTCCCCCCTCAAGCTCGAGAGAGAGAGAGAGAGAGTGAGGGAGAGCTCACCCGTGCATGGTATCTGTGTGTTAGTGATCGTGTGGTTTTGAGTGTGTGTGTGAATGATGGGTTGTGATCATCACTCCTCCCCTCTCCTCCAGCCGAGCCAGAGAGAGAGCGGGATGTCTCTCAAGCTTTTGTATCCCTTTTTCCTTAACTGCCCCGTGTGTCTCTCTGCTCTGTGATGTGTATGAATGTGTTTGTCTTCCTCGGTGATGTGCTGGGTGTGTGTTGTGAATTAGTGAGCTCCTCCCTCTCTCTATCCGTGTGTGTTCATTGTAGAGAGAGAGGGAGAGAGATGGCTGTGTGTTCTGTGGATCCTCTTCAAAACCGTGCGTCTGGGTGCATGGTTTGTGATGTTTGTGTATTGTGTTTCAGTGAAAGTGTATGGGTGTGTAATGGTGCTGCTGGGTGTGTGTTGTGTGTGTGAGTAATCTGTTGAGAGAGGTGTGTGTGTTACTGGTGTGCTCCTCTAAACCCGTATGTGTGTGTGTGGAGTCTTAGAGAGAGAGAGCTGGGTCTCTCCTCTCCATGCCTCGTGTGTATGCTATGTCTCTCCCTCTCTGTAAACCCGTGTATCTGGTGAAGTGGTGGGTGTGCTCTCAAACCGTGTCTCTCTGTGTGTCCTCTGTGTTGTTTATCCTTTTATTTTTTATATCTCCCCTCCACCCATCCATTGTCGAGCCTCTTCTCTTCTCTTCATCAGTGAGTGTGTCTCCCCCCTTTTCTTCCCCACTTCCTTTTTCTTTCTAAAACCGTGTGTTTCCTCTTTCTTTTAAAGAAATATATCCTCCTCCACCACCCCTTATCTCCTTCACCCACCCACCCCCCCCTTCTTTTTTTGATTTTATTCCTCCTCCACCATCCGTAAAAGCCACCGTCCCATTATTATTATTATTTTTCTATATATATATTTTTTTTTTATTGTTTTCCCCTTTTTTTTTATTTTTTATATATATATATATATATATATATTATATATTTTGGTTTTCAACTTAGTTTTTTATTTATTCTTTTTTTTTCTTTTGTTTTAAAAATGGTTATCAATTATAACACACTTTAAAGATATGCACACACCTAATTTAATACACACACATAAATTATAAACACTACAAATTACCAAATATTAGTGATGGCCAAAATGGGTGAGGTTTGGGATTTAAAATTTCAATTTGATTTTTTTGGTGAGGGTGGTCAAACTAAAATGCCCAAGTCTTAGGGCCGGTCAAAATGGGGTGTCTACAGTTGCCCTCTTTGACAGAGCTCGAAGTCATGAAATGACGTGAGTGAATGTCAAAGCCCGAAGACGACCCTTTTGACCAGGCCATAAGACTTGGGCAATCACAACAAATGCAATGCATGTACAAACCAGATTGTAATGCAGTGGTTGAACCCGAAGGTTGCCTACGTATCCCTTTGCAAGGAATCAACCAGCGTAGTTCAGGGGCAGAATGCAAGTGACATGCTCAAAAGCAGTTTGAAGGTTGGACTTACACGCTTCGCGCAGCCGGTTGTTTTGAAAAAACTTATGATCATGCAAGAGAGGGATGACCTCAACTAAGAGTATCAACATCCTAACACGTCTCACGCGAAATGAGGAAATATGGTGTAAACGACAGGCGCACCTGATGTTTTTAACCGAGTGAATCAACAACCTAACGCGTCTCACGAGAGGAGAAGGGGTGGTGTAAACAGACAGGCGCACCTACTATTTTAACCGAGTTGCAATCCAACAATCCAAACGCGTTTCACGCGAGAGGAGGAAGGGTGGTATAAACAGACAGGCGCACCTGCTGTTTTACCGATTTGGGTGGCCATGGGTGCCGCTTTTTCTGATCATATTTACAACTTTCCCTATTCTCCAACGGGGTGACAGACTAGGTTGGTTCAGTTTTCCAGAGTTGAGGCGTACAAGCTACCTCAACCTATGGGGCTGCCATACAGATTTCAAGCCGAGAATGCCCCCTGGATGCACCTCTGGGTATTTAAACCAGACTTTAGTCTCGGAAATCCTGAACCTTTTGCGTTCTAGGTCTCGGCCATCTCGAACTCTAGTTTCCACCGTCGCAGTTGGTCTCCTAGGAACTTATTGCAATCACAGCAGGTGACTATACCAGACCACCTAAAGTCGTTCGGGCACGACAAACAACCAAAGGAATTGCACCTTTATAGAATTTAAGGTCTCCTAGACCAGGGAGAGTGTACAAGATGGTGCGATGCGCAAGATAGCACGATTGAAAATTGATGCACAAAGCAGTGCGGTACCCAAAGCAGGGCGATTGATCTTTCAGTTTTGTTCGTTGAGGAACCAAAACCAATTGCATACTATTGTTTAGTTTTGTTGGTTAGTGCAAATGATGGATTTCATTGGAGAATTTCAGAGTGCTATAAAAATCCATAGAATGTCAGTGTGTATAATTTTAGGTGGGATTGATACACTTTTTTTTTTATTATGGGACTCATAGTTTTAGACCAATCAGTTATATGTTCTGATACTTCAATAGAGTAGACGATGTTCATTCTATATCTAATCCCAAAACTTTTACTTTTAGATAGACTCAAAAGTCCTATATCCATTTATCTTCTCCTCTTTTCCTACTCTTTGCTTTTTCTCTTTATATCTCTTTTTCTAATATCAACGACCACGACCATGACCACAACAACACCCTTCCTTCTTTTCTTTCTCTTTCTCTGTCTAATTTACAATCACCGTGACCTATGAAGCATGGGTACTTCGAAAAACATGCCATACCCGTACCGGGTACTTACCGACATATGTTACCTCGTATAGTACTTCTGCATACGTATTAGGTATACGAAACACGTACCTACATTTTTTCTTCTTAATTTTTTGCGTACCCAGACGTACCCACTATATACCCAAGTCGTACTGTACTTTAGTTGAAACAATATTTTCTCTTACTACAAAGATAAAACTCCTTTCACTAGGCTTCTTTTTTATTTTTAGTTTTATACTTAGCATGTTTTTAAAATTAAAGGATAAATTATGCAAATAGTCCCTGTAATTTACACGATGTATCAATTTGGTCCTGTACTTTAATTTGCTCGATTTTGCCCTTAATTTAATGGATTGTGTATTTTAGTCAATAAATAATGGTTGTTAAGTTAATTTAACGGAAGGTCAAACAATGTGTCAATTTGGTCTCTACTTACAGTTAACGTCTGTGTCAATTTTCTCAATTTTGACAGGGACTAAATTGACACATTATGGAAAAATACATGGACAAATTGACACATTGTTTGACTTTCGTTAAATTAACTTAACAACCTTATTTATTGGCTAAAATGACACAATCCATTAAATTAAGAGGGCAAAATGAGCAAATTGAAATACAGGACCAATTGCACATCGTGTAAACTATAGGGACTATTTGCATAATTTTCCCAAAATTAAACTATGGTTGGTAAGTTATTTATATATTGACATTTAATTTTGATTTATACCTTTACTTTTGGCTTTAAATGTTAATTGTAGGTTAAATCTTAACAAATTAAATTATTTAATTAATTTTTGCATTACTCTAAATTAAAAATAAATATTTTTTTATAAGCATAGCAAGCCGTACCTGTACCCTATTTTTTTTTTTAATTTTACCGTTCGACGTATCTGTATCGTACCAGTACAGTACTTGTACCGTACCCTGCTTCATAGCCGTGACCGGCACTACCATTGATTAGGGTTTACGGGCAATCACCGAGCACCAACTCCTTACTTTGTGCTCACCGAGGCGAAAGAGATGAGTTTCCGACGAAAAAGATAGTAGATCTACTCAATCTGATGTAGATCTATTAATCAGATCTGAGTAGTCTAGCTAGATCCGGCAGATCTACACCAAAAAATAGTTGTCGAAGTACAAGCATCTCTCTATATCTGTTTCTTTTCTTATCTCTCAGTTTTAATCCTTTTCCTGTATTACACACTTCTATTTTTGTCACGACCCAAACCCTCCCCTTTAGGTTTAGCGTCGTAACCGGCCAGTAATTCTTGGATTACTAAAGGCCTCTTAACGGAATAACATATGTTTAAGGCTGTGGAAGCAAATATACTATATATACATAGTCCATAGAGCCGTGCAGACTTACATGGGATAAAAATTTCAAACCTTATAAAATATATTTACATACACGTGACATCAAAATACAGTAATCTTCGTCATATTTAATACAGTTGTAGCCCAAAAGGGGTATAGCCCAATATACACATAACAAAAGACTCATTCGTATTACTAAAAATACAAGGTCTTAACTTATGTCGTTTAGACTTGGCTTGCACACAAAAAGGAACCTCCTCGGAGGCATAACGGCTGGCTAACAAAAAGAGATACCAGATCCTCAACTTTGGGTCTGGTCATGCGCTTGGTCACCTACATACATAATATAAATAGTGAGTGAAAGTCCAGTGAATAATAACAGAGTAAAGATTTTAATGAATGATGCCCAGAACATATTTCAAATCTCATAGCCAATCCGAATCATAATCAGGTTTATAGCGGAAACAAAGTCATAGTCTTATTCATATTCAAATCATGCGTGGAACATCCATTAGCAAACATGTCTCTTTGGTTAAGCATATGAAGTTCCAAAAAAGAACCTCCGGTACCGGGTAACATATCTCATACATGAGCTACGGTATTGTTTCCCTCGGGCGAGGGCCTCATGACCATAAGCCACAATATTATGTCCCCTGGGCGAGGGTCTCTACTAAGGACACCACAATTACTTTTCAAGAAAATTGGACATTCATTCATTTATACAAAACATAGTATTTCAGAAAACTGATCATTTCGTATCATCAGAAAATAATTAAAGTCAAACATAAATTTACAGAGTTATTACTCACAGATAACTTTGGCAGTAAACAAATGGATCAACCGCTCACAGCGCGTGACCTACACCAAACATAATAGATACATATAATGAAACACACACTCGATTGATACTTAACTTCTTTCGTTTCATTCTTAGTGTGTTCTAAGTCTTAACCTCTTATTGAGTCTTAATCATGTCCTAGGAGTGTCTAGGATGCAATGAGGATGCTAAAATGTACTTGAAAACACTTAACAAAAATTGTTGAAAACAGGGGTCTCGCTCGAGCGGTCACGCAAAAATGTGGTAGTCACTCGAATGTACACTCCTTCGCTTGAGCGGCTTGCAAAAGTACTGGTTGCTTAATTTTTCCGCTCGACTCTCGCTCGAGCGTGAGCCTCAAGTCCTTACTCGAGCGCAACTCTTGTCGCTCGAGTGGTCTGAAAAACACTCAAACTTTGGGAGCATGCATTTCACACTCGAGCCAACCTTTGGTCGCTCGAGCGGAAGTGCAAAAATAAGGCGGTCGCTTGATCCTAGACTCATTTGTTCGAGTGTAGGAGCAGAATTCTAAAATTTTCATATTCGCTCCCAAGCTCAAAATTCAATTTCCAAACTTCCAAAACATATTCTTTTGGGTCAAAACTTAGTAAAGCATTAGGAAACTCATAGTACATGATGAATTACAAACTATTTTGAAAAAGTAAGCCCAAAAGCTAAGCCAAATTGTATTAAACAAAGCTTAAAACATGAAATAACATAACTTGCATGTAATCTCATGAATTTCAACTTCCCAAAACATGATCAAATGAGTCATTAAACTCAAAACAAGTTGAATTCTTTTAACAAAACCAAGATATGAACATGCATGTAGGATTTCTTGTAAAAACAACTTCAAAACCTCATGATATGCACATGCGTGCATGAGTCATGTTCAATTCTATCATCTAATCTCAATTCTCTTTGAATAATGCATAACAACTTCATTTCTTGTTGATTGCACATGTAATTGAGTCTAAGGTTACAAAATGTGAGTTGAAGTCTTACCTAAGGCTCAAATTCTTCAAGTTGGAGTTTAATTCCTTTGAATTCACTTCAATCTTCTCTAAATTCTAACAATCACTCTGCAATTGAGATCGATTTCCTTCTCTCCCACTCTCACACATTTTTGATGGTCAAGCAAAGGGGAAGTGGAAGTGTAAAAGTGTGTAGGAGGTAATGAGGTGGCCTTATATAGGCTTGATTAATAAATTCATTAATTTGGGCTTAATTAAGTATTAATTATTCTAATTTAATCGTTCCGAACCGAATTTTAATTAAACCTACCATAAAATTCTAAAAATTCTAATTAGCACATAAATCAAGTCAATTTCTAAATCGCATGCCGGTAAGGCCTTCAATTCACAACCGAAACGAAAACATGAACAGATCTTTCTATGTTAAACAGATATAAACATAAATAAGGCAAGATATGATGCAAAACTTCACTTAAATTCCTTATTAGGCATAATTAAGCATGGATTAACGTTAATCATGGGTCGGGGTTATTACAATTTTCCCGTTATAATGGAGAAAATTTTCTAGTTTGTAACAAGTTATTTTTGAGTTTTAATTACATGAGGTGAAAACTGTAAAATTTTACACTTTCAATTTTTTTTTTTTTTTTGGTACTGAAATGAATCATTCTTTAGAACTATAAAATTTTGTAATTTCATAACTTTCTTTAGAACTGTAAAATTTTACAGTTTCATAACATATTTTTTAGTTTGATTAATAATGATAAATACTTAATAGAATCATACTTTGAAACTGCAACATTTTACAATTTCAAAACTTGTTTTTTCAATTTGATCAATATTGAAAATTATATGCTTAAACCCTACAAAAATTGAAAATAACATATATGTTTGTTCTTAATTTTTTTTTCTTCAGTTTTATCATATTTAGCACATTTTGCTATGTTTTTTTACTTTAATTTCTCAGTTTATTCTTCCTTTTTTTTTGTGGCAATATTCTAGATATTCCGTTATCTCCGTCTAATTCTTGAAATCTAGCGAACATTCTAGTCATTCCGATGACTTCTGGTGACGTTCAGAACATTCTGACGATACTACCGGTAAATTTTTGGTGATATTCCATTGACTTCCCAGTGATGTTGAACATTTCGGCGAGTCTCCGATGACCGTCTGACGGAAATCCGGTGGTAGTGGGATGTAATAGTGTCTTTAAATTTTTTATTTTTTTAAAAATAAGATTTTTTGGTAATAATTAAAAATATATAACTAATTGGTACAAGGATTTGTTTTGGGGGTAAATAGATTTTAAATTTTATGTATGGAACTTATTAGTATTTCCCTTAATAAATAATCAAGCCCAAGTTGAATTTTGAGCCCACCAATGGCTTGGGTTGGACCTTGTGGAAGAAATATCTAACCAAAACTACAATCCGGCCCATGGGAAAATACTCTTGGGAAAAAGTCTGCAATGTGTACCTTTTAAAAGGGCATATGATATGCACTTATTGTGTGGTTTATACTGTTCACGTCATAAAAAGTAACCTGCTAAATAGGTCATTTAACAGGTTACATGAAAGAATCATAACTTTTTTTTAAACATCATCACAATTACTACAATGAATCATAGCAATGTCATAATATACACTACGGTGTCATAATAAAGACATTATCAATCATAACAATATGACAACGACTCATAACAAATGTAGTTATTTTCAACAAATTGTCGTAACATTTGAATCGTAACATTTTTTATTATGATTCAAAATAACAAATCATAACTTTTGATAGTACAAATCATAATTTTTACTAATGAATCATAACCATAACACAATGACCGTAACTCTTTTTTTCCCCACAATTATAACAACATAACAACATATCATAACTTTTACTAATGAATCATAACATAGCACGTTGATTGTAATTTTGTCTCGAAAATCATAACAACATTAACAAAACATCATAACTTTTAAAATTTCAAACACAATTAATTGTGTAATCAATTGGTATAGCATATTAGAGTGAATTGAAAATCATAATTGATTGCAAATCGATTGGATTCAAAGACCACAATTGATTATACAATCGATTAGTAGCCAGGTTTTGAAACAATCACAATTGATTGTACAATCCATTAGAATATAAGGGAGATTCAAATATCACAATTGATTGTAGGGATCCTTGATATAATAAACATAATTGATTCAATAATCAATTAGTTTTCATAAGCCACACTAAACCAATTAATTCCCAACTTATTCGTAGTTCCCAATCAATTAGTAAAAACCTAATCATTACTGTCAATTTAGTCAATATTCGAATAGTAACAATCACAATTGATTGTACAATCCATTAGAATATAAGGGAGATTTAATATCACAATTGATTGTAGGGATCCTTGATATAATAAACATAATTGATTCAATAATCAATAAGTTTTCATAAGCCACACTAAACCAATTAATTCCAAAGTTATTCCTAGTTCCCGATCAATTAATAAAAGCATAATCATTACTATCAATTTAGTCAATATTTGAATAGTAATTGATCGGTTTGATCGGTCGCCATTTTTATGTAATTATGTTGTTGTGTTGCCATTACCTCAAACATTATCACTAACAAAAACACATGACACTCCAACTACGTTTCTCGCTCTACGATTCATCTCTCTCTCTCTTCTCTACCTGAAATGTTGTTGCTATGGCTATCTCATCAACTCTCACTCTTTCTTTCCTTGTCATTATTAGTGAATTAGACAACAATGTTATTGTTACCAACTTCAATTAATCATGCCCTTTGATCTGCTGAAACACAACCATCATCATTAACTTAGACCACTATAATAGCATTTTTTGCCGCTAGTAGTGTCATGTTGCCGTTATGTCCAAATGATGATGTCGGCTATAAATCACCTTGACACATTTATAACTCTAGCACATACCAGTATTAGTCCTTGCCAATTATTTTCTAGTCTGTAACTACCTTTTTACCGTCACTCATTTTAAAAATAAAAAATTGTATTTTCATTCTTAGATATATATATATGGTTTGTCATTGTACCTACCTTAGTCCCTATATTATTTGTCTTTTTTTTTTTGGTCCAATTTGCTAACTTCTGAGGGTAACTGTAGAATTTTAAAAATTAACTTTCCTACTTCTTGATCACTGAGAAAACTTTGTTTTCTCACTTCAAAATAGATAGGTCATGGCCAGCGGTAAATGAAAGTGTTCTACGATGGAGGATTGCATGTTGAGATGGTCTATAGTGGAGGTTTTTGTACAAATGAAGGTGAACTTGACCCATGCCGCAGTTTCCGTCACTAAAGTATAACATTTGTTACAATTTGGACCAAAGTGAAAAGAATATAATAGTTTCAAGACCAAAGTGAGAGAGTATTCATACCTAAGCGGGGTGAAAGTGTAATTTACCATTTTACAAAATGTAAACCACGCCCTAATCCGTGAAGAAATTGTTGATGTAATTAATATCGTAATAATTAATATTTATTACTAGAAAATATGCTAACATAATTTAATATGAAGATTTAATAATTTTAATAAAGGTAAAAGAGAAATATCATTTTGCCTTTCATACTATCACTGAAAAATTAATTTTACACTGAGTTTATTTGATTTTAGATTAATTTTACCCCTGCTGTTAGCTTCTGTTTATAATCCAACGAAAGTTGCAGACATGACAATGAAATTCGAAATTCCATTTTACTCTCCAAACTATCTATAAAATATCAATTAGACCTCCAAACTTCATTTTATTCAGAGAACTAATTGATATTTTGGGAGCCACATGAGCAACTTCTAGTTGATTATAGACCATAATTGATGATGGAGTAAAATTGATGCAAAATCGAATAGTTTAAATATTATTAAGAGAATAATGGTTGGATTGTTTTTTGAGTTATAGTTTGAGGGAAAAATGATATTTTCTCAAAGTGAAATTTCAATAATTTTTTAAAAAAAACATATAGTTTGAGGAAAATAAAAAATAAAAAGATATTCATAAATTTGCATAATTTCCATTTTAATAGGTACTCTAGGCTCCGGAAGGCTAGAAGGAAAAAAAAATATTGATAACGAACATCATTTTTGGTACTAAGCTTTTTTCGTAATTATGAACATATTAGATGATTGAAGAAACATGGATGAATAAACTAACCCAGTCTGGTAGTACTTTGTGGACGATTGAAGAAGCTTATTAGTTTTTGGGTTTCAATTTGTATGGAATTTATAGTGTTGCTTAAGATTGGTGTGATGAAACTATTTATGATATTTAAATGTATCACATTACTCTTAGTTGTTACATTTACAATCCATCAAAATTTCACACATGTTCCAAATGTTAGTGGGGAAACTATTTAAAAAACTGGAGTAAGAGTCCATGTATTGCTACATATACAGTACAATATAATTTTTTTTGCATAATGAGTTTATGTCCAACTAAAATTGTGCCATTAGTGTATACTATCATATACACATTTCAAATGCCAGGAGAGTAAGAGGACAAGTCCTTGGCAAAGTAACAAAATAACTAATAAATTTTCTCAATTTTCCATTTAAAAAAACACACACACACACACCAAAAAAAAAAAGAAAAAAGAAGGCATATTGTTAATGCAAAGGAAGTGATAATTCTTGTCATCTCCCCCACTTAGAAGGCGCACAATGGTAGTTCTTTGCAAATTTTAAAAATACCAAGAACAATGACAGTATTTGCTACAAAACGTAGCAATACAAAATTCTTTTTAGTAAGCAAAACCTAATGTATCCTTCAATGACTTCAAAAAAAAAGAACATCTAAGAAATGGAACGAATTATTTCCTTCAATCACATTCCGTGCCTAAATATCATACTAAGTATTGGAATTTATGTATCCACTGCGTATTCGATTGGTATCCATAAATTTCAACAATCTATACATACATCATTGGCATTGCAACAAAAAAATATTTAGTTGGACATATCTATCCAAAATGACGAAGCATCATCCTAAATAATATTGTTCACATAAACCATCCAAATGTTGTCCATCACATAAGCCGTCCGTGAAGTCTACCATTGTTTACAATTTTCTTTTTCTAATAAAGGGGAGGGGGGGGGGGGGAAAGTAACACTGTTCGCAAAATGTTCGCAAAGTTTGGTTAACCATCATTGTCTATGTCCATTTGTTGGCTGTCATCATGGTTGGACCCATCAGATTCCTGCTCACTATCATTAGAACTAGTTGAATTCTCAGAATCTTCACCACAAAAGTATAGCGACTCTGGTTTTGACCCGACATTTTATTATGTTTCGGACTCGGGTTTCATGGTTCAAAGTTGTTGTTTATCTCTTTTTCCCCTTGTTGTTCTTTGGATTGGTCATTTGGATTGTTGTTGTGTGTTTGGAACAGGTTGGTTGCTTGATTTTCCAAACTTGTGTTACCTAGAATTTTGCTCCTCCGCTCAAGTGGCCATTCTTGCGCTCTAGCAGGCTTTGCAAACTCTCAGTATTTTTGCAGACCTGCAAATACTGGAAGGGTGTATTCTACGCTCGAGCGGCATTTCCTACGCTCGAGCGTCACTTCTTATGCTCGAGCAGAACCTTGTGTCTGATGCTTGAGCATCACTTTCCATGCTCGAGCAGACTACGTGTATAACAGTCTGTGAAGATGACCTTTTTCATCACTTTTTCATTTCTCTCTCTCTCTAAAACTCTCCAAAACCCTAGATCTTGAGTTTCTCTGTCTAAAACTCACCTTCTTTCTTCTATTTCACCTTGATCCATCGGGTTCTTCACCCTAGTGCCTTTGAGAAAAAGGTAGAGTACGTCGTGGGCTCTCTTTTCATCCGAACGAAAGTAGGTTTCGATGTCTTTGGAGTTTCAACCTTGATTTGCTCATCTTTTCTTCTTGAGGTAGGAATTTTCTATATTTTCATATGATCTTTAGCTTAGTTATTTGTTGTTGTGTAATAATGGTAAGTTTTGGGAATAGTTTGAACAAACCTAGGGTTTGTGTGTGAAATAAAAAGAGGGATTTTTGATGAATGGAAAATAAATGGTTATGGAGTTTGAAAATAAGGTTGTATTATGTTAAAATTGTTGATTTTGGTACTTGGATTGATATTTAAAAAGGAAAAGTTTGCCCTAAAATGACTATAATATTTATTTTGTATAGATAAATGAAATTGGTGCTATAAACATGAAATTGGATGAATATTGAAATATATGGTGGAGTAAAGTATGTAATACCTCTCACCTTTGGAAGTTTTGAATAAATTATCTGTCTTAAGATTGAATATCTGTTTAGAAATAACTGTATTGGGTTATCGGTAGAGGATAGTTATGATTATTGTAGAAATTGCATGAGGATTAGGTGAAATAAAACTAATCTATTGTTGATTGTTATTGAATATGACTGTATTTTAAATACATTGCTTATGTATGATGTTTGGGAGGAGAAAGTGGATGTACTCCATTGTTTGGGAGGAGATAGGGGATGGACTCCATTGAAATTAAGTTGGCCGGAGTGTCCAAGGTGAAAGTCCCGAAATCTTGTGTATACATGGGTGCCGATCTCGCGGACGAAATTTTCATAAAATAGCAGATTAAAGTGTTTGTGTGGTAATTGTGTTGAGTAGATAACCACTGAGTTGTAGTCTTAGTTTGGTTGTTGAAAGATAATGAAATTGGCTCATGGATTGAAATGAATTGAGAGAAAATGGAATAAGATATGAACATAGTACTTTGTGATTATTGAAAATGTGAATGTTTTGTCACAGGCATTGTATATGCACACTGTACTTATATCTCTACTAAGTCTCATATACTACATTAGATTGTTCTTACTGGGCTTTGACTCACCCTATTTGGGAAAAACATTTTCAAGTGCTGGTGACATGCCTCCACCAAGGCAATAACTTGGAGGGACTTTTGGGAAGTAAGAGTTTCTTTATTTTTGTTTTTATTCTTTTGTATAGCCAAGGGCTTTAATTGTATTGAGTTAGGCTCACTTTTGTGTAACCAAGCAATGACTTGGAAAAATGTAAGCTTATAAGGCATCTAACTATTCGTTTAGTTTCAATTCTCTCACCGTTGTATCACATGCTATAGATTCGGAGTGAATATTTGTGAATGTATATCGCATGTGTTAACTTTTGTAAACAAATTCTCATGAATGAAAGAATTTTATTTCTATTATTCTTCTGCTTATGAATTGGTTTTATTGTATTATTTTGGGGGCGTTACAAAAGGCTTTCCGTATTTGTTTTAGTTCTAACTTGACCTTCCTCATGTCTTTCTTGTGTTGCAAGTCCATTCGGGTCAATATGGACATCCATCGTATCTACACTCGTACGTACCCTATTAGCAATTAAAATCAAACAAATCAACAAAAAAACACAACTGCTAGTGCCATACTATAAATTAAAATCAAACAAATAAATTAGCACACCCACCAATGCCTTGCTATCAATTCAAAACAAATAAATTCAAAAAAAAAAAAATTTTAAATCAAATGAACAAATAAGCACACCAACCAATGCTTTGCTATCAATTACATGAAAAAAAAAAAAAAACACACCAGCAAGTACCCTACTATCAATTAAAATTAAATAAATAAATAAAAAAGCACACCCACCAATACCTTGTTATAAATTCAAAAAAGAAAAAAGAAAGAAAGACAGCACACCTGCCAATGCGCTGCTATAAATTAAAATCAAACAAATAAATAAGCACACCCTCCAGTGCCCTACTATCAATTCAAAGTAAATAAATTCAAAAACACGTAAGCAAGTACCCAACTATCAATTAAAATGAAACAAATAAATAAAATAGCGCACCCACCAGTGCCCTGCTATTAATTCAAAAAAAAAAAAAAAATACAAAGCACACCCGCAAGTATCCTTCTATCAATTAAAATGAACAAATAAATAAAAAAGTATACCTGCCAGTGCCCTGCTATAAATTACAATCAAACAAATAAATAAGCACACCCGCCAGTGCCCTACTATCAATTCAAACCAAATAAATTAAAAAACACAGAAGCAATAGCACACTCGCCAGTGCCCTGCTATTAATTCAAAAAAAAAAAAAAAAAAAAAACACAGCACACCAGCAAGTATCCTACTATTAATTAAAATAAACAAATAAACAAAAAAGCGCACCCGCCAATGCCCTGCTATTAATTACAATCAAACAAATAAATAAGCACACCTGCTAATGCAACTGCCAGGGAGGAAGGGATGGAGGAGGTATAACTTTACTTCTACGTTAAGATGGAGAAATTGAGGACCTATGACAAACAAAAACAGAACATCGAAACAGAGTTAGTAAAGAAGACAATACTTAAGGAAATTAATGATTATGGAGAGAAAAGAAAGAATCTATGTACGAAAAATATTATTTTGCACATCTTTTGACATTAACAAATTGCGTAAGCAATAAAAGAGATGAAAGTGCACTACCTTTTTTCAAAGTATCAACAACCATCACATAAATGTACCACAACAACCATTTGACCACTTCAACAAAAATTAAATAAAAATATCTACAAAAAAAATTATTTGATTGGATGAAAAATTAGATTATTTGATAGATCATAACTTGGTTAATTTACTAGTAGTTTCCTGTGTCAAAGGTGAAGCTAAGTAGCTTCTACATGGATGGACTATTGGATTATTTTTTTGAAAACTTTGGCGTATTGAACTATTGGACTACTGGATTTGGATTATTGTTATTGGATTTTTTGATCTTGATAGAACCTTTATGTTGTGTTTGGATCATGGATATGAGTAGAGATTTGAAAAGGAAATAGAAAAATGTGGGTGAAATGTCAATGAACTATAATTACATTCAACACACCTTTTCCTTTTCTCTTTCCTTTTCCCTTTCCAAATCCCTAGCTAAATCCATGATCCAAACATAACATTAAGGAAATATGATGGTTTCAGCGTCATAGAAAGCAAAGCACATTCACATAATTTTCTTCTTCTTTTGTGCTAGTTTATTATTTTCCAAAAAAATTAAAATAAAATAAAAATGTGCGAGTGCATTTTCCAAATGATTTGAGCCAACATTAGTCCATATGTCATAGTTACATGAAGTTATATATCATAAAGTGAGTAATTATAAATGACAGCAACTATGGCTTTGGTTATAATTCTTGCTTAACATAAATGATTTGTATGTAGAAAAGTTTCTAGAATTTAAATGTATGGTATGGATTTAACTTGATGTGATGTGGACCACACCTTATATGAATCTGATCCACCCATTTAAAATTCTATACATTTTTCTAAGTATTTGTCTTGGTTATGTAGAATATTTGTGTACTTAAAAAGGATAACTTAGTTTCATTCCTAGTAATTTTCAATGTCAAAGAGGAAGATGAGTTGCTTTTAATTAGGGTGACTATTTGATTGTTATTGGATTTTCTGATCTTCATAAAGCCTTTTTGGAAATCGGATGCTTTGATTTGAGCATCATAGAAATCATATTCTTATAAAATTCCAGAATTTTATTATGAAGATCATTGATGATGCTAATAATGATAGCTAATAAAATTGTTAAATTCTAATATTTGGCAAAATATATTCTAAAACTCTTTTTTGTTGTTATGTATTCAACTTTCTCTTCTCTGGTAATGTGATTTACATTTTATCACTGTTTTATAAATTCTTCATCTCTTACTCTTCATTTGGGACAACGAAAAGCCATTGGGTTTTTTAATATTATACATTGGGTGTGTCGCGCATGTTGGTATAATAAAGAATATTTTTTTTCTCTAAATTTATATAGAAAGTCATTGGTTTTTCCATTCATTATGTATTACATTGAGTTGAATGTTAAGCAGGCCCCTACTCAATCTGATGCAATTCCAAACAAATATAAAAATATAAAAATAATATGTACATAGATAATGCACCAACAACATCCAATCATGAGAAGAATTGTATATCAATCAAATAAAAATCCTCAAATGCAGAGGTAAAATATGCAACTATTAATCCAGAAGGGGAATATTACATTCAACCATAACCCAAAAGCACCAATACTAGAAATATAACATAACAATAAACGAAAAATTATAAACATAAACATATTTCAACAAATAAATAAGAAATTATAGTCTCATATCAGTTACATGAGTAGAAAATTCAATTAAGCACACATCAGATTTCACAAACCCAAGTCAAATTTGAAGTATATATCTATATATATGGAATCAAAACAACTACCAAATCAAACAAACTTGAAAAACAAAAGCTATTCATATCATATTTTCCTAAATTTAGAAATCAACAACTCCAAGTGAGGCAGTTTTGAAGAAGGGGAAAAGAATTGGAAAGGAAATACGGTTAACAAAAGGGGATTTTGGTTTAGGGTTTCATAAAATATGATTGAAGAAAGGCGAGAGAAATGAGTTGCAAAGAGAGACATAGTGAAAGATTCATACCTTCAAGCAAAGTTTTCACATGTAGAAAATATATATGGAACCATCAGTAAAAAATATGCACTTCGCGAGATAGTAGATAGGATTAAGGTGTGAACAAGAACGTCACGTGTGTTTTGGTCTTTATGGTCTTCAAGTTCATATTCACTGTTTGGGGTGAATATTTATTTTCACGACTTTTACCATCTAATATTGACAAACAAGAAAGGATAAGCTTGTACATCTTGGGGATTTTGCATGATAGAAAATAAGTTGGAAGTCCTTGTCAAAGAAGAAGGTAAACAAATATAACAGAAATTGAATTGGAATTTGAATTTGAATGTACAATCTTCACCACCATAGCAATTACAAGCTTGCTTTTCTAGCCAAGATGAACTATAAAAGCCTACACCGATAGTTTAGCGGTATAGGGTTAGACCATGAGATGAACTATTGTTAGACTTATTTATTTTGATGATTTATTTAATTATTTTTTAATTTATTTGAAAGAGAAAAATAGAATCCAAAATTTATCTTGATGATTATATTTTAATTTATTTGAAAAAGAAAAATAGAATCAAAATTTATTTTGTTCCATTATTTCTCACATAAACCTTTATCCTAAATGTTGTTAGAATGTATTTAATATTTGATTAAATTAGGAGTTCAAACAGCCCAAAATAGAGGTTCAAACAGCTCAGCACAATAATAGTTCAAAAGGTTCAAGTGGAAGATATTCAAATTTGTAATGATGGAGTGGAAGATATTCAATTTGGTAATGATGGAAGTACAATGGCTATAAACGGCCATAAATTCAAATGAATACAACGACTATAAACGGCTATAATTTTCATTATATATACCAAAGCCTCTAATGTAAACAAGTTACGAAAAAACCTAAAAATATTCTTTGATCTATAATCACTCACATCTATTCTCAGAAATTATACACTGAGCCTTATAGCTTTAAGCCCATCTTTCCTATGTGAGGTTTACAGAAAAACCAAAGCTTCATTTTTATATCTATCTTTGAGAGATAATTCTTGTAACTTTCTGTGAAAGCAAAAACACATTCTTTTCAACCTTGTAAGAGTGTAGTACACTCACTATTCTTGACTTAGAAAGTCAGTGTAAAATCTGTAGAGGATTACTCCATCTGTGAAAAGGTTGCTAGTACCCTGTGAAGCTAGAGTATAGTGGAAAATCTCAAGTGAAGCTTGAGGAGTGGACGTAGGCCGAGTTGAAGCCGAACCACTATAAATTTGTTTGCCTCTCTCTCCCTTATCTTTTTATTTTATTTTAAATTGCCATAGCTATATTTTACATTTTTACTGTGCTAAAATCATTAACTAACATAGTTGTTTAGACACTTGTTTTAATTATTTTTATTTCATTAATTATATTTATCTGTTGTGCTAGTCATAATTTTTATTAGGGTATTATTAATTTTAATTATAAAAACCTAATTCACCCCCCCTCTTAGGTTGTCTGTTGGGTAACAATTGGTATCAGAGCTTAGACTCTTGTTTTAGATTTAACCATCTAAGAGTTTCGATCCATGGCAACCTTAGCTAGCACTAGCACTACTGAAGGACAAGCCACCAATAGGTCGCCATTATTTGACGGAAACAACTATAGTCATTGGAAAGATAAGATGACCCTATACCTACAAGCCACTGATTATGCTATGTGGATTATTGTCACCAAAGGTCCAAAAATTCCTACCAAATTAGTAGACAATATTAGAAAACCTAAAACTGAAGATGAATGTGATGAGAGGGATCACAAATTATTGCAATCCAATGCTAAAGCCAAACTCACCATTGTTTGTGGATTAGACTCTAAGTAGTATAATATAATTTCAAGTTGTGATTCGGCAAAAGAAATTTGGGACAAACTTGAAGTAACTTATGAAAGTACAAACCAAGTGAAGGAATCTCGTATTGATATGCTTGTTCATAGTTATGAATTGTTTAAAATGAACTCTGATGAATCTATTTCAAGTATGTTTACTAGATTTACTGAAATTGTAAACTCTTTGAAATCTTTTGGCAAAACTTATACTAACAGTGAGTTGGTAAGAAAAATTCTTAGGTGTTTACCAAAGAATTGGGAAGCAAAGGTCACCGCCATTATAGAAGCCAAAGATCTCTCCACATTTGGATTGGATGAGCTTATGGGTTCTCTTATAACTCATGAGATCACCATGAAAGGACATGAGGATGTTGGAAAAAAAAAATGGAATTGCATTCAAAGACTCATCAAATGAAGAAGAACATGAAAACTCCAGTGAGAATGAAAGCTATGCCATGTTTAGTAGAAATCTCAAAAAGCACTTTAAGAAAAACAATTATGGAGGAAGAAGACATTTCAAGAAATAGTACAACAAAGATAACAAGAAAGAGCCTATCATTTGCTATGAGTGCAAAAATCCTGGACATATGAAGATGGATTGTCCAAAATTGAAGAATCATGAAAAAGACTACAAAAGAAACAAAAAGGCCATGGTAGCAGCTTGGGGAGAAAGTGAAGATGAAAGCTCAAGTGATGAAATTGAAAATGAAGTAGCCAACTTATGTCTCATGGCTCTTGAAGATGAAGACTCTACTCAAGATGAGGTAACTACTCTTTATAAAGAACTTGAAAGTGCATTCCATGAACTATCAAATGAATTTAGAAAAGTTTGTGCCAAAAATAATGTGTTGAAAAAATATGTTGCATCTTTATTTATTAATGTATAAGAATTAAAGAAATAAAAAATGATTTTGAAAAATGATTTTGATAATATCTCTAATGAGAAAACTACTTTAAAAAACAATGTTGATGATTTAACAAAAACACATGAAAATTTTGTAAAAAGTAGAGATAATCTCAACACGCTTCTTGGAAATCAAAGATGTGTTTTTGATAAAGTGGGTATTGGATATGACCCTATTAAGAAACAAAAGAATCTCAATACAATTTTTGAAAAGGCATCTCTCATGACACACCCTCATATTACTTGTCATTATTGTAGAAAGAAAGGCCATTATATATCTTATTGTCCATTCAAAAAGAATATGAACACGGGAATTAAAAAGATCTGGATTATTAAGGGATCTAACAAAACTAACAAAGAAGGACCCAAGAAACTATGGGTACCAAAAACCAACACTTGATTGTCATCTTGTAGGTTTGCTTTAAGTCCAAAGCTAAAGAAGGGAAGTGGTACCTTGATAGTGGATGTTCCAGACACATGACCGGAGATAAATCATTCTTTACTAAACTATCATCGAAAGATGGAGGATTTGTTACTTTTGGAGACAACAAGAAATGAAAAATCATCGGTACTGGTAGCATCGGTATTTCTCCTAACCCTTCTATGGAAAATGTTTTACTTGTTGATGGACTTAAACATAACCTACTTAGTATTAGTCAATTCTGTGATAAAGGTAATCGAGTTATTTTTGATAAATCATATTGCATAATTGAAAGCACAAATGATCATAAAGCTTTATTCGTTGGTAATCACTGTGATAATTTTATGTTTTTCATCTTAATGATTTCTATGCTAGTGATGTTAAATGTTTATATGTTAATAATGAAAATAGATGGTTATGGCATAGAAGACTTGGTCATGCTCATATGGATTTAATTGCTAAACTTTTGAGAAAGGATTTTGTAACGCCCTAAAAAATTAACCCAATATACATATAACAATGACTTGCATTATTAAAAGAAAACATTGCATTATCTCATTCATCAGAGTTTTACGAAATGGAAACATTACATGTAACATCATAAAAAATGCCCTACGGGCTTACATCTTGCCAAGCCAACACTTGGACACAAAATTATGAGTTCTAACTCAAATACAAATAAAGCCCTAGGCTTGAATGTTTACATGTAATTCAAATAAAAACAGATAACTAAAGACAAGGCGTCAAAGTCCAAATCCTTCCAAGCTAAGTCCTTGGAGGTAGCTTATCTCCTGAACCTGAAAATGATGTTCCCATAAAGGGTGAGCCACAGCCCAGTAGAAAAATACTAAACCAAATATAAGCATTGAATAAAGCCCTAGGATTCAATAGATGGTTAACACTAAACATTACGTTCACTTTTCATTATTTATTCAACTTTCCATGATTTTCAACGAGGCTCTGAACCTGGCCAAACTACAACAGTGAACTATATATTAGTTTCACATTACTTCCAATATCAACAAAACAAATGAGACATAGGCTCATATCAAAACACTTCCATACTTCCAATATGATACACATTTTAGTGTTGTATCAATAATATGCAAAAAAAAACACTTCAATATCAATAAGCACACATAATAGTGATCCTAATGGAGTCCATCCCCTATCTCCTCCCAAACAAAATCCGGTTAAGAGGTCCATCCCCTATCTTCCCCTAACCGTGGAGTACATCCCCTATCTCCTCCCACACAATATGCATATGCAATGCTCAACTAGTACATGTATGTAAACACACAACATATACATCTCACAATCAATACACATAATGTCTGTATTAATTCAACAGTCAACATTAATGACTTAACCAATGTGATTAGTTTCAGTTATCCCTAATCCACATGCAATGTCTACAACAATCATGACTATCCTCCACCGATAGCCCAAAACAGTTATTTCTAGACTGGAAATAAATAAATCAACAATTCAATAGGCGAATGATTTAAATAAATCAACTACCCCATTTAATCAATATAATCCTCAAACTCATGAATTCAACTAATTTCCCCAATTTTCCTTAAATTAAACATACAATTCAATTTAATAACACAACTAGGGTTTTTCCCAAAATTACCAAACTATCCCCAACATATTAAATTGCTAAAACTTAGAACAAAACGTATACATTGGAGTAGGAAATCCCTACCTCGAAGAAATAACCCAAAAAGAGAAGACGGAGATGAAAACCCAAAATCCAAAGTGCTCCAAACCACCAAAAGTTCAGATTAAACTGAAGCCCTCGACTCACACTCTCTTTTTAATAAAGGCTCTAGGATAGAAACACCCTAAAACTAGATGAAACCTAGGGTAGAAGGTGTGTAGGGAGAGAGAAGAGTCGGACCTAGGGTTTGGAAACAAAAAGAGATAGAAAAACTGATTAAAATCCCGCTGCTGCCTATTTAAACTGAACAGGCTCGCTCGAGCGAAGACATGGTCGCTCGAGCGACCAGACACAAAAACCCACGCTCGAGCGAAGAAAAGCTCGCTCGAGCCAAAAACTCGATGCTTCAGGTCTGCAACCCCGAAGCTCGCTCGAGCGACGAAATGCTCGCTCGAGCGAAGAACTCGAAAACATACACCTCGCTTGCTCGAGCGAAGAAAAGCTCGCTCGAGCCAAGAAACACATCTCTCAGGTCCTAAGCCCAGACGCAGACTCTCGGTCGAGCGACCAAATCCTGGCTCGAGCGAAGAACAAAAACAACAGCTCGCTCGAGCGACCAACTCCTCGCTCGAGCGAAGGTCCAAAATTCTGGACAGCAACCCTTGGTGTCTAAACCCAACCAACCTGAAACAAACCTGCCCAAAGACATCCTATAACTCAAAAATAAAGAATTAAAGGACAACAACAACAATACACAATGCCTGGATCCACGGAACTTAAGTCCGGATACAACAATCTAAAGGAAAAAGACCGGGGTCGCTATAGATTTGGTCATTGGACTTCCAAAAATTAAATTTGAAAAAGATCATCTTTGTAGTGCTTGTCAACAAGGAAAACAAACTAAAACATCATTTAAATCAATATCTCATATTTCCACAACTAGACCTTTACAACTATTGCATATAGATTTTGTGTGTGTCAATTTCTGACCACACTGCCAATCAAGCACTCAGCTGGAGAATATTGGCAGAATAGATTAAGCTCGAACGACCTGTCACAAAAAGAAGAGATTCCGGCGGTGGTTCGTCCACCCGGGCGCACTCTGACAATCAAGTCAGTTATCTCTCAAAGATAGCAAAAGTGCTTAACTCACTATTCAGAGCATAAAAAGCATACCTTAGACCCATGGGGGTGCCTCTCTTTTATAGCCAACACAATCCTAGTCCCAATAGAAGCATAGCTTCAATGGATTTAGGATTACTGCTAATCTTGGACTCCCAGTAGGATTGGGATAAACTCTCTAGGAGTCTTATCTTTATCCAAACAGAAGTCCTCTCCCATTCTAGGACTCTTGTCCCTTATCTGCTTATCCCAGATTCCGGTATTCTCGCAGATAACCTCGGCCTAGCCAAGATCACCTCAGCGTTATGACCAGGACACGTGGCACCTTGGCTAGCACTTCGGTGACACCTCGACCACGTGTTGTCACTCAAAAATTATGTCCCCACAACTGCCCCCTAGGTTCTATTACCTCGGCATCCTGAGGTGATGGAACCTATATCGTTTCTTCCATTTAGTACCTCGGCTAAGCTCACTCCATTTGTTTATTACCGAGGTCATAATACGTCGGCTCAATATGACCAAAAACTTACAGTCTGCTTTCACCAATGCCTCAAAATCATTAACCAAGTTTGTTCAAGTTTCTCAGCTGAGATCATCCTCCAAGTCGAGGTTCTACTCCGTTAAATCGAGAATTCTAAGAGCTTCAACACGCGTATGAGCTGTCATGCATGACAACTTAACTGTTATTGCCACACGTGTGTCTCTCTTTGGGTCGTACCCAATACGCGCCACTAAGTCGCATTGCTCTCGCGTGCGTCGTCTGACACGCACGTCGTTTTAGGCACATTAATTGCCTTTTTGCCGCCGTTTTGTGTTTCAACAAAACTTCCTTCCTCTCTCTTCATCGTTTCACCTTTGCATCCTCATTCCCGTGCAAGCTCTCTCTCTTCGCTCTCCCAAATCTGTCATTGATTCAAGCATTCGAGCTTTGCAACTTGCTCCGTTCACCTCCTACGGCGAGATTTTTACCGCTCCATTGCTTTTGCAACCGTTGTCTAACTTCGGCGATCCTCACACCGGCCTCACTCTCTCTGGTAAGCCACTGTTCCTCCTGGTTTTTAGTCTTTGATTTACATCGAACTCTGTCATATTTTCAAACTTGCTCATGTTTTTGATCGTTTAATCTGTACCTTGATTTCCACCATGTGTTTGAGCATGTTTGCTTTGTGATTCTGTTTTTTGCCCAATCCTTTCTTGAATACCCACATACATGCACAAGCTTTGCCACTGTGTTCTTGATGATTCATCACTGTTCTTGACTCTGAATCACATTCCTGTCTCTTTTTCTGTGTTTTTTTTTTTTTTTTCCAGATTCTTGCCTTCAATCCTTGTTTGCCTAGACCTAGGTTTGGGATTTATCTATAGAACTTACGAACCTTAGGAAGAATTGACACAAATTCCCCTTAGATCCATACAAATTCTTACCATAGTATACATTTAGGTTTTAGCCGAGGTATTTCAGACCCTATAAAACACTTCCTTCGAAATCCAATACTCTCCCCCTAAGCCGATATCATGGGTATATGGAAGCATAGGTAGACACCCCAACCAAGTTGGAATATTTCATGTAGGAGTTTTCTATCCTAGCCGACGTCCATCTGAGGTTGGCTGGGGAGGATGACTCCATCATGCCTACAATCGATTCTATGCCTTTTCCCGTTGTAGTTTTCATAGAGTGTGGACTTAGGCTCCCACTCGACATCCTTTTCCGAGAAATCCTTCATTGCTATAAATTGAACCCAATGCAGTTTGCCATCAACTCTTATCGAGTTATCAACGGTATAATATCCTTAGCCAAACAAGAGAATGCTAGGGTAACTTTAGCTGATATCCAATACTGCTACACCATGTGTGGCCTTAAGTTAGAGAAAGACTACATTTTATAGCGACCCCGGTCTTTTCCCATTTGGTTGTTGTACCCGGACTTATGTTCCGTAGATTCAGTTGTTATTATATTGTTGTTGTTGTCCTTTAATTCCTTATTTTTGAGTTATAGGATATGTTGGGCAGGTTTTGTTACAGGTTGGTTGGGTTGGAAACCAAGTGTTGCTGTCCAGATTTTTGGACCTTCGCTGAGCGAGGAGTTGGTCGCTCGAGCGAGCAGTTGTTTTTAGTCCTTCGCTCGAGCCAGGTTTTGGTCGCTCGAGCGAGAGTCTGCGTCTGGGCTTAGGACCTGAGAGTTGTGTTTCTTGGCTCGAGCGAGCTTCCTTCGCTCGAGCGACGAGGTGTATGTTTTCGAGTTCTTCGCTCGAGCGAGCATTTCGTCGCTCGAGCGAGCTTCTGGGTTGCAGACCTGAAGCATCGAGTTTTTGGCTCGAGCGAGCTTTTCTTCGCTCGAGCGAGGATTTCTTGTGTCTGGTCGCTCGAGCGACCATGTCTTCGCTCGAGCGAGCCTGTCCAGTTTAAATAGGCAGCAGCGGGTTTTTGAACAGTTTTTCATCCTCTTTTTGATTCCAAACCCTAGGTCCGACTTCTCCCTCTCTTCTCTCTTAGGTTTGATCTATTTAGGGTGTGTTTCTACCCTAGTTGCTTTATTAAAAAGTTAGAGTGGGTTGAGGGCTACATTTTAATCTGAACAATCTTGGCTTTGGAGCACTTTGGATTTTGGGTCATCATCTCAGTCTTCTCAATTTTGGTTAATTCTTCGAGGTAGGGATTTCCTACTCCAATGTATACATTTTGTTCTAAGTTTTGGCATTTTAATATGTTGGGGGTAGTTTGGTAATTTTTGGGAAAACCCTAATTGTTTAATAGATTGATTTGTATAATTAATTTAAGGAAAATTGGGGAAATTAGTTGAATTCATGAGATTGAGGAATTTATTGATTAAATGGGGTAGTTGATTAATTTAAATCACTCGCCTATTGAATTGTTGATTTATTTATTTTCAGTCTAGAAATAACTGTTTTGGGCTATCGGTGGAGGATAGTCATGATTGTTGTAGACATTGCATGTGGATTAGGGATAACTGGAACTAATCACATTGGTTAAGTCATTAATTTTGACTATTGAATTAATACAGAAAATACGTGTATTGATTGAGCATTGCATATGCATATTGTGTGGGAGGAGATAGGGGATGTACTCCACGGTTTAGGGGAAGATAGGGGATGGACCTCTAAACCGGATTTTGTTTGGGAGGAGATAGGGGATGGACTCCATTAGCATCATTTTATGTGTGCTTATTGATATTGAAGTGTTTTTACATGTTATTGATACAGCACTAAAATGTGTATCAATTTGGAAGTATGAAGTGTTTTTGATATGATGTGTTGGCATTATTGGAATTATTATGAATATGATAAATAATTCACTGTTGTAAGTTTGGCCAGGTTCTGAGCCATGTTGAATAACTAATGGAAAGTGGAACTGATAATTTGTGTTATCCATCTATTGAATGCTAATGCTTTATTCAATACTTATATATGGTTTAGTATTTTTCTACTGGGCTGTGGCTCACCCTATATGGGAACATCATTTTCAGGTTCAGGTGATAAGCTACCTCCAAGGACTTAGCTTGGAAGGATTTGGAGTTGAAGACTCTGTTTAGATTATTTGTTATTTCGTTTTATTTGATGTTACATGTAAACTCAAGCCGAGGGCTTAATTTGTAGTTGAGTTAGAACTCACATTTTGTGTCCAAGTGTTGGCTTGGAAAGATGTAAGCCCGTAGGGCATTTATTTTTGTGTTATATGTAACGTCTTTTAATTAGAATACTCTGATGAATGGAATAATGTTTTATTTTCTTAACTAATGCATGTTATTATTGTGTATGTTATGGGATATTTTTGAGGGCGTTACAACTTGGTATCAGAGCGTACCGGGTTTGAATACTTTGGGTACGTGGGAAGTGATTAGTATCACAATGGGTTCGTCTCGTTTGATAGAGACTTAGTATAATGTTATATGTTTATTTGATAACATGTTTATGTGATTATGTGGGTATGGAATGTAGTTTCTAGGATGTTGATTGGACCCTTGAGTTTCTAGTAGTCTTGTTGGAAAGGCACTTGATCAATGCTGTTTCCAACCGGAACTATAGTAACGCTTTGGGACTATTATCATCCAGGAATGAAATTCGTAGGTGCTTATGTGATTATGTGCTTACGTGGAATGAATTATTGTTGTCCAATGCATTAGGACGCGAGTGTTTAGCTTCGGCACATTTATTAATGTGCTAACGTTTTTGTTTCCTTTATTAGGATGTCAGGACGAGGACGAAGACGCGGTAGGCGTGGTAGGCCGGGTAGGCAGGAGGTGCCTGTGCCAGAGGAGATTCCGGCAGTTCAGGAGGGAATTGGCCAGGCCAATGTGGCCGAACTAGTAGGCCAGCAGGCTATGGGCACTTTGGCCCGAGAGATAGCAGGGGCATTCAGGGAGTCAGTAGGCATTCTCAGAGCTGAGAATCAGGCTCAGGTTCATGTTACAGATACGGGTCCTTCTTTTCTGAAGAGGGAGTTCTTTCGGTCCAACCCGGACGAATTTTTAGGTGATCCTAAAGAGCCGCTTAAGGCAGACGAATGGCTCGAACAGACAACGAAGACGTTTGAGATGCTAGGCATCGAAGACGGGGTACTGAAGGTGACCTTGGCATCTTTCCAGCTTAAGGGGGATGCGGGTCAGTGGTGGAAGTTCACTAAGGGCCATGTAGGAGGGACTTGGGAGGCTTTCGTAGATGCTTTCCAGGAGAAGTTCCTGTCTTCAGCAGTTAAGGAGAGGTTGAGGGAGCAGTTTTGCCAGCTTAAGCAGAACAGTTCTTCAGTAGCCGAGTTTGAGGCCTCGTTTACTAGTTTGTCCAGGTTTGCACCTGAGTTGGTGGCGTCTGAGGAACGCCGTTGCATTGAGTTTGAGAAGAAGTTGAGGCGTGGCCTCAAGCTGAGAGTTGTAGGGTCTATGATTCGGGATTATGGGCGTCTGGTTGATGCTGCAGCCCATACTGAGATCATGATGCAGGAAGAGAGGAAGGGCAGAAAGGCTCCAAGAGGAGTCAGGATGGTCAGAGTGATGGTAGGAGACAGAAGGGTTTTAACCCTCAGCAGTCTCAGGGTAGCTTTTCTAGATCGACTTTTCCTGTGCCGAGTGCTAGTTCTGGGAAAGGCAGCCAGGGGACATTACCTGTTTCAAGTGTGGTCAGCTGGGCCACAAGTCTCCAGCTTGCCCGCAGAAGGGAGGAGGACAGAGAGCAGCGTCATCTTCGGCTCGATCTCAGAGCCAGAGTCAGGGTAGAGGCCAGCCGCTCTCGTGTTATCAGTGTGGTCAGCCAGGGCACATGAAGAGGTATTGCCCGCAGTTGGGTGGCACACCTGGTGCATCTGGTTTGAGGCAGACTCAGGGTCAGCAGCCAGCACAGTCGGGTCAGGCCTCGAGGGCCAATCAGGGGGCTTCATCGTCCCAGTCTGTGCAGCAGTCTTATGCTCCTAGGGGTGAGCAGGTTGATCAGAGACCATCTGGGCGCGTGTATGCTGTTACCGCGCAGGACCTCTGTACCGGCACCATCTGTTGTGAGAGGTACCTTCTTTTTTGCAACTCGGTTGCTAATGTTTTGATTGATACGGGTGCATCTCATTCCTTTGTGTCTGCTGCATTTGCATCTGTTTTGGAGTTGGAGTTAGCACAGTTAGCCTCTCCTATTTGTGTAGTGTCACCTCTTGGGGGTGAATTGATCTTGAAACAAGGTGTTAGGGGTTGTGATATAGAGGTCGATGATCATAGAATCCCAGTTTTTTTGTAGTTATGCCTATGAAGGGCTTTGATGTTATTTTGGGTATGGACTGGTTATCGTCATACCGGCAGTTATTGATTGCTACCGTCAGAGGGTCACTTGTTGTACCATTAGCGGAGAGTGTTTCCATTTTCTGGGGGACCGGGTTGGTAGTGTTTTGCCACCGGGGTATGTTTCACGAGGGCGGAGTGAGCTTAGTGGTCTACTTGCTAATCTTTCGATTAGTGAGGTTGATGAGACTCAGATTGTGTTGCCAAGGGTGGTTTGTGAGTACTCGGACGTCTTTCCCGAGGACCTTGTTGGGTTGCCACCGCATCGAGAGATTGAGTTCTCTATTGACCTAGTGCCCGGCACGGCGCCAATTTCTATGGCACCTTATCGTTTTGCCCCAGCCGAGTTAGTTGAGTTGAAGATTCAGCTCCAGGAGTTGCTAGATAAGGGCTATATCCATCCTAGTGTTTCGCCGTGGGGAGCACCGGCCCTCTTTGTTAAAAAGAAAGGTGGTGCTTTGAGACTTTGTATAGATTACCGGAAATTGAATCGGGCTACGGTTAAGAATAAGTACCCTATGCCTCGTATAGATGATTTGTTCGATCAGTTGAAGGGTTCCCGTTGTTTCTCTATGATAGATTTGAGATCGGGTTACCACTAGTTGAGGGTCAGGGAGGAGGATATTCCGAAGACGGCATTCCGTACACGGTATGGCCACTATGAGTTCCTGGTGATGCCATTTGGGCTCACCAACGCACCGGCAGTCTTTATGGATTTGATGAACCGGATATTCCGGGAATTCTTGGATCGTTTTGTAGTCGTCTTTGTGGACGACATCCTTATCTATTCACCTTCAGAGGAGGAGCACAAGGAACACTTGAGAGTGGTGCTTGAGTTACTTAGAGTCCATAAGCTTTATGCTAAGTTTGGGAAGTGTGAGTTCTGGCTAGAAGAGGTCAAGTTCTTAGGCCATGTGGTTTCTGGGGAAGGAGTGTCAGTTGATACATCCAAGACTGAGGCAGTGCAAGATTGGGCACAGCCTAAGAGTGTGTTTGAGATCCGCAGTTTTCTGGGGTTAGCTGGGTATTATCGCCGGTTTGTGAAGGATTTCTCCAGGTTAGCTTCGCCTTTGACTAGATTGACTCGGAAGGGAGTCAAGTTTGTATGGAGTGAGACTTGTGAAAAGTCGTTCCAGGAGTTGAAAGTTAGATTGACCACCGCTCCAGTCTTGATTATTCTGGAGAGAGGGTGTAGACACCCCATTTTTGACCGACCTTAAGACTCAGACGTCACCGATTGAGCGCTCGGTGATGTTGCATGTTGTGCTCGTTCAGAAGTCTTAGAGACGTGGCCGTGCGCCCTGCCTCCGGACTTCCGAACTCTCTTTTGTGCCTTGCCTCAGTTTGCGAACCGGACTCGGTTTTCTCTGTTTTCTTTCCCGCAGGGAGGGAGAGGTCTAGCAGACTATCTCTCAGTGGCCGTGGGCTACATTTCGTGGCCGCAGGCCATTTTGCCCGTTTCGGAGCCCAGTTCCCGGTTTTCGGAGCCGTTAGGCTGTGTGCCTCGGTTCGGGACCACCCGACCATCTCCGATTCCTCCGGTTTTTGGCAGGTACCTCTGTTTTATCATAACAAGGAACACTGGGCCCTCAGATGCCCACTTCGTGGCCGAACGCCACTTTCGGTGCTTACTGCCTATTTTCGGGGCCCCGAACCTCGCGTTTGGCCCCCGAGCATTCATTTTGCATTGGTTTTTGTTCAATTTTGGCAGGTACCTCTGTTTTAGCACCAGGAAGATCACTGGAGGGTGGGAGGCCAGCAATTATCTCAGATAACCAGTTATGCTCTTCCGGCGCCCGTTTTGCTCACTTCCGGCTAATGTTGAACACCCTAGGCCATTTTCTTCCAACCAAAACCACATATCTATGATAAGGGAGCCTGGGAGGACCCTAAAAAATACTGGCCGGCCAGTAATTGTTATTTTCATTTTTGAGCCTCTCCTTCAAATGCAATGTTGTGACTCCTGTTCCAGAGTTGTCAAATTCCAACCATGGGGCCTTGTTCTACACACCTGGGAGGACCCTAAAATCTGGCGGCCGGCCAGTAATTGTTCACTTCATTTTTGGCTATGGCCGGCCGGCCATGGGGAGTGGCTGGCCGACCAGTGGGGTGGCCGGCCGGCCATCTTCAAGAAAAGCACCTGGCCGGCATGCTTCCCCCTTTTGACCACTTTACAGCTGTCCAGCTGTTTTTCAAAATATCTTCTGCCTCCGAGGGATATTTTGGGAGGGAAAGCTTGGGTGCATTTCCCTCCCCTTTTACACCCCTTTTTGGTCCATTTAAGGGGCTGACTAGCTCCTTTGTTAGGGTTAGCAACTTTCTTCTCAAGAGCACATCTCCATTTGCCTCCATTTCCCTCTCCAAAAGCTCCAAAAACCTTCAAGTTTCTAGCCCACTTGTTCATCAACCCTAAGCTTCACCATCACCACCTCCATTGCAGCAGCAAAGGAGGATTTTTCAGAGGTTAAGAAGCAACAAATTGAAGCCAAGAAGTAACAAAAGCTTGATCTTCAAGGGTAAGTCACTATTTCCCCCTTTTGAGCACATTTTTGCATCAATTCTTTACCCTACTTGCTCTCTGTTTTGGCTCCGAACCCTACTGATTTTAGGCTTATTTTGAGCCCCTCTACAACATTGTAGAAGGCTCAACCTTGTTTGGCACCTCTATGATGCACCTCTTTCAATATCACTCTTTGTGCCAATATTTTGTATGCTTTGTTTGGATTATGAGTGATCCATTTTCGAGCCTGATATAAACTGTGAGGGCTTATTTTGAGCCCCTCTTCAACATTGAAGAAGGATCAACCATGTTTGGTGGTTCTATCATGCACTTGTTTTGTAATTCTTCCAATTTACCGTAAAATTGCATGGTTTCTTTAGCCTATTTGAAATCTGATTTCGAGCATTCCATTAACTTAGATTGAGCTTATTTTAGGTCCCTCTACAACATTGTAGAAGGGATCAATCTTGTTTGGGGCCTCCATGCATGGCCTCTCTTTGTACCTCTCTTTGGCCCCATTTTGCATGCCTTCTTTAAGCTTATTTGGCTTCTGATTTCAGCCTTCATCAGGCCTGAAGAGAGCCTTATTTTGGCCCATTTGTCATGTTTTGTTAAGGGTCTTAGGCTATTTGGTGAATGCTTTTGGTACTTCATGTTATACCCCCCCTTAGTCCCTTATTTTTGCATGTCTTGCTAGCTCACCATGCTTCTGTTTTTGAGTCTTCATCAGGCTAGGAAAGTGTCTTATTTTGACCTACTCTTCATATTTTGTTAAGGGTCCAAGGATTTTTGGTCCATCCTTTTGATACCTCATGTTATAGCTCTCTTTTGGCTCATATTTTGCATGCTATGTTGAGCATATCTACATACTGAATCGAGGGATGTCATCTACTGAAAATGTGCATATTTTTGGTCCCTCTTTAATGTTGTAGAACTGTATTTTTCAGTTTGAGCATTGTATATATCGTTTGCTTCATTATTCCCCTCTTTTCCCCCATTTTTGCATGCTATTTTTGCCATACTTGTGATTGTTGTTTGGCCATTCTTTGTACTGTAAAAATGCTATTCTAGGGGCTGCCTAGCATCTGTATTTACATGTCGTGTCCATATTGTGCATGTTTGGCATAGCTGTAGGCCATTTCGGGTGCATAACATTGCATTTCGGGCATCGGGTGTAATTTTGCTATAATTCGGGGACTGTTTTTGCATCATTTTGGCTGCTGAAATTTACATTTTCCATATGCCATATGCTACATTTCATTTATATCATCGCCTCGGTTTGTGCGCCCGTGGGCACGTATTTCGAGGCACCTCACTTTTTATCCGAACGGCCTCCCGTGTGAGTGTGGCTGAGGCCTTCTCATGTTAGTATAAGCCCAATTTGCATCGTGTATGTCATTTCATGCTTTAAATGCATCGCCTCGGTTTGCGCGCCCGTGGGCACGTATTTCGAGGCACCTCACTTTTTATCCGACGGCCTCCCGTGTGAGAGTGGCTGAGGTCCTCTCATGTTGGTATAAGTCCATTTTGCATTCCGTATGCCATTTTCGTATCATTGCATTCCGTATGCCATTTTCGCATCATTGCATTCCGTGTGCCATTTTCTCGGTTTGCGTGCCCGCAGGCACGCACTTCGAGACATCTCATTTTAACCTCATTACATATCACTTCCATGACATTTTACATTCTGTATGCATCGCCTCGGTTTGCGCACCCGTGGGCACGCATTTCGAGGCACTTCATTTTTATCCGACGGCCTCTTATGTGAGTGTGGCTGAGGCTCTCTCATGTTAGTGTAAGTCCAATTGCATTGCTTATGCCATTTCATGCCTTAGGATCATCGCCTCGGTTTGCGTGTCCGCGTGCATGCATTTCGAGGCATCTCATTTTCATAGCATTGTGTATGTTAGGATTGCATATTAGCTACATTTCATGCATATCATGCATATTGTATCGTGTTCGGGATAGGAGTTAGCCCGGGCACGGGAAACGAGGCACGTTTCGTACTCCGAGTGACGGAACGGGTCTCAATTCCCCAGTCACCGACACTCCGGATTACCCATGATGGGGTTAGGTTTTGTTGTAACATTCATCTGCATTGCACCCTATATCGAGTTGTGCGATCCGACTCCTCGGCCATCATGCATCGAGATGCGTGATTAGTGGCACGAGGATCGAGGCATGCATATATTTGTGAAATACATTGCTATGCCCCTTTCCTGCTCTCTGTTGCAGCAAATTGAGGAATCAGCAACTTTTCGGAGTTTGGCGCGCATTTCGAGAAACATTGCAAACAGAGGCTAAATTGGGCATCCCAGTGGATTTCTGCGCAAAGGCAATCCCGCGTACATCATTTATCAGAAGCGAGGCAGCCCCTGGCTTGCATGCCAGTTTATAGTTTTCTTAGCTTAATTTATTAATTAATTAGGAATTTGTATATTATTTCGGACTGCATTATTCTTTTATTTCGGCCTGTATTATTATTTATTCGGACCCTCTGCGCGAGGGCATAACTGTAATAAGTGTGCGTGAGTGTGATGTATGTCTTCCAACCCCACGTCTTTCTTCCCTTTTATTTACCCGCTTACGTTGGTTAGATTAGGGCATATTTCAATTAGCATACAGTATGACAGCATGTTTGCATCATTCATCTGTTTTGCACGCACCGGGCTCGGCGCAGCATACAAACTGCATTTGTATTTCAATTCCAAATTGAATACATGTTAGCTGTAGCATTTCATATGCCATGTTTAGAATAGCTGAGCCTGCTATAGTTTGCATCTTTGCATGTGTTGCATTAGGCATTTCTGTATAATTAGGATCATGCATGATTTCTAATCAGCTTTTGTTTTTGGCTTGGAGTACTCAGTAAGTTTTATGCTTTAGCATCCTTGCATACGTGTGAGTGCTGCCATGAATAGCATGCTTACCATGAGGCTATACGCTTATGTGATATAAACTGCCTTGAATGCCTGTGGGTGGAGGTTGTGTTACTTGAATTGGGACGATTCATCAACTGTTTGTTTTAAAGCCCACTAGATAGTGGCAAAACCATTATTTTCTAAGCCCACCCGAGGGTGGCAAATCCGCGTCTTAGCCTACCTGCGGGTAGCACCATCAAACCATTTTCAAACAAACAAACATGAAATGTTTTGTTCTAATTCAGGCGGCCCAGTCTATACTTATTTGCTGCAAGCATCACATAGTAACCTAGGCTAATAACCGGAATAAGAACTCATAATGTTTCCAAAATAAGATATCATGGTTAGTAGAGGCCGGTCTTTGACCGGGCGAGCGGGGGTGCTCACGAAGTGACCTTCCCCAATCGTACCCAAGTTCCCTAGCCGAGGCAACTTTGGTGATGACGGACACGTGGCCTTTGGCACTGAGTCAGGGTTTCCTAAATTTCCCATTTAAAAAATATTTAGGTGGCGACTCTGTATCTGGCAAAGCAGTCCATGTTTGGCACTTCTTTCAAAAAAATCTGTTTTCAAAAACGATTTGCCGGATTTGGACTCTTTGGTTCAAGATTACGAACCGTGACACAAAAATCGAGTCCGAACTGTAGCGAGGTCCCCCGCGGGCTTGTTACAGAGGGTTAGGTTATGCAGTCTATTGTGACACCTCACGAGAGGGTCTGGGTTGTGTGTTAATGGAAGAGGGGAAAGTGGTTGCCTATGGCCCGCGTCAGTTGAAAATTCACGAGCAGAATTACCCTACGCATGATCTTGAGTTAGCAGCTGTGATATTTGCCTTGAAGATTTGGAGGCATTATCTTTACGGTGAGAGGTTCGAGGTATTCTCGGATCATAAGAGTCTGAAATATCTGTTTACGCAGAAAGACTTGAACTTGAGGCAGAGGAGGTGGATGGAGTTTATTGAGGATTATGACTTCGAGTTACATTATCATCCGGGGAAGGCCAACGTGGTGGCCGATGCCCTTAGCAGGAAACTGTTGGTGACATAGCTAGTATAGCCATTCGGGAGTGGGAGATGTTGGGTGCACTTGGGGAGTTTGATTTGCTTCTGGGCGAATCCGTTGAGGCTGCGGCCTTGTTTTCTGTTTGTTCGCAGCCTACACTTGTGACTCGAGTGTTAGAGGCTCAGAGGAGTGACCTTGAAGTAGAATCCCTTCGAGGGAAGATCTCCAGTGGGAAGGTTGAGAAGGGTTTGACGGTGTATCCCGACCTGAGTGTGAGATACCGAGACCGTCTGTTTTGCCGGAGTCTTGCCGAGAGGAGGTACTCCGAGAGTTTCATCATTCGCGCCTTGCGGTGCATCCGGGAGGCACTAAGATGTATCGGGATCTGGGTCGCCAGTTTTGGTGGCGGGGTATGAAGAGAGATGTGGCAGCGTTCGTGTCTAAGTGCCTTACATGTCAGCAAGTGAAGGCCGAACATCAGAGGCCAGCGGGTTTGTTGCAACCCTTGCCTATTGCCGAATGGAAGTGGGAGCATGTCACTATGGACTTTGTTGTAGGTCTTCCGAGGACTCAGCGGGGTAGTGATGCTATTTGGGTGGTTGTAGACCGGTTGACTAAGTCGGCACACTTCATTCCTATGCGTGTGAGAGATTCGGTAGATCATCTTGCCGACTTGTACATTCGGGACATAGTGAGGTTGCACGGGGTCCCAGTGACGATCGTCTCAAATAGAGATCCTCATTTTACTGCTAGGTTGTGGCAGAGTTTGCAGAGTGCCTTAGGCACTAAGTTGACCTTTAGCACGGCTTATCATCCTCAGACTGACGGGCAGTCCGAGCGTACTATTCAGATCCTTGAGGATATGCTTCGGGGTTGTGTTCTTGATTTCAGTGGGTCGTGGGAGAGGCACTTGCCATTAGTGGAGTTTGCCTACAACAACAGTTTCCAGTCCAGTATCGGTATGGCACCGTTTGAGGCCTTGTATGGCCGACTTTGTAGATCTCCAGTTTGTTGGCCGAGGTGGGTGATACACCTTTGTTGGGTCCAGAGTTGGTGAGGGAAACGACGGAGAAAGTTGAGCTTATCCGTAAGAGGCTTGTTACAGCCCAGAGTCGTCAGAAATCTTATGCCGACCGTAGGAGGAGACCTTTGGTATTTGAGGTGGGTGATCATGTCTTTCTGAAGATATCACCTAGACGGGGATTGATGAGGTTTGGGAAGAGCGGGAAGTTGTCCCCTCGGTTCATTGGTCCTTTTGAGATCCTTGAGAGGATTGGCGAGGCTGCTTATCGTTTAGCTTTGCCACCGCAGTTGTCCGGAGTACATGACGTGTTTCATGTGAGTATGCTTCGGAAGTATGAGCCGGATCCATCACATGTGTTGGAAGTCCGCGAGAAATATCCGGACATGTTTATTGATTTGTAATGTTGTATTTAGATTTTGTAATCTTGTTGAACTTAAGAGCTTTATATATGTCTTAAGTTGGAAAACATTGAGGATGTTTTGGTTGAATGACAGTGTTTTGAAACTTGCTTCAATATGGAAGTTTGGTGTAACAGTTATATGTTGAATTAGAGTTATATCATGAAATTGAATATGATATTGAAAACTGTTGAAATTGAAAGGAAAATTGCATAATACTCATGCAGGTTATAATATATGTTGTTTTATATACATATTGTGAGATGCCTCTTGATAAGAGATGAAATGGCCAGTTTTGGGTCAAGTTGTTCATTATTAAATTGTCATATTGTTGGAATTTGAGAAAAACTTGTTTTCGAAAACTTATGCTTAATTTCAGGGACGAAATTCTTTTAAGGGGGGAGGTTATAGCGACCCCGGTCTTTTCCCATTTGGTTGTTGTACCCGGACTTATGTTCCGTAGATTCAGTTGTTATTATATTGTTGTTGTTGTCCTTAATTCCTTATTTTTGAGTTATAGGATATGTTGGGCAGGTTTTGTTACAGGTTGGTTGGGTTGGAACCAAGTGTTGCTGTCCAGATTTTTGGACCTTCGCTCGAGCGAGGAGTTGGTCGCTCGAGCGAGCAGTTGTTTTTAGTCCTTCGCTCGAGCCAGGTTTTGGTCGCTCGAGCGAGAGTCTGCGTCTGGGCTTAGGACCTGAGAGTTGTGTTTCTTGGCTCGAGCGAGCTTCCTTCGCTCGAGCGACGAGGTGTATGTTTTCGAGTTCTTCGCTCGAGCGAGCATTTCGTCGCTCGAGCGAGCTTCTGGGTTGCAGACCTGAAGCATCGAGTTTTTGGCTCGAGCGAGCTTTTCTTCGCTCGAGCGAGGATTTCTTGTGTCTGGTCGCTCGAGCGACCATGTCTTCGCTCGAGCGAGCCTGTCCAGTTTAAATAGGCAGCAGCGGGTTTTTTGAACAGTTTTTCATCCTCTTTTTTATTCCAAACCCTAGGTCCGACTTCTCCCTCTCTTCTCTCTTAGGTTTGATCTATTTAGGGTGTGTTTCTACCCTAGTTGCTTTATTAAAAAGTTAGAGTGGGTCGAGGGCTACATTTTAATCTGAACAATCTTGGCTTTGGAGCACTTTGGATTTTGGGTCATCATCTCAGTCTTCTCAATTTTGGTTAATTCTTCGAGGTAGGGATTTCCTACTCCAATGTATACGTTTTGTTCTAAGTTTTGGCATTTTAATATGTTGGGGGTAGTTTGGTAATTTTTGGGAAAACCCTAATTGTTTAATAGATTGATTTGTATAATTAATTTAAGGAAAATTGGGGGAAATTAGTTGAATTCATGAGATTGAGGAATTTATTGATTAAATGGGGTAGTTGATTAATTTAAATCACTCGCCTATTGAATTGTTGATTTATTTATTTTCAGTCTAGAAATAACTGTTTTGGGCTATCGGTGGAGGATAGTCATGATTGTTGTAGACATTGCATGTGGATTAGGGATAACTGGAACTAATCACATTGGTTAAGTCATTAATTTTGACTATTGAATTAATACAGAAAATACGTGTATTGATTGAGCATTGCATATGCATATTGTGTGGGAGGAGATAGGGGATGTACTCCACGGTTTAGGGGAAGATAGGGGATGGACCTCTAAACCGGATTTTGTTTGGGAGGAGATAGGGGATGGACTCCATTAGCATCACTTTTATGTGTGCTTATTGATATTGAAGTGTTTTTACATGTTATTGATACAGCACTAAAATGTGTATCAATTTGGAAGTATGAAGTGTTTTTGATATGATGTGTTGGCATTATTGGAATTATTATGAATATGATAAATAATTCACTGTTGTAAGTTTGGCCAGGTTCTAAGCCATGTTGAATAACTAATGGAAAGTGGAACTGATAATTTGTGTTATCCATCTATTGAATGCTAATGCTTTATTCAATACTTATATATGGTTTAGTATTTTTCTACTGGGTTGTGGCTCACCCTATATGGGAACATCATTTTCAGGTTCAGGTGATAAGCTACCTCCAAGGACTTAGCTTGGAAGGATTTGGAGTTGAAGACTCTGTTTAGATTATTTGTTATTTCGTTTTATTTGATGTTACATGTAAACTCAAGCCGAGGGCTTAATTTGTAGTTGAGTTAGAACTCACATTTTGTGTCCAAGTGTTGGCTTGGAAAGATGTAAGCCCGTAGGGCATTTATTTTTGTGTTACATGTAACGTCTTTTAATTAGAATACTCTGATGAATGGAATAATGTTTTATTTTCTTAAGTAATGCATGTTATTATTGTGTATGTTATGGGATATTTTTGAGGGCGTTACACATTTACTACCTAAAACCGAGGTCCACAGAGTACAAAATTGTTGTCGACCTCCCAGACTCCAACAAGGGAGCTGGGGATGATTACTTCATTGTCTCGGGGAACTGGGAGTTTGCTCCAGATGAGGACCTCCATCTTTATCCTCTTAGCGAAACAGTTTTCGTAGAGGGTAATGGTAAGAGCCATGTGCTTATACTTACTTGTTTTCAAAGTCTTCAATACTTTGTTCTTTTGTTCGTTCTAATGTTTGTTTTCCTCACAGCTCTTCCCCAGCCGGCAAAGGATTTCCGCAAGTCCTTTTTCTTGAGCAAAGGCTTGAAAAGCTGTTAGACCTGCCAGTTCACAAGTGGAGAGCCCCCCTACTGCTCAACTTCATCCCGACTTACAAGTCGGTTCTTCTCGACATTCCGAAGAAGAAGAAAAGCAAGTCTGCTCCGTCCGCCACTACATTTTCGATAACTTCATCATCTCGGCCAGATCAGGGATCAACCTCTGATCCAGCTGAGCTACCATCAACTTCGGCTCCATATCTGATCCCTCCATCTCAATGCTGACGAAGATGCCGAACTATAATCGCCGCTGAGATGGGCCGCAAAAAAGCAGTCACAGAGGATCTTTTGGCCGACATCCCTACCACCGTTGACGCTCAACCAGCACCATTTCAGCCTCAACCAAAGCCGAAACAAAAAAGACAGAAGAAGGCTCAGCCAAAGGCAACGATGACTCAGATTGATACTGAGGACACCTTGCCACTTTCAAAATTGGCTGAGAGTGAAAAGACCCCTTCCACCGCCAAGAAGAGGCCCGCCAAGGCTCGCCGAGGCCGAACCATCCCAATCCACTCGGTCAAAAAGGCCAAGGTTAGAGTCAGCGACAGCTTCGGGTTCTTTGAAGTCTGACTCCCCCTGGGCTCCCCCAATCACAATGGAGGACAGGCCGGTTAGAGTAAGCGACAACGTCGTCGACATTAACGTCGGCGTTGCCCTTACAACAGCCTTGCTCCTTCCTGAAGATCTCGATCGTAACGCCAAGATGAGCGAGTATGAAAACTTCGCTTTGATGCTGTATCATTCTGTTCAAGTAAGTTCCTTACACTTGGTATTTTTCTTTCTCTATTCTTCCATACTTTTAGAACTTATACTAACTTTTGTTCTGTCCATTTTTCTTTTAGGCGATCTAGCACGCCCACTCCTTCTCAATGCAAGCTTTTGAAATGAGAAAGGAGTTGGCCAACAAGATCAGGGAGGTCTCTGGTTTACAGGAGACCCTAAAAAAGACCGAGGGAAAGATGAAGACCTTGTCAGATCAGGCCGAGGCAGCCATCAAGGCTAAAGATGAGGCCGAAGAGAAAGCTGATGCTACCGAGGCCATTGCCAAGGTCCTTACTGCCGAAAAGAAAGAGGCCGAAGAAAAGATGGCCGAGGCTCAAAAGGAGCTTCAAGATGCCTTGGCCACAAAAGAGGTTGAGATTAAGGTCGTCGATGAGAAGGCTTACGCAGAGGGGGCGGCCGACGTTAAGGAGGACTACAAAAAATAGGTGAAGCAGACATGTAACAAGGGTTTCACCTTTGGTTGGATGGCCGTCCTGAAAAAGTTGGACGTCCCTGAGGACTCCCCCCTCAAGAACGCCGACGACCTCCCCCTGCCATTCCCACCTACTCCAAGCCAATCCGAAGACGATTCTGAGTCTGAGGAGGAAGCTTTGGTTAGGAAGAAGAAGGACGCTGCTGGGGCCAAGTCCCCTATTCTAAACGAGCAAGTCGTGGACTTGTCTCAGGATGAGTAGAGTGAGGTCTCCAAAGACGCTACTCCTGAGAAGGCAACCTCGGACGCGCCTATTGCCGACAAGAGCCTCGACCAAACTCTTCAAGAAATCGATGTCGAGCTCGTAGCTAAGAGGGCCGCTGAGATGTCTTCTCAGCTGTCTTCTGAACTCCAGACCCAACCAGGCAGAGACGCCGGAGAGTTTTAGTTTGATGTTTTCTCCTTTTTTCTATTCCTTGTACTTTTTTCTTTCTTCTTAAAACAATGTAAGCTTTAATTTGGCCGACATGCCATCTTTGCAATCTGAACAATTACTTTTTAATGTCTGGCCGAAGTGCCTCTTTGTAATTGAACTTCCTTATCTGAATGCAAGTATCAATATACACCTTAACTGTGCAATCTCCTCGGGGTATAACACCTCGGTTAGACAAACCAACGGTTTCATCTTGGAAAGTATGCAAGTACTTTTTTTTTTTCGTTACAACCTTGGCTTAACTTGTAAATTTTTCGAAAAAATTTCAACAAGTGTTCAGCCATGACCTCGGTTTAATTTCAACATGTAAATTTTTCTCAAATTTCAACAAGTATTAAACATGACCTCGGTTTAACGTCAACTTGTAAATTTTTCTCTCAAATTTCAACAAGTGTTAAACATGACCTTGGTTTAAGCTTCAACTGATATTTTTTTCTTAAATTTCAACAAGTGTTAAACCAATCTTCCAAGCATCATTTTTCAGTTTTACCCCCATGTGAACCTAAGTTCCACTTGGGTTCTCATTTAAGCCTGGGGCTGTGACCTTGTTACAGAGGTCAGATTCAAATAAAGACTGGTTGAGGTCAACAACCTCGGCTTCTTTGTTAATCTGACTGATATGTACTTGGTTCCAATCTGAGTTTGATTCTGTCAATATGACAAGTCTAGGTTATCCTAACTTAGTTTAACTCTATTATATGCAAGTAAAAGTTCTACTCTTCCATATAATAAGTCTAAGTTATTCGTTATGTTTCGCTTAGAAACATCGCCAACTTAGTTCAACTCTATTATATGCAAGTAAAAGTTCTACTCTGCCATATAATAAGTCTAAGTTATTCGTCATGTTTCTCTTAGAAACATCGTCAAGTATCCGATCAATCACATTGCACAAGTTTAAAGATCAGGCTAAAACTTTATTACTTCTGCTAATAACAAGATAAAAAGAAATCTTAGAAAATTAGAAAATCTAGTGGTAGAAAAACTTTAGATTGCAAGTATTCTAGGGTCTTGGCAATTCTTTGGCTTCACAGTCCTCAAGCCGATATGCCCCATTGCCCAAGACCGAGATGATTCTATAGGGTCCCTGCCAATTCAGGCCAAGCTTGCCTTCTCTGGGATCTTTCTTGTTGCCAACGACCTTTCTCAAGACGAGGTCACCAACTTGGAACTCTTGCAGGTTCACCTTCTTATTATAAGCCCTGGCAAGCTGCTGGTGGTATGCCCCAGCTGAATTGCTGCTTTCTCCCTTCTCTCTTCTAGCAGATCCAGATCTCGGGCTATAAATACATCATTAGTTCCATTCTTTACTCCTTGGGTTCTGATCCTTGGGATGCCGACGTCCAGAGGAATGACTGCTTCTGTGCCATAAGCCATGGCAAATGGGGATTCCCCAGTTGATCTTCTCGGCGTAGTCCGATATGCCCAGAGTACACTTGGCAGTTCATCCACCCACTTTCCCTTTGCTGCTTGCAGCCTCTTCTTAATCCCATCCAAGATGACTTTGTTGGATGCTTCTGCTTGTCCATTGCTTTGAGGAAAACTTGGGGTGGAAAAATAATTCTTGATTTTGAACTTTGCACAGAAGCTCTTGATTAGCTTACTGTCAAACTGTGTGCCATTGTCAGCTATTATTGCTCTTGGGATTCCAAACCTGGTGATGATGTTCTTCCATATGAAGTTCTTCACATCAACGTTCCGAATCTTGGCAAGGGGTTCAGCCTCTACCCACTTGGTGAAGTAATCTGTTGCTACCAGCAGGTACTTCCTTTGTCCAGTTGCTTGGGGCAGTTTTCCAACAAGATCCATGCCCCATTGGGCAAATGGCCAAGGGCTGGACACTGGGTTCAAGTCTGCTGCTGGTGAGTGTATCAAGGGTGCAAACCTTTGGCGCTTCTCACACTTCTTAACATAGGTTTCAGCATCTTTCTGCATGTAGGGCCACCAATACCCCTGTGTAATGGCCCAATGAGTAAGTGACCTGCCCCCGGTGTGGCTTCCACATACTCCTTCATGTATTTCGTCCAGAAAGTCTTCAACCTGTGTAGGATGCACACATCTCAGAAGGGGTCCAGTAAAGGATCTTCTGTAGAGATGGCCTTCTACTGTCAAGCTGAATCTTGTCGACTTCAGTCTGATCTTATGCGCTTCTTTACGGTCGTCTGGCAATTTTCCTTCTTTAAGGAATGCTACTATTGTATCCATCCAACTTGGTCCCATCTCCACACACATTGCTTCACGCTTTGTGCTCAGTAGTTCTATGCTTGTGTAGACACCCCATTTTTAACCGACCTTAAGACTCAGACGCCACCGATTGAGCGCTCGGTGATATTACATATTGTGCTCGTGCGGAAGTTTCAGAGTCTCGGCTGCGAGCCTTGCCTGCGGACTTCCGGGCTCTTTCGTGTCTTGCCTCGGTTTGCGAACCAGGCTCCGTTTTCTCTGTTTTCTCTTCCCGAAGGGAGGGAGAGGTCTCGTAGATCATCTCTCAGTTGCCGTAGGCTACGTTTCGTGGTCGTAGGCCATTTTTCCCGTTTGGAGCCCGGTTTTCGGTTTTTCGGAGCCGACGGCCGTGTGCTTCGGTTCGGGACCGCTTAGCCACCTCTGTTTGCTCTGGTTTTTGGTATACACCTCCATCCTCCATTACAACACTTTGAGGCTATTTTCCAGAGGCTAGGAGCTCCTCTTCTTGGCCCAAAAGCTGCTGGTTCATTGGTCTTCAAGGGTAAGCTTCTTTTCCCTCCTTTTTGTTCCTATCTTGCTCTATATCTAAGCCTTGTTTCAAGCATTGTTGGGCTCTGACCCAAACTGTAAATAGTCATATTTTGAGCTCCTTTTCATGTTTGATTAAGGACCTTTTCCTGTTTGAGGTCTCCTACTATCACTTGCCTCTTTAACTCTCTTTTAGGCCTATTTTTGCATGGTATTTTAGGCTTACTTGTGAGCTGTTTCGGGCTTGGTCATAAACTGTAAAATGTCTTGTTTTGAGCCCCGCTTCAACTTTGTTGAAGGGCTTTCTTCGGTTTGAGGCCGACAGCTACCACTTGCCTCTTTATCTCTCTTTTAGGCCTATTTTGGGGGGAAATTTCAATTTCAATTTCCCCCCTTTTCCTCCACTTTTTTTGCCTATAAAACTAGCAGCTCCAGCTGCATTTTAAAGGATTAGAAAATTTTGTTTAAGCCTCCTACATTTAATTTCTCTCTCTCTATATTCCAAGCATCAAAACCCTTTTGTTCTTGGCCCTTTTCTACACCACCACATAGCACCACCTCCCCACCATCCTTTCCAACACTTGGAGCTGGTTTTCCAGAGGCAAAGAGCACCTTTTCTCAAGCCAAGAGGCTGTTGAAGTTTGGTCTACAAGGGTGAGCCATACTTTCCCTCTTTCTAAGCTTCTTTTGCAAGCTTTCTAAGCCATACTTGCTTACATTTTTGGGCTCCGACCCTAACTGAAAATAGCATTATTTTAAGGTATTTTTCATGTTTTTTTTAGGGTCTTTCCATGTTTAAGGTCTCTAGCTACCACTTGCTTCTTTACCTCTCTTGTATGCCTCTTTCTTGCATAGTATTTTAGGCCTATTTGTAAACTGTTTTGAGCTTGGTTATAAACTGAAAAGTGGCTTATTTTGAGCCCTTATTCAACATTGTGGAAGGGCTCTTCACTGTTTGAGGCTTCCTTTTGCCACTTGCCTCTTTATCCCTCTTTTGGCCTTATTCTTGCATGTTTTGTTATCCCCTTGTGCTTGTATTTTTGGGCTCTGGTCCAAACTGTAAATAGTCTTATTTTGACCCCCTCTTCATGTTTGATCAAGGGACTTTTTCTGTTTGAAGCTCCCTTTTTGCTCTTTTTGTTTAAACCTCTTTTTAGGCCTTATTTTGCATAGTATTTTAAGCTTGCATGTGCACTGTTTTGGGTTTTGTCACTAACTATAAAATACCATATTTTGAGCTTCTCTTCAACTTTTTTGAAGGGATCTTGGCCATTTATGTCCAGAAGCTGCCACTTTCTTCTTTATCTCTCTTTCGGGGCCATTTTTGCATGTTGGTTTAGCCCTATTTGTGTTCACCTTTTGGCCTTGCTTAAAACTGGAAATATGCTTGTTTTGGGACTTTCTTGATTCTGTCTTCATACTTTATGTTCAAATAACGCATGCTTGGCATAGCCATAGGTCATTTCACATACCTAATTTCATGTTTCGGGTCTCATTCCATGAATCGGGTGCCATGTTTTCCATGTTTTGGGGCTGTTTTGCATCATATTTTGCTACTGAAATTTGCATGCTAATATGCCATATTCCATGCCTTTCCATGTCTTGTTAGAGTAGCATTTGGTGCCTTAGGGTCGGTCCTCGGTTTGCGTGCACATGAGCACGCATTTCGAGTTATCTCATTTTCATCTTATGGCCTCCTATGTGAGTGTGGCTGAGGTCCACTTGTGTTGGTGTAAGTCCATCATGCATTGTGTATGCCATTTCAATTCATAGCATTGCGTATGCTAGGTTGTACGTTAGAGCATTGTGTATGCCATGTTACCTCATGCATCGTGTATGCCATTTCATAGCATTGTGCATGTTAGGTTGTATATTAGTTGCATTCATGCCATGCATATTGCATTGTGCTTGGGATAGGAGTTAGCCCGAGCACGGGAAACGAGGGACGTTTCGTACTCTGAGTGACGAAACGTGTCTCAATTCCCAGTCACTGACACTCCGGATTATCCATGATGGAGTTTAGGTATTGTTGTGTTTTCATGTGCATTCATTCTATATTGAGTCGTGCAGTTCGCCTCCTCGGCCATCATGCATCGATATGCGTGATTGGTGGCACGAGGATCGAGGCAAGCATACATACGTGAAAATACATTGCTATGCCCCTTTCCTGCTCTCTGTTGCAGCAAATCAAAAACCCGCAGCCTTCCGGAGCTTGGCGCGCTTTCCAAAAATTATTGCAAAACAGAGGCTAGTTGGGGCATCACAGTGGATTTCCGCGCAAAGGCAACCTGGATATGCATCATTCATCATCTGAGGAAGAGTTAAGGCAGTCCCTGGCTTGCATGCCAGTTTATTGTTTTCTCAGTTAATTTGGTAACTAATTAGGATTCTTGTACATATTTGGACTGTATTATTTATTCGGACTGTACTATTCATTCGGGACTGTATATTATTCGGACCCTCTACGCGAGGGCAATGTTGTAATAAGTGTGCGTGCGTGTGATGTATGTCTTCCAACCCCACGTCTTTCTCCCTTTTATTTACCTGCTTATGATGGTTAGATTAGGGCATGTTTCAATTAGCATACAGTATGATAGCATGTTTGCATTCATTCATCTGTTTTGCTTGCACCGGGCTCGGCGCATCATACTAACTGCATTTGTATTTCAATTCCGAGTTGAATACTTGTTAGCTATTGCATCTCATATGCCATGTTTAGAATAGCCGAGCCTGCTATAGTTGCATTATTGCATGTGTTGCATTAGGCATTCTGTATAATTAGGATCATGCATGATTTCTAATTAGTTTTCTGTTTTGGCTTGGAGTACTCGGTGAGTTTTTATGCTTTAGCATCCTTGCATGCGTGTGAGTGACTGCCATGAATAGCATGCTTACCATGAGGCTAACTGCTTATGTGATATAACTGCCTAAATGCCTGTGGGTGAAGGTTGGGTTAGTTGGATTGGAACAAATGCATTGACTGTGAGTTTTAAGCCCACTAGATAGTGGCAAAACCATGTTTTCTAAGCCCACCTGAGGGTGGCAAAATCTGCATTTTAAGGCTACTTGCGTGTGGCAAACTATCTTTCAAAAACAAACATGAAATGTTTTGTTCCAATTCAGGCGACCCGGTCTATACTTGTATGCTGTGCGCATCAAATAGTAAATCTAGGCTAATAACCGGAATAAGAATGCATAAAGTTTTCAAAACTCGATATCATGGTTAGTAGAGGCCGATCTTTGATCGGGCGAGCGGGGGTGCTCACGAAGTGACCTTCCCCAATCGTACCCAAGTTTCCGAGCCGAGGCAACTTTGGTAATGACGGACACGTGGCCTTAGGCAACGAGTCAGGGTTTCCTAAATTTCTCAAATAAAATATTTAGGTGGCGACTCTGTATCTGGCAAAGCAGTCCATGTTTGGCACTTCTTTCAAAAAAATCTGTTTTCTCAAAACGATTTGCCGGATTTGGACTCTTTGGTTCAGATTAAGAACCGTGACACAAATCGAGTCCGAACTGTAGCGAGGTCCCCCGCGGGCTTGTTACAGTTTCTGGAGACTCTGCTGGGGATTTAGAGAGCTTGACTCGAACTCATGATATCTGGTTTTGACTACACTTGTGTGTTTTTTGCATTGCATTTGCATTGGTGCGCCTAGGACACCGTGTTTTCCATTTGCTATTCCTGAATGGTTTGCCGGAGGCTTGTCTTGTCGAGGCTTGTCTTGTCAAGGCATGACCATAAGGCTGACCGGTTGTGGGCTCTGCCAGTATGGGAACACAAACCCCGGTTTTACCAGGGCACCCTTTTTGACCATTCGACCTAGTGCATATTCGGATCCATAGTGACCATTCCAAACTAGGACAGGTTGCTTACCCGATATAGGTTGTTTGAAACCGCTGCGTGCGTAGTGAAACCCTAGCTCCTCACAAAATAGGACAGGGAAACCCTACCCCTCCATAGGGGTGTTTTGGTTCTCACTTGCTTGTTATGTGCTTTTAGAGTGCGTCTCTACAGGAATGCATATATCAGTTTGCAAGTTTGGGCATTAGGCCTGCGGGCACCTGTTCGGAATTTTGGGATTCAGTTTACCTGAGGGTATCAGTTTACGGGCAGAATTCTGTAGGGGCACAGTCATTCAGCTCGGCTCATATGGGTTATCGTGAAATCAGGCTGAGATGCTCTCTGTTTTCTCTTTTGCTAGGTAGTCTTGGAACCATAGCTTCAGAAGGCTCCGATATCCCCTAGGTTCATTGGACGTGTGTCAATAGACTTTGTCAGGTCAGAGATTCAATTCAAGGGCAACCAGTGTTCTTTCGCTGAGGCAAGGCAAAGAAAGGCCAATCAGGGTTCATTTGTTCATCTGATCCGACAGCCACTAGTCACATCATCAGCAGACCCGTGATGGCACAGGGTTTGGAAGAATTTGTGGCTATGATAGCAGCGTTAAATCAGGGAACTGCAATGCAGGATAAGACCAGTGCTGAAACGCAACGCCCATCTGGGGCATCTATTTCGTATCCAGCTTCGGGACCCCAGCCAAACTTTGACCCACTTCTACTAGCTGAAGATTTGCAGGGTCCAGATCCTCGAGAAAGGTTGACTCAAGCTCGAGTTTCCACAACCCTGGTGCAGCCTAATGAGAGGCTTCGTCTCTCTGATGTTAATGAATTCAATCCGACTACAGTGAAAATTCTGAACCTTGAGAAGCAATTCAAAAGGGCACAGGGCCTTAACTCCATTCACGACATTGAGGATGGGTCCCGAGGTTGCCGTAAGGCTCCCAGTCGAGAGTACCAATGCTGGCGGTAGCACTATTTCCAAACCTGCTAAAGTCAACACAGTCGCCATAGCCGACCCTTTTGCCAAGGCCAACCTACAAATAGCCCCAGCCCGAGCTCAGGGTAGATTTTTCACCCCCCTCCATATGAGCCTAACCAGCGCATTCAAAGCTCTGATGGAAAGAGGGCATCTCAAACCCCTTAATCCTCAACCTTTGCCAAATCCACTCCCTGCCAGACATAACCCCAGCAAATACTGTGTATATCATCAACAGCGCGGCCATGGCACCGATGGTTGCTACTGCTTCGTCATGAGATCCAGAATCTCATTGACAACCGGACAGTAGTTCCATCTCAAAACCCCAAGGACCAAGTACCTCATCCACATCTCAACCTCAGCCATACACTGCCACCCACCTACAACCCCAGTATATACACCCGGACCCATATACTCAAACCCGAGATGTTTATCCCGGAAAGCATGGGCTTAAGCACGATGGATGCACTTGAACCCCAATCATCTCAAACCCGTGAACCCACTACTTCTGAGCTGGGGATGATCAAGATCTTCAGAGAACTATGACAGATTTGGCCTCCGGGGCATTGGCTCCGTCATCAACCACATCACATACCAGGGAGTTCATGTCAAAAGGCTCCCCAGTCTTGGAACGGCTACATTTGAGGAATGCCAATCCCTTGGCAAAGTGGAGGCGAGTGGAAAGAACAAGATGGGGGCGGACATGGATTCCCATGAACATCTTTTGTTGGCTGTTGAGGCTTTGAAAGCCGAGGGACTAAACAAAGAGCGAGTGCTCGCAGTTGTTGCAAAAACTGTGGACGACATTTTCGCCACTCAAGTTGGGGGCAGTTTGAATCAAGGGGCAAGCCGGAGAAGGGTCGTTGTATCAGAAACGTTCTTTTCAGCTATAATCCTGCACTCGGAAGAGATCAACAAACCAGGCCAGCACCTGCCAAGCCCTTTACTGGTGCGTCCAGCAAAAATCCACAAACCTTGAAGTACCAACCCCGAGGTCAGAGGGTCTTCCATGCCCTCCACATGCCTTTGTCCAAAGCTTTCCAAATCCTTGCTGGACAAGGCCATCTCAAACTCCTTGAGCCTCGGCCTCTCCCAAATCCTCTTCCGGCTACGCATGATGCCACCCAGTACTGTGCCTTCCATCAGCAAACTAGCCATACTACCGACAACTGCTTCCGTCTTCGCCATGAAGTACAGGATCTATTTGACAACGGGGTCATTACCTCACCAAGCTCTGCAAAGTCTATCGGCACTGGATCGGTGAACTTGGGGTATAATGTGACCATGTGATCGGGGGATGAACTACCTGCGGGTAACGCTCGATTAACTCCAGACGCAGGAATGGCATGCACTGTTCTGAGCAACATGCAAATACCAGTTTTGCTACATTCTGACTTGGGTATTGAGCCAGTCTTGTTGTTTTGTTTTGAGTCCGTCCTTTTGTTTTGAGTCAGCCTTTTCATACTGAGTCAGTAGGGTCTGTCTTGTTGTATCGAGTCAGTCCTGTTGTACAAAGGTCGGGTGATTCCGGGGGGTGTTACCTCGGGCGTCACCATTTTGTTTCGCGTTTGTCTTTTCGTTTTCTCTTGAGTCTGTTTCTGCCGTGGAGCCAGTTACACCATTAGATTCTGAATGAAATAGCAGTGGTTTTTCACGCTTTTGTGCTTGCTTCTGCCTTGTGCCAGTTGTGCCAGAGAGTTTGAACGAAATGACAATACTTTTTGCCTACTTTTCTGTGCCTCGAACTCAATGCATTGGCCTAAGTTTTTCAAAACCTTTTGAACACCGCGATGAAAACGAAGAGGAAGGAATTCCTTAGGTTTTGCAAAAATTTGATCAACTGAGAGAAAGAGAGGCGTGCTAAGCCCCTAATGAATGAAATCATGCTTGTTAGTGTGAGTACTGGGAAGGATCCTGGCTTGATCTAGATTGGTTCTACACTGTCTTCAGCGCGAGCGATTTGTCGCTTCCTTAAAAGATTTCAAAAAATGTTTTTTGCGCGATCCTGCGAAGACCTGTGTGGAATCGCTCTTGAGATTGTGCAGCCTAGGATCGCTCTCAGCCTCGAGACTCGACCCCTTGCTTTCAAACCTTGGACCTTAATTCAGAGGGTTCAACGGTCAACCGCAATGTGAGGCCTGTGTGGCCAGATTCGAAGCAGCCTGCGACCTAGGGGCAGAAAAATGTCAGATGTGCTCGAAGAGCCGAAGATGGATCATCCTGCAAATCATGAAGACTGGCAAGAATGCCAAATCCCAGAGGGAGGAAGAAGAAAGTATTGCTGAAGAAAAACTGAGTTCCGATCCACAACACCAGCGGCAAATTCAGCCCCTATTGGATGGACTCCTGCATCATCAGCGAACAACAGCCATTCTCTTGGATTCAGATGACTTCAGGATCTCAAAACCATTTGACATGGACAAAGCTACACTTTTACCCTTGAGAGGCTCGCTGGGCCGAAAACCCGGAAGGGCGACCCAGGCAAAAGTTAGAGCAAGGAAAAAAAATGTAAAGAATGAAAAAAAAAGACAAGAAAAAAAAGAAAAAAATGAAGAAAATGCAAAGAAAAGAAAGAAAAAAAGAAGAGAATCAGAAAAACAAAGCTCGCAAGGTTGAAAACCTGCAACAGGCGCCTTGGCAAAAGTTAGAGCATAAAAAGGAGAGGTTAAATACCCGAGTGTACCTTAACCCGAACTACGTAAGGCTTGATTCCCATCTTTGGGATACGTAGGCAACTTCATTCTGAAGTCCAGCCGTAAAACACTTCAATTTGATTGTGTCCATGCGATGGTTCTGGTCATCTTTGTCTTCTCTATATCTGAGGATTTGGTTGTGTTCATCACTCTGAGGACTGACTACAATGCGCTGCGGTGCCATTCAAACAAGGGGCAACTTTCCGTTGCCATTCAATGCGCCGCGGTGTCGTTCAAACAAGGGGCAACTTTCCGTTGCCATGCAGCTCTCTTCAAGCAAGGGGCAATTTTTCTTCGGATTTGAGGTTGTGCATCTCGAGAGTGGGTTCTATGCTCGTTGAGCAGTGGCCGATTGCAAAAACAGTTTTTGAGAATTTTTACTGAGTTTAACTGATTTTCTCTCAAAAACTATTCATTTTTTCCAAAACTGGACCTTTTCCTGGACCCAAAAAAGGAAAATTTTCAGTGCTCATAACCTAACTTGCATGATTTTGAATCAGAAAATTGAACAAGCGCGTTAATCTAACTCTCATTTTGGTTAAAATTGTTTTAGTAGAAAAATCAAAAAAAAATGGTCAAAATAATGAACTAGGGGCACAGTTGAGTCAGGTGTTCTGTCTTTTCCCCTTTGTCAAAATACTTGCTAGAAGGGCACTCTACTTGCCGGAAAGGGCACTGTATTCGCCAGAAAAGGGCACAACAAAGGGCTGAAAGCTCTCTCACCCTCCAAGCAACGAGGTATCAAGCCAAGTACGAAGCACGAACTGGAATGGATCAAGATATTCCACTCCCTCATCTGGACAGATCTGATCACGTCCAAACTCTCCAGCAGAGCATCGTCAACCGATGTCAGCTGCAGATTTGCTACACACCCAGTTGTAGCACAGCCCCTCTGTGGGAGAAACTCACCAGCTGTGTGCAGAAGAAGAAGAATCTAGCGGAATGCTAGGGGCAAGAGCCCGCAACTTCCTGTTTATCCATCAACCACCCTGGGAAGGGATGAAAAATGAGAGATTAAAGAATAGAGAGATGTGCGATGAGAGAAAAAGTGAGAAAAGGGCTTTTTCAGAAAACAAGAGATTGAGTGCCAGAGTGATGTGAGAATCACAAATGAGAAAGGGTGGGAAACACTACCCGGTGAAACAGGCTCCCTGTGCATGTCTGCGTGTCGTGTCTTTTTGTTTTATCTCGATTCTTATTTTGAGTCGTTTCGAGTGTTACTCGATGTGTTTAGGTTGTTTACCTTTTGTTTTCCGTTGTTGAGTCGTAGTGCGCTGTGTTCAGTCGTAGGCTCAATACCCCGATCAAGAACCCATCTCTCAATTTCAAAAATAAAATCATTTTGCGCTCAGAGTGCCGTGCCATTCCCTACATTTGCGCAAAACAAGATTCGTTCTTTTGTAAAACCGCAAGGTTCAACCTAGGCCACGTGAGAATAGTAAAGCAAGGACCTATCTGAAGCTATATAGGTTCCAGACTGCAACGCAAAAGAAAAGAGCGAAAATCGAAGCATCTGAGTGTGCTTCAACTTCAGAAAACTCCGTGATTGTATTCCGGATGTACCTTTTCAAGCCTTGTCAATGCTCCGAAGTATGAGTGTGCCTTTACCTCAAGCGCAAGATCAAGCCTGCTTCAAAGTTATGCACCCTTCCACCTGCATTGTTATGCACTTTTCCACTCGTATTGTCATGCACACCTTACTTGCATTTATTTGCATCTTGTGTTATCTTCTACCATTTATCCTTTTACGCTGAGCAGTGTTTGGGATCGTTGTCCTCCGGGACTTTCTCAGGTTGCGTTGTGTGCGCACTTGAGTGGTTGTTTTTGGACCTCTTCTCACGATTTCAGCGTGGTTAGAGTGTTCTTTTCCTCACACGATTTCAGCGTGTTTGGAATTTATCCCAGTTTGCGTTGAAGACGCGCTGGTCAGGTTGTTTTAGGACCTCTCCTCACGATTTCAACGTGGTTTGAGTGTCCCGTTCCTCACACGATTTCAGCGTGTTTGGATCTTATCTCAGGTTGCGTTGTGCACGCACTTGAGCGGCTGTTTTCGGACCTCTTCTCACGATTTCAGCGTGGTTAGAGTGTTCTTTTCCTCACACGATTTCAGCGTGTTTGGAATTTATCCCAGGTTGCGTTGTAGACGCGCTGGGCGGGCTTGTTTTGACCTCTTCTCACGATTTCAGCGTGGTTAGAGTGTTCTTTTCCTCACACGATTTTAGCGTGTTTGGAATTTATCCCAGGTTGCGTTGTAGAGCGCTGGGCGGGTTGTTTTTGTTTACCTCTTCTCACGATTTCAGCGTGATTGGAGCCTCCCCTTCCGTACACGATTTCAGCGTGTTTGGAATTTATCTTAGGTTGCGTGGAATGCGCTTCTGATTGATTTTCTTTGTTCTTCCTCCACTCACGAGTCCAGCGTGGTTGGCGTACGTCACCATTTTGCATCTATTGTACTCTCTGTTGCATCGCATCTATTATCTATTGCATCACATCTATTACATCCATTGCATCATATCTGTTTTATTGTCCGGTCTAGGAGACCTTAAATCCTCTAAAGGTGCAATTCCTTTGGTGTTTGTCGTGCCCGAACGACTTCCGGTGGTCTGGTATAGCCACCTGCCTGTGTTAGTGGTGAGTTCCTAGGAGACCAACTGAGACGGTGGAAACTAGAGTTCGAATGGCTCATGCCTAGAACGCAAAGGTTCGGGATTTCCGAGACTAAAGTCTGGTTTAAATACCCAGGGGTATATCCTCGGCTTGAAGTCTGTATGGCAGCCCCATAGATTGAGATAGCATATGTGTGCGCCTCAATTCTGGATACTGAATCAACCTAGTCTGTCACCCTATTGGAGAATAGGGAAAGCTACAACCATAGTCAGGAAGAAAAGTAACACCTGTGGTTCGACCAAGAAGAAGCGAGAGACCTCCAGCACCATGAGGCACGATATTGTATGTACGGTTCATTTGAGGCTGGTGCGACCAGACGAACCGCGCAGGTATTGTATCTTCTCCGTGTGAGACGTGCGAGAATTGAATAATTCTCCGCATTCTTAACTGCATGAAATGTAGTTGTTGCTTCGCATTCTTGCTTAAAACTGTTGCATCTATTGTGAATATGTGCTTCATTACAGCTTGCTGCATTTGCATAATCGTTGAGTTACCTTTGGCGTCTTGTATTGCCGATTGCATTTGGCCCCTCCCCTGCTTGCGGGCGTGCCTGCAGGCACATCTCTGTTTATCTCGCCTGTTTGTTTAAGTCTTCGGCCTTGTCAAAAATGGGTCGTCTTTGGGCTTTGACATTCACTCCCGTCACTTATGACTTTCGAGTTCTGTCAAAGAGGGGCAACTGTAGACACCCCATTTTTGACCGACCTTAAGACTCAGACGCCACCGATTGAGCGCTCGGTGATATTGCATATTGTGCTCGTGCGGAAGTTTCAGAGTTTCGGTTGCGAGCCTTGCCTGCGGACTTCCGGGCTCTTTCGTGTCTCGCCTCGGTTTGCGAACCAGGCTCCCTTTTCTCTGTTTTCTCTTCCCGAAGGGAAGGAGAGGTCTCGTAGATCATCTCTCAGTGGCCGTAGGCTACGTTTCGTGGTCGTAGGCCATTTTTCCCGTTTGGAGCCCGGTTTTCAATTTTTCGGAGCCGACGGCCGTGTGCCTCGGTTCGGGACCGCTTAACCACCTCCGTTTGCTCCAGTTTTTGGTATACACCTCCATCCTCCATTACAACACTTTGAGGCTGTTTTCCTGAGGCTTGGAGCTCCTCTTCTTGGTCCAAAAGCTGCTGGTTCATTGGTCTTCAAGGGTAAGCTTCTTTTCCCTCCCTTTTGTTCCTATCTTGCTCTATATCTAAGTCTTGCTTGCAAGCATTGTTGGGCTCCGACCCAAACTGTAAATAGTCATATTTTGAGCTCCTTTTCATGTTTGATTAAGGACCTTTTACTGTTTGAGGTCTCCTACTATCACTTGCCTCTTTAACTCTCTTTTAGGCCTATTTTTGCATGGTATTTTAGGCTTACTTGTGAGCTGTTTCGGACTTGGTCACAAACTGTAAAATGTCTTGTTTTGAGCCCCTCTTCAACTTTGTTAAAGGGATCTCTTCAGTTTGAGGCCGGCAGCTACCACTTGCCTCTTTATCTCTCTTTTAGGCCTATTTTGGGGGGAAATTTCAATTTCAATTTCCCCCCTTTTCCTCCATTTTTTTGCCTATAAAACCAGCAGCTCCAGCTGCATTTTAGAGGGTTAGAAAATTTTGTTTAAGCCTCCTACATTTAATTTCTCTCTCTCTCTATATTCCAAGCATCAAAACCTTTTTGTTCTTGGCCCCTTTCTACACCACCACATAGCACCACCTCCCCACCATCCTTTCCAACACTTGGAGCTGGTTTTCCAGAAGCAAGGAGCACCTTTTCTCAAGCCAAGAGGCTGTTGAAGTTTGGTCTACAAGGGTGAGCCATACTTTCCCTCTTTCTAAGCTTCTTTTGCATGCTTTCTAAGCCATACTTGCTTACATTTTTGGGCTCCGACCCTAACTGAAAATAGCATTATTTTGAGGTATTTTTCATGTTTGTTTTAGTGTCTTTCCATGTTTAAGGTCTCTAGCTACCACTTGCTTCTTTACCTCTCTTGTATGCCTCTTTCTTGCATAGTATTTTAGGCCTATTTGTAAAATGTTTTGAGCTTGGTTATAAACTGAAAAGTGGCTTATTTTGAGCCTTTATTGAACATTGTGGAAGGGCTCTTCATTGTTTGAGGCTTCCTTTTGCCACTTGCCTCTTTATCCCTCTTTTGGCCTTATTCTTGCATGTTTTGTTAGCCCCTTGTGCTTGTATTTTTGGGCTCTAGTCCGAACTGTAAATAGCCTTATTTTGACCCCCTCTTCATTTTTGATCAAGGGACTTTTTCTGTTTGAAGCTCCCTTTTTGCTCTTTGTGTTTAAACCTCTTTTTAGGCCTTATTTTGCATAGTATTTTAAGCTTGCATGTGCACTGTTTTGGGTTTTGTCACTAACTGTAAAATACCATATTTTGAGCCCTTCTTCAACTTTTTTGAAGGGATCTTGGCCATTTATGTCCAGAAGCTGCCACTTGCTTCTTTATCTCTCTTTCGGGGCCATTTTTGCATGTTGGTTTAGCCCTATTTGTGTTCACCTTTTGGCCTTGCTTAAAACTGGAAATATGCTTGTTTTGGGACTTTCTTGATTCTGTCTTCATACTTTATGTTCAAATAACGCATGCTTGGCATAGCCATAGGTCATTTCACATACCTAATTTCATGTTTCGGGTCTCATTCCATGAATCGGGTGCCATGTTTCCATGTTTTGGGGCTGTTTTGCATCATATTTTGCTACTGAAATTTGCATGCTAATATGCCATATTCCATGCCTTGCCATGTCTTGTTAGAGTGGCATTTGGTGCCTTAGGGTCGGTCCTCGATTTGCGTGCACATGAGCACGCATTTCGAGTTGTCTCATTTTCATCTTATGGCCTCCTATGTGAGTGTGGCTGAGGTCCACTTGTGTTGGTGTAAGTCCATCATGCATTGTGTATGCCATTTCAATTCATAGCATTGCGTATGCTAGGTTGTACGTTAGAGCATTGTGTATGCCATGTTACCTCGTGCATCGTGTATGCCATTTCATAGCATTGTGCATGTTAGGTTGTATATTAGTTGCATTCATGCCATGCATATTGCATTGTGCTTGGGATAGGAGTTAGCCCGAGCACGGGAAACGATGGACGTTTCGTACTCCGAGTGACGGAACGTGTCTCAATTCCTAATCACCGACACTCCATTATCCGATTATGGAGTTTAGGTATTGTTGTGTTTTCATGTGCATTCATTCTATATTGAGTCGTGCAGTTCGCCTCCTCGGCCATCATGCATCGATATGCGTGATTGGTGGCACGAGGATCGAGGCAAGCATAAATATGTGAAAATACATTGCTATGCCCCTTTCCTGCTCTCTGTTGCAGCAAATCAAAAACCCGCAGCCTTCCGGAGCTTGGCGCGCTTTCCAAAAATTATTGCAAAACAGAGGCTAGTTGGGGCATCACAGTGGATTTCCGCGCAAAGGCAACCCGGATATGCATCATTCATCATCTGAAGAAGAGTCAAGGCAGTCCCTGGCTTGCATGCCAGTTTATTGTTTTCTCAGTTAATTTGGTAATTAATTAGGATTCTTGTACATATTTGGACTGTATTATTTATTCGGATTGTACTATTCATTCGGGACTGTATATTATTCGGACCCTCTGCGCGAGGGCAATGTTGTAATAAGTGTGCGTGCGTGTGATGTATGTCTTCCAACCCCACGTCTTTCTCCCTTTTATTTACCTGCTTATGATGGTTAGATTAGGGCATGTTTCAATTAGCATACAGTATGATAGCATGTTTGCATTCATTCATCTGTTTTGCATGCACCGGGCTCGGCGCATCATACTAACTGCATTTGTATTTCAATTCCGAGTTGAATACTTGTTAGCTATTGCATCTCATATGCCATGTTTAGAATAGCCGAGCCTGCTATAGTTGCATTATTGCATGTGTTGCATTAGGCATTTCTGTATAATTAGATCATGCATGATTTCTAATTAGTTTCTGTTTTGGCTTGGAGTACTCGGTGAGTTTTTATGCTTTAGCATCCTTGCATGCGTGTGAGTGACTGCCATGAATAGCATGCTTACCATGAGGCTAACTGCTTATGTGATATAACTGCCTGAATGCCTGTGGGTGAAGGTTGGGTTAGTTGGATTGGAACAAATGCATTGACTGTGAGTTTTAAGCCCACTAGATAGTGGCAAAACCATGTTTTCTAAGCCCACCTGAGGGTGGCAAAATCTGCATTTTAAACCTACTTGCGAGTAGCAAACCATCTTTAAAAAACAAACATGAAATGTTTTGTTCCAATTCAGGCGACCCGGTCTATACCTGTATGCTGTGCGCATCACATAGTAAATCTAGGCTAATAACCGGAATAAGAATGCATAAAGTTTTCAAAACTCGATATCATGGTTAGTAGAGGCCGATCTTTGATCGGGCGAGCGGGGGTGCTCACGAAGTGACCTTCCCCAATCGTACCCAAGTTTCCGAGCCGAGGCAACTTTGGTGATGACGGACACGTGGCCTTAGGCAACGAGTCAGGGTTTCCTAAATTTCCCAAAATAAAATATTTAGGTGGCGACTCTGTATCTGGCAAAGCAGTCCATGTTTGGTACTTCTTTCAAAAAAATCTGTTTTCTCAAAACGATTTGCCAGATTTGGACTCTTTGGTTCAGATTAAGAACCGTGACACAAATCGAGTCCGAACTGTAGGGAGGTCCCCCGCGGGCTTGTTACAGCTTGGACCTGACAAGTAGTCAACCATTATTGTTCTTGCCTCACTAGGCTTCATTGCACTAGCCAGGTTGGCCAGAGCATCGGCATGGCTGTTGTCATCTCGGCTTAGCTGCTGTAGTCGGCAATTTTGAAATAAGGCTACCAGTCTGCCTACTTCCTTTGCGTAGGCCGACATACGTTCATCTCGGGTTGCAAATTCCCCTGTTGCCTGATTGACTATAAGCTGTGGAGTCACAAAAGACTATTACCTCTCGTCGGCTTCTATGGCTTTGCCAGTTTTAGTCCTGTGATCAACGCTTCATACTCTGCTTCATTGTTTGAGGCCTTAAACGCCAAACGAATGGATTGTTCCAGTATCTGCCCATCTGGCGATACTAGTACTACCCCTGCCCCTGCTCCTTGTCGGTTTGAACTCCCATCCACAAACAACTGGAAGGAGTCGCCGATGTAAATACTGCAGGGCCTGAGTTTTCTCTTTGTTCCTTTGCTCTGTTGTCCCCTACTAGGTTTTTTCTTGCTCACCTGGACGTCGCACACCTTGGCTCAACGGAGCCTGATGTGTGATGAACCTGGTGTGAACTCGGCCAAAACTTGGCCTTTGATTGCTATTCTGGGTCTGAATTCCAAGCCATATTGGCCCAAGGCCACTGCCCATCTGGCTATTTTGCCTGTCAGATCTCCTTGCGCAACAGGGACTTCAAGGGGTGTTCAGTTAACACTACAATTTTGTGGGCTTGAAAGTAATGATTCAGTTTCTTGGAAACCATTACTAAAGCCAGTGTTAACTTCGCTAAGGGTAGATATCTGGTCTCTACATCTGCAAGGGTTTTATTTACATAGTAAACATCCATTTGTTCTCCATTTTCTTCTCGAATTACCACTGCACTTACTGCATGTTCTGAAACTGCCAAGTATAAGAACAGCTCCTCTCCAGGTACTGGATTTGAGAGAACTGGAGCTGTGGTCAAATACTTCCTTAAGTCGGTCAAGGCGGCTTCGCATTCGTCGGTCTAGAAGAAGTCTGTGGCTTTCTTTACCAAGCTGAAGAAAGGCTTACATTTATCAGAACTTCTGCTTATGAATCTATTCAGGGCTGCAGCCTTTCCAGTCAACATCTGCACTTGTTTTGCCGATGTTGGGCTCTTCGGTTCTAGGATAGCCTTGATCTGATCTGGGCTTGCCTCAATGCCCTTTCTGGTTACCAAATATCCTAAGAACTTACCAGACCCAACTCCAAATGCACACTTCGATGCATTGAGTCGGAGCCGATATGTTTTAAGGATGTCAAAGACTGCTTTTAGGTCGGCCAGATGACCTTCAGGTTCCTTGGTCTTCATGACCATGTCATCGATGTAAACTTCCACTGTTCTGCCAATTAGATGTTTGAACATCTTGGTTACCAATCTTTGGTAAGTTGCTCCTGCGTTTTTCAACCCAAAAGGCATCACTCTATAGCAATACAACCCTTTTGAGGTGATAAACGCAGTTTTCTCCTCATCTGGCGGGTACATAGCTATCTGATGGTACCCCCTGTAAGCATCCAGGAAGCTCATCCTTCCATGCCCTGAAGTGGCATCCACCAGTTGGTCAATCTTGGGTAATGGGAAGTTGTCTTTGGGACAAGCCTTGTTCAGGCTAGTGAAGTCCACACAGACCCTCCACTTCCCATTCTTTTTCTTCACAACAACCGTATTTGATAGCCATGTCGGGTAACTTACCTCTCGAATGGCTCTGGCCTCCAGAAGTCTGTCCACTTCTTCTTCTACTGCCTCAACGTGCGTCAACGTCGGCCTTCTGGCTCGTTGGATTACAGGTTTGGCTGACCTGTCCACATTCAGTCTGTGGCAAGTGACCTCGGGGTCAATGCCAGGCATCTTGTAAGCCGTCCAGACAAACACCTCAATGTTTGTTCTCAAGAACGCCTCAAGTTCTTTTTCTTTTTCCTCGGCCATGCCCAAGCCGAGAAGGAAGAAGCGTTCTTCGTCCTCTTGTTGGACAAGGACTTTCTTCAGGGCTTCCTCACTCTTCTTGGCTGGCTCTTTGCTGACGTCCTCCAGGACTTCCATGTCTTCATCCTCAACCTCTGCTGGTTTTGCTTCCCGAATGTTGTAGGTAGATTTCATTGTTGCCATGGAGCAATTCTTTGCCTGTACTTGATCCCCTCTAACCTCCTCTATCCCATGCTTTGTTGGGAATCGCAGCAGCTAGTGCAATGTTGAGGGAATAGCCCTCATTGCATGCAGCAATGGTCTTCCCAGAATTGCATTGTAAGGGGAGGGGGGTGTCAATTATGGTGAACTTTGTTTTCACCCTCTTGGTGCCAGCCTGCACCTCTAAGCTTGCTGCTCCCAGGGGCAATGTCGGCGTTCCATTGAACCCAACCATTGGGTCGTTGGACTGTTCTAAGTCATCTTGGTGAAGGCCAAGCTCCTTGTAACACCTGACATATATGATGTCACAAGAGCTACCCTGGTCGACTAAGATGCGCTTCACTTGGCACTCTCAAATCTGGAGGGATATTACTAAGGCATCGTTGTGTGGATACTGCACCATCTCCAGGTCTTCCTCAGTAAAGGACACCATTGGTCCTTAGCTGTCGCCTACCCTAGGTCTCTTTTTCCCGACCTAATATACATGTTGCAGGTGTTTTACATTTTGGGTTTCCCCCCTTATCTCATTCTCATTCACCTTTGAGTGGATCACATTGATCACTCGAGGTCCGCCTGCCTGTGGTTATAGTGCTGGTGGGGGTGGTGCTGTTGGTGCCTGGGGCTGTCTTGCCTGCCCTTTCCTTGTTCTGGCTTCATCTACCATGTCCCTTAAATGGCTCTGTCTTACTAGGTCTTCTAGATGTGTCTTCAAGGCTCTGCACCCCTGAGTCAGATGTCCAGCTTCATTATGGTAAACACAGTGCTTGTCAAGGCTTCTTCCCATAAACTCGCCTGGTACCATTGCTGGTGCTCTGTAGTAGGGCTGATTGCGGATTTTCTCCAATACTTTGTAAACTGGAATTCGGAATACGGTTGTGACTGCCTGAGCAGCCCTTAATCCGATTTCTGGTTTGTTGTAGCCACCATCACCTTGGCCTCGCTTTGGCGAGCCGTTTTTCTTCTCTGGTTTCGGCACCTTTGTTCCTGGCGTATCCTCCTCGCCCGGCGTACTTCTCTATTTTGGCCATTAATTCCTCCATACTTTTTGGCAGTGTTTTTGCCAATGATTTTTGGAGCAGACAATTATCTTTTAGGCCGTTCTTAAATGATACGACCGCCACCTCTTGGTTGCATTCTGGTATCCGGTTGAATACCTCATAGTACCTTTTGGCATAGGCCCTCAGGCTTTCGTTCTCGCCAATTTTCAGAGCCATCAGGGCATCCACCCTTAATGGCTGTAGTTTGTTCATCATGAACCTGGCCACAAACATCTCAGCCAGGCCTTTTCAGGTTTTCACAGTTCCTTTCGGCAACTTGTGAAACCAATCTGATACAATTTCTCCAAAGGATGAGGGGAACACCTTGCAAAGCAACGTCTCGTTCTCAGTGTATAACGCCATCGAGTTCAGGTACAAACTGACGTGAAAGTTAGGGTCTGACTTCCCGTCGTAGATCTGGAATCTCGGCATGCTAAACCTCTTCGAGGCTTCGAATTTGTCCAATTCTACCGAGAATGGTGTTCTCGGCTTGACCGGGGAGGTTACCTTGGCATCTTGTTGCCTCCTCTCTAGGTAATCCCTTAGGTCCTCCTTGGTCCGACCAGGAGCTCGCTATCTCCTGACTTCAGCCTTTTAGGTGCACTACTCTCAACTTCATTGTGAGCCCTCTTTGACCTTTCCCATTAGTTGCGT